>OY744530.1:29759384-29936884 GCA_963556195.1 Sepiola atlantica
TTAGAAATAAGGAATATTTCAGCATGTATTTTGTGAGATTACACTATATAAGAAAACAACCTTAGGGAAACAGTGGAACCAGTTATCAAAATGGCATGATACTGTGTCTACTCGATCTGTTGATAATTGTTTCCGAATTTCTTCGTTCTGTTTCACAAATGTGACGCGTGAGAAAAACGTTATTGATTTTATTTGATTATATTTGTATGCATAAACATAATACCTGACCTTTGTCTTTCAAACACATGTCAGCCACGTTTTAATAATCAAACAGTCAAAGTATATCTGTGTTATTTTAATGCAATATATCGATACAAATTGTGATAAAAATCAGCTGATCAGTGCTGAAGATTTTCTCGTGTCAAAACATTTAGTGTCCGCCTATCAACGTGACGAAATCAGGTGGCCTACTTTATTATTATTCCTGGCCAAAATACCGAATACAGGTGTCAAATTATTTCGGCTGAGAAGTCAATTTAACAATTCAAAGCATTTTCAGGACTATTTCCCGTTGAAAAATAGTTTTTATTTACTTTGGAGGTTAATAATGAAGTCTCGCTCAATCAAAATCTTACTTTTCAAGTTTAATTTATTTATTATTAGCTTTTTCGTGCAAACTACACGAACTTACCTTATTAACATATTTTGCTTAAATCTGCAACAAACTAGGGGGTTCAAAGTAGCTGCTACTTTGAACCCCCTTTGGCAGTGAATATTGTATTTACGTATTGACTCTTGATTGGAAAAAAACTCAAATCATTAGTTTCTTTCGACCAATCACAGTGCAATAAATATTCAGTGCCGAAATCTCGCACATACTATAAAAAACAACCCACCTAACTTTCTTCCTGTCTATATTTATAGTTTTCTTTTAGACAACACACATCCGTACGTCATAATTCAAACCAGCGTTTTTTAGAAAGCGAAGGGTCACTCGGTAAGCAGCACATATATAACTTGAGATTTTACCGAACTACTTAACATAGCGCCAGTATATACACACTGTTGAACGAACGAATGTACACAGTTCATACACACACTTAAGACTAAATGACGCCAGCCGAAATGAACACACGTACATTCTCTCACTAACAAAACAGGCACGCTTATACACACATTTATCCAAGCATATTTAATTTACACACATAATAAAACACAAACACAAACGCACGCGGCGCCAGCCGAAAAACCATCTATACTCAATTTTTCCTAAAACGAAAAACAACTCTTTTACTCAAGAACAATTATTGAACACTTTGAAGTCTCAAAATTTACTAAGCTTTCATTTTCATTTTTATCAAGTTGTCAATAAAACATGATTTTTTGGTATAAATAGACTTTGTCAGTATTTCATTTGATAATGTCTTATCTACAAAGGTATTGCGACTAAACTTGTTACGTGTAATGTATAACTCATTACATCTTTAGTAAAACGTTTTTTCGAAAAAGTCCATTCCGATTTAGTAATGGTTTTAATATTTAGATTAAATACTCGACTGTGTTGATGGAAAACACAAGAGGAATAACAAGCCGCGCGGGCGTGGCCCCCCTCTGTATGTGACTCGATGTGGCGAGTGTAAAATGCAATAAATTTGGGCAATTTGTGGCATTTTTTACCCCCTTTGCCCTCATGGAATGTTTCTGAGGTCAAGGATGCTCATTTTATATCCATAACAATTGCCTCTACATTTTGGCCAAGTTTCAGAAAAATTGAATGGATGGATCAAACGTTATGGGAGAAAATAGTATTTTTTTGCCATTTTGACGGCTTTTGACCTCCTGGGGTTGCGAACCAGATTTTTTCCTAGGTCAGTGATTCTTTTTTCTATTAGGAACAATTGCCTCAACATTTTGGCCAAGTTTCAGAGAAATTGAATCGATGGATGAAAAGTTATGGGGCAAAAAATGTCATTTTTTGTGATTTCGGGGCTTTTTGACCCTCTGGGGGGCTAACCACATCTTTTTTCAAAAATCGGAGAATGTCACTTTCTAACCTGACCAAAGTTACAACTTCATGCAAAATTTCAGAGAAATTCAGTGGATGGTTGCGGAGAAAAATTTGGACGGACGGACTGACGGATGGACATGCCTCAAAACATAAATCCCCCGATTTATAAAATCGGGGGACCAAATAAACAGCCGACTGTTTGGGAAGATGTCAAATTTTAATGCAGCATTTTGCTAATAACAATATGCCAGCATAAAAAGCCTTGACACTTGTCTCATTTTTGTCAACACTAAGATAGTAGCAGGATTAAATTAAATTAAACTGATTTAAATTAAAAGATAACAAAACTAAGGAGACTTTTGTCAGTCTAAAACAGACTTCCATTGTTTGACATTAAAGGTGGAAAAGGTTTCTTGTCTTTGCTTATTTAAGATATGCATTCATTATTTTCTTACAATCAGTCTATATTACAAAATGACATTCTGAAATTCAGAAAAAAAAGAGAAAAGAATTTAAACACAACTGCAGTAATTAGTAATTAGTAATTATTGTTGTAATTTTCTGCTAACATCGTAATCTTTAACGATGACAGCAGCTAACGATAATGTAAAGCTAAAGTTATGCGATTATACTATGCTAAATTATTCAATTAATATTAATGTTATAATACTGATATCAACATTATTAGAAATAGTTACTTATAATTTTAAACTTTGTTCAAATTAATATTATTTATCATATATTTTTTTCTTCTGGAAACTTCAATTATCAAGAGATAAAATGTCGTTGATTGTAGACGATCTCGGAATTAATTAATCGCATTTTGAACACCATATAAAATAATACATGGTCAACAAAACGTTGGGAACAACTTATATATCAAATAGCTTTTAAGCTACTTTGTATAATCATGCCCGCGTCTTCACCATCCGACAACTCCAAAGGTTATGTCGTGGTTTTCTTCCCTCTCGTCTTCTTGTTAGACTGGCCGTGTCGATTTTAGTGCGATTAGCATACATAATAAAAACAAGCAACAAAGATATATACATTATGTAAACCTGACTTATTGAAGCCGGATGTGTGTGTGCAGTTAGGGATATACGTTAAGACTAAACTGAAATCTTCCAAACCCATCTGCTTGTTGAGACCATTAACTGTCGTTCGTTCGAACTCATCTCTCTAACACTGTCTCGTCGTCTGCTTGTTGTCATCACTCACTGTTATCCACTCGAACTATTCTGTTTAGCTCGGCTGCTTACAACCTGCTGTCTCCTTTCGTCTGTACACAACAGCCAGCCAATATATTAACTCTCGACCGGAAATCCGAGATGTCTGGTTATCTCTTAGCCTACTACTGGAACTGGCCACATGAGCTTTTTCCTCAGATTACTTTCTCCATGGTTATATGCCCCCCCCCCCCGAAGCTTAACAAATAATTGTCACGGCGTCGGTCGTTTTAGGAGTTCAATGACTCCGCAAGTCTTTTTATTATCGTTAACTTCCTAGCTTGCTTTTTCCGGCGGTCCCGACTGTAGATGATAGGGAAGCAGTCTACAGTATCACATACCTTCCATGCCCAACTTTGTCATTTATTACATCAATTTCAAAAAACGTATACATTTATATTACATAATTTACAAAACAAATCAAAGATTTATAATACATAATTTACGAAACAGACAAGAAATGATAGGCTACCAAAAACAAAAACAAAAACAATAAAACAAAACCGACCAATTGACCTGTGAACCGGGATCACACCACCAGCCAAGAGGTATTCAAGTACCTCTAAAAATAATATATATATAACAAAGAAATTACATTTTCGACATGGCCCCTGCCCACGGGTATTGGTTTCATGTACCAAAGAAGGTAAATCAACCCACTTTATCGATGTAAGAAAAATAAACAGCAGGACTTTTAAATCACCTTCTAAGTTTCTAGCAAGATAACGTGTAAATCACCAATCGTATTCGGCCATTATGTTTCCCCCGTTTCCTATAAAAATAACCCCTCATATTTACAGGCATTCTGCCATTTTGTGTTCTTCCCTTTCCCTATAAAAAAAACCAGGTGGTTTTTTAAATCACCTCCCATTTTAAAAGCCTACCACCGGAACTGGCTACAATTAAACTAAACAAAAACCTAACAACATAAAAACTAAAACATAAAATAGAAATACAATGAACCACGTGTTAAAATAATTTCAACCATTATATTAACACAACGAGAACAGGATATAGGCCACTCTATAGAAAACAGAACAATAGAAAGGAAATAGGAAGTTAAACTAACCGGACCGTTCGTGAGAAGCCCAACGATTGGCTAAAAGAACAACAAAGAATGTGATTGTTTAACTAGCTAGCAGCGTATATAAAAACACCCGGCAAAACTCACACCATGCGTGAAGATTCCCTCCCGGTGATGAAACGCGGGAGCTTCTGTGTAGCTTAATTGCCATAAATATAACTCTATATATAAATATATATATATATATATATATATATATATATATATATATATATATTTCTTTACATATAATTATAAAATTTTATGTGGATACATGAAATACTAATAATTATATATATATATATATATATATATATATATATATATATATAAAGTATTATTTTTATTTTTTTATGAAGCTACTTTTATGAATGTTGGAATATATATTCTCACCAATGCGGTTAGTAAAATTGCAACATTATTGTTTTGCAAACTGAACTATTTAAGGGGTGTGTGTCTAACCAAAAAATCCTCCCAAAACTTTAAATCTCCTAAACTAATGGACGGAACATGATGAATTTTTGAATATATATTTTTAAAAATACAATGAGTAACGTGGGTAAATTATGTTTTTTTGTTTGTAAATGTTAACATTTTGGTGGTGCATACATATAAAGTTTATATTAATTTATTTCTTTATGAACCAATCATTATGAATTTTTGAATATATATTCTCGGCAACTCGGTGAGTAACATGAGCATATCATTTGTTTTGTAAAATTAACCTTTAAGGGTGCGCTCACCCAAAATCTTACCCGACCTAAAAATAACTTTTAAAATAAGTTAGATGCAAAAATAAATATTAATGAATTTTGGAATATGTATTCTCGGTAACGCGGTGAGTAACATGAACATATTATTTGTTTTGTAAACTTCACCTTTAAGGCACCCTTAAAAAAAAATCATCAAAAATCATCAAAAATCCTACCCACCCTAAAAAAACTTTTAAAATAAGTTAGATACAAAATAAATAATAGAGAAAAGAATTGCGCTCGATAAAATTTTGAGTTTTATTAAGTAACACATTTTAAAGTATCGGTGTGCGCTCGTCAGCTTCAATAGTATGTATGTGCTTGGTAAAATTCTGAACTATTGAACTATTATTATGAATTATGGAAAAGGGTAAATAACGTAGTCACATTATTATTATGTTAAACTATACCATTGTGTAGCGCCAACGAAACCGTATCATACTCCCAAAAGAAAGATAAACATTCAAATTGAAAAGTAATTCTATATTTATTGCTTATACGCATCTTGATACGGGTATACTACTAGTATATATCTATAAGAATAGTGTAAATGTTGAGGATTTCGTCTATAGGACTGTTTAGAAAACGGTAATCCGATGTTTTTCATCATCAATTTGAAACATTTTTTTGTAAACTTAATTCACTTCAAACAAGGCAACTTGACACTATAGACGCAAGGGGCTACTGAGAATAGGGTAAAAATAAAGGGGGTCATCCTAAATTGAGAGCTGTGCAGCGAGATGTTTGTTTACATTAGTTTTACATTTCTGCATGTCGGTACCGTCAGGAAAACAGGGAGCCGGGAGCAGAGAGGTAGTACCAGAGTCCAGCAGCATGATGAAAGAAGCTTTCAGAGTAGAAAGCTCTTCGGCATCTGGAGACCTCCACAGTAAATGGATGGGATTTGGCAAACTGTCGGGTTGGTCTAGTGAATTTGCGTCGTAGGGGCACCAGAGCAGCAAGTTCATCGGAGCAAAATCCGTTGAAGTACTTGTAAAACAGGCACAAGGAAGCAACATTGCGGCGATGGGACAGATACTGGAGCTTGGTGGATAGTGAGGCACCTATTAAGTTGGCGACTCTGTGTTGGACCCTGTCCAAGGTGGAGAGACTAGTGGATGATGTCCCATCCCAGATGAATATGTATTATTTGTATGTTTGTCAGCCAACATGGTATGCTAACTGTGTGTCTTTTGATGCAACCCATGTAAAATAAGTGCAAGAGGTCATCGATGCTAACTATGAGCTCAGGAATCGAGTTCAAATTTTACCATGACTTTTTCTGCATGCCAGTACAGTCGAGGAAACAGGGAGCATGGAGGAAATTATTAAGCATACTAAGCTTCAGAAATATTTACAGATGAAGAAAAATTATATTTTTATTACATAAAATCGACAATAGTAGTATTGACACAGAAATCAATTTTTGACTTTTTATTTATTGCCTTTTCTACTTACTTTGATTGTATGTCCGCTTTTATAAGAAAAAAAAACGAAATACTAAAATATATTTTTGTTAATGACGTTTAACCAGTAAACTGTTTGTACAAATGTATTTAAACTTTTTTTTAAGCAATAGTGAAATAACAATTTTACAAAATCTCAGTCATTTTGAAATGTATAACATGTATGAAATGCGTGACATGTATGACACGTATGAAAGGCATGACATGTATGAAATGTATGCCATGTATGAAATGGATAACACGTATGAAATGAATGACATGTATGTAATGAAGACATGCATGAAATGAATAACATGTATGAAATGTATGAAATGAATGACATGTATGAAATGAGTGACATGTATGAAATGTATAACACGTATGAAATGAATGACACGTATGAAATGAATGACATGTATGTAATGAAGACATGCATGAAATGAATAACATGTATGAAATGTATGAAATGAATGACATGTATGAAATGAGTGACATGTATGAAATGTATAACACGTATGAAATGAATGACACGTATGAAATGAATTACATGTATGAAATGAATGACATTCATGAAATGAATAAAATGTATGAAATGTATGAAATGAATGACATGTATGAAATGAATGACATGCATGACACGTATTAAATGCATGACATGTATTAAATATTATGACATGTACGAAATGCATTACATGTATGAAATGTATGACACGTATGACATGTATGCAATGTATGAAATATATGACATACCTACAGATTCGATTGTAAAATGATGTCTAAAGTTTTTGTTTTTATTTCTATCGCTAATCAAGAAGTGATGATTATCCATCGAGAAGATCCTTTAAAAATATTATAATTCCTTTAAGTAAAAGTATTTTGCTTTTTTACGAATAATATTTACGTTATTATCGGGCATATGAAACCAAAATCTTACAATAAATATACATTAAAATTATTTTCAATATGTTGCGTTAGGTTTCTTCCATTAACATTTTTGGTACACAATAAAAAGGTTTAAATAGAATGACATATTTCAGATGCATGTCATTTTAACCAGCAGCCTAATCTGATGTCAACCGACAACATAGGATTGAGCAACATTTTTGTTTAATATCGACGATTTCGTCAGGAAATTTACTTATATTATCTTTTTTTCAAACATACGTGAATAAAAATCTATTGAATGATTATTTTGTTCGGTAAGTTTTCTTATTTTTTCTGGTTGCTAACGTTATTGCATTCAGCAAAGACATGCATTCTTAAACACACTTGCAGTCCCCTTTTTACATACACCTTTATTAATACAGTTCGCTTCGATATAAAAAGAGGCCTTAATGTGAAAACTCGTTAAAACAGACGTTTTAGATTGAATCATTAATTGTCGATTATGGCATTGAAATTCACTATATTTGAATTTGATGGCCATTAGACTCCAAAATAGCGAACTCGAGTTACCTACGTTTTTATTTGCCAATATCATAATTGGTTATTTTGCTTATGTTTAACTACCAACGACGTTTTTAATTGATTAATGCATTGAGCCGATACAGACATGCGCAAAATTGAACATTTGCTCCTAGAACTTCAACCGTTTGTATATTGAATAGGAATTAAAAATAGAGAGCCACGTTTAGTGTAAACTATTTCCCCGAAAAAATAATTCGACTTATAATAATGGAGTTTCGTACAAGTGTTGTCGAATTTAATCATCACAGCTACTATGTTTATTTACGTACGAATATTGAAAAAGGTAAAATATCAATGAATCGTTCATATCAGGCCCTTATGTTTAAACAACATCTGTGATGGGGGACCACTTTTCAAGCTTTTATGAATGTGGAGTCACCCTTTAATTTGCTATTACTTCAAGGTCCACTTTGATTCATAGGTGTTGCACCTGTCACGTTCCCAGCTATGAATAATATAGAATCTGTATTGAGTATGAAGCTACATCCGGTGATATACACATACAATTGTATTTTAATATGAAAGAGTGGTTTTAAAAAGCTTACATAGACGCTATATTAACATATCTTAAAATTTGAAAAAATTTAAAGACATGACAAATGAAAAAGTACACGTATTATCAAAGTCTAATATTTGAAAATGACTACATGAAATAAATTGCATCGTTTTTTCAAACCATGAATTAATATTTAAATATATTAAGAACTTCATGTATTAAAACCGTTTTGATAAATAAATGAGTCTTACATTCAATAATCCCCAATAAGTTGAGATGCTTTAAAACAATCAAATCATTTACAATATAGATATTCTGTGTTTCAACATTAATGAACAGTTAAGAGTTGATCTGCTCTAAGAGACAAACCAAAGTGCTTATGGCGCTTAATGCAGCAAGGATTCGTTCTAACTCTGGTTTCTAGTAAGATGAAAGATGTTGCCCAAAAGTAACACATCTGCCTAATATAGCCACGTAGCCAGCACCCATGCACAAGGTAGATACTAACACAATTCATTTTGCACAAATTGTATAGAAATAGAGCGAATTTAAAAAGATGATAACTCAACGTGTATCTCGCAAATCTAAATTGCGTATCATTTAAATATTTACTACCGATTTGTTTCAGAAATATGCTGGTGCAAAAACACTTTAAATTATGACTAGAGTAATTAAATATCCCCCGTCGAGAGTTCGGGAGAAAAGAACGTAAAAAAAACTAAACGAGATTTACAAATTGAGCTGAAGAGAAATTGGAGAAAAAGTAAAATTTGTCATGGCTTTAATCAAAGATAAGCTATCGAAAATGTAAGATTTAACATGAAAGGCTGTTATCTAAGAAATGGGTCACCGTATAGCGATAACGTGTTAATAATGTTTCCTATAAACTGTCCATTAAGATAACAGCAGGTCGATACATGATGCAGGCTTGGAAAATGTTGATGGTAAGTTTTAAACAGCTAATATATTTCTTATTGATTGCTTTGTTTGGAAAAAGAAAGTCGTCTTTTGTGAATTAGTACCAGACAGCTGTTGGCAATCATAGTGTACACTACTACAAACTCCTTCATTATAAGTATTAATTGTAAATGGAACATATTGGGTCTATTAATCAATACCAGCCGTTGTCTTCCAAGTTGTAAATCTTACAATTTTGTTTCTTTCTTTGTGAGTTGGTCAACAAGAGAAAGAAAACAAAACAACGTATTTTGTTCATTCTATCAATTAGACATCAGTAGAAATAGAAAAGAGAATCGATAGTTATTTTTCCACTCAGTGAAATATTCTCTCAGAATAAGTCAATAGTCTATATTATTTGTTTCAAGTAATCGTTATGCGTATATATTTATTACCTAAGGTTCGTTTTGGATTTGTCACAGATGTATATAAAGCATTCGGTCAAGCTGAAACAGGCGGTTAATGTCTGTGCTTCTAGTTTTATACATCTCTTTTGTTTCTTCGAAAGTTGGGTCAATATTTATTTTATTAAAGTTCCCTATTTAAGAAGTCGAATTGTAAAGTCGATTTTAACACAGGAAAACTGAATAAAATGAAAATTAACATTATTTAATGTTTTTTAAAAAAATTAGACCGGGGTTCCAAAAATTATATTGATGCCGCTTTGCTAAACACCCAACAGTATATGGTGTAAATTTATTAGGTACAGTGATCTAGGGAAAGGAGTAGTACCCTCCATATCATCTCTGTGTAGTAGCAAAGGCTAAGTAGCCTTTCGGTCGTCCTCGACTACGGGCAATCTATTTTTTTTCATTTATAAATGTCCTCGTTGCAAATTATGATTTTTTGAAATTTTTTACATAATATCGGTATTCCTTCCATTTGGAATATCATATGGATATTGGTAATTAAAGTTAATGATCAAGTTTAACCATCATAAAACAGGCGGAATCCTCTCATTACCAAAACGTGTTTGAAGGAAACGTCTTTAGAAATCTGTTTTCGAAACATTTATTATTATATTATTATACAAAGAACTAAAAAATAAAAGTTAAAGAAATTTTGTATGCCACGCTTGTTGTTTTGACAATAAACTCTTTTTTGAATCAATTTTTATACAACGAAAATGGTGAAGCTCGTATCTCGATGTGAAAATAGAAATACTAGGACGATTTGTCGATTATATTTATTAGCCCGCAATGACCTGTGTTATGCCTCATGCATCTTTTATTAAGATGTGAATGCGCTAAGCAACTACCTATAACGATGACAAAGTACGTTATAATATATGTATATATATGTATATATATATATATAATATGTAAATGTTGAATTAAATAACGATAATTGAATTATCGTTTAATAATAATAATCTATCGTGATGATGTAAAGCGCAATATATTGAATAGAGCAATTAATTTTAGAGGTGAAAGATGAGAATAAAGAAGTGTAAAGATACAATATTTATTAAAACATCAAATGTTCAGAGCAAGGAGTCTCATATCCTTAATCTATGGATTTTCAAAGATAAACTCCTCTCATCAGAGGATAGGGAAAAGCCGATAATGTAGTTGTAAATATTATCGGCAACATTTAACTTTGAAAATGGCAAGTGTTTTTCGTAATTATCTTTAATTGCGAAAAACAGTTGTAATTACAATTACCTCCCTTGAAAATAATTCAAAATATCTGTTTACAGTACGAGTACAACAAAAAAATTTAAAAAATTGTTTACAGTACGAGTACAACAAAAAAAATACTCCGCACAGTAATATTTTCCGATAAAGTCTAGAAATGGAAATATTTTTAACTAAGTTCTAATTGTAAAATTAATATTTGTCGACTAATTTGCAAATTAAAATTCCTTTATTTATTTTTTAAATTGTCTGTTTTCAGCGTCCTTAATTAACTTAAAAAAAAAACGTCATTTTATACAATTATTCGATATAAATTAAATATTTATTGATATGTGTTACTACATGTAAACTTTCAATGTAAGTTTAAACCTACACATCGAATAAGCGCATAGAATGTTGACTTTTTGAAAAAGAGAATTTCAGACGCTTAAAACGTACACAATGTAAAAGAAAAGTCCCTAAACAGATATTTATATTTTCTTGCATCTCCACGAAAGCAAAGTTGGACACAAGGTCGAGTTTTAATGTGAGTAATCAAGCTCCTACAAAAGAAACATTCTAGATTGGAACACAAATTGAAATTGGCTCAGTCACTGACCGAGGACAGAATAGACAAAGTGTAACATCAGAACATATACTACACTTTGTTTTAAATAGGTGTTCAATATTTTTTATTGAATTATCACAATACAGTTTTCAAAACGAATTTCAATTTGATTTGATTTTAAACGTTTTACCATCTTTTATTTTTATTTAAAAATTCACTCTGTTTTCTCACAAATAAAATAAACACACACACAAATCTGCATTTGAAATGTGGTTCGCTTCTTTCTTTCCTCCTGGATGGATTTGAATTGTAATCTTTTTTCTTATTTTTTCTACTGAAAATTATGTAATTCTTTCATTTGTCTTCAAATATTGCTTAAAACATTATATTTCTGTACCCTTAAATTACGTAATTTGCTAGCTTTTTTTCGATAGTTAAAATAACAACACAAACACATCTTTCAAAGCAACCGATATTTCGCTCGTGAAAACTAACCTTAATCTTTGGTAAATTCTACCACAGATTAAGATCGATTTTCACAAATATCTATCACTTTAAAAAACATTTCTTATCTTTTTTTGCTAGGGATGAGGCATCCTACCGGATGCCAGACATTCACCCGCTATTTCAGACACTCCAGCCGAGATTCTAACCGCCCCTTTAAGTAAAATTGTTTGTATCACTCTTGCACTTTGTTCACCGTGTATATTCGCCAGGTAGTATTTGAAAATCTTTTTCATGAGTCCGGTTGCTCTTATAATTACTGGAATGATGGAGATCTTCTTGAGATTCCAGTTTTTTCCTGTCGTCCATAAGACCTTGGTATTTCGTAATGTTTTCCGTTTGGATATTCCTCCCAACTCTGAGGGAGCACTTGCCACATTTATCCAGGCCGAAATTCACTCCAATATCTTTGAAGAAGGTGTGGTCAACCTGCAGGAGTCGGCTTAAGTCAGCATCTGAACTAGCATACTGCTTGAGGTCATCTATGAAGAGCAGGTGCTTGACTGTTTTGTCTGGGTCTTGTTGGCAGCACTGGCTCAGTTTGTAGGCACTCCGACTTTTGTTTGGTAATTTACTTAGCGGCCAATCGCCAGGCAAAAGAGTATTGATTTACTCCTCTCCAGAAGTTAGGCACAAGGTCAGTTTTTATCTTACTCCCACAAGTAAGATGTGACCCAAGGTCGGGTCGGGAAAGTGGGGTTTAAAAATTGCCTTGGCAGCCCCGTCGGCATTCCCCGGTAGGGGAGTCTCAGACAGTAAGCAATAAACTTACTCCTCCCCAAAGAGGGGAGGCAAAGCCTGGGAAGGTGGACCTCCCAGAACTGCACAGGACAGACCCATTGACCGGCGTAAATCAAGACCCGAAGGCCAAGAAAACACCAGTATGGGGTGCAGTATCCATCGGAACAGATACACTTTGATCTTAGCCAAAAGGATATTAGTAGAAGAGATAAGCTATCTCCTTGGCACATTCCCCTTTGGATCCTGACGTCATGGATTTTTATTGTTCTATTAGTGTGGCTTAATGCCATGGTTGTTTGCCACATAGTTATATGTACTGCCATTGTTTTCCTGATGACTCGATGGATCTTATATAGTTCAAGGCAGCACAGAAGCTATGTGAGGGGCACAGTATCGTATGCCTTTTAGTAATCGATCCATGCCATGCTAAGGATTCTCTGCCTTTTGCTAGAGTCTACAATGATGGTCTTATTGATCAACCACTGGTCCTTGGTGCCCAAACACTTCCTCCCAACCGGTGATTTTTCTCTTCAGAGAAGGTAGATTCTTTGAACTGTTTTGGACAGGATTTCATTGGATGTTTTGCTCCACTTTTATTACTTTGAGTAGTGGTAGCACAACAATAGCCCCTTCTTTTGTGCAACTGTCCATAGTTGTTTTTTTAAGCCTCTTATGTTCCTTTTTGTGTTGCTGCGCATGATAGAGATAGGATTCCAGGACATTGTTAGTTAAGGCCTGATGGTTGACCCTGGTTGGCATCTGTCATAACTGGAGCACCATTTCCAGAGGCTTACATCTTCCAGTCACTCCTAAACTATATATATATATATATATATATATATATATATATATACATGGTGAGCCAAAATTAGGTGGACAGTAAAAACATTTTCCTTCTTGATTTACAGAGGTTTGAAGTCTGCCTCTTACGCTTCGACAAAAAATGTGTTTTACTGTCGACCTACTTTTGGCTCACCCTGTATATATATATATATATATATATATATATATATATATATATATATATAGATATATATAGATATATATATATGTGTCTAAAGAAGTTTTGAGTCATTTTAAACAAAGAAAGAAAGTGCAATTTAAATTCCCAGAGCAACTAATTAAATCCAAGATATCGCAGACTTAGTACCTGCATAAGCCGACCCACCGTTGGGAAATTCATAAATATAAAAGGTAGGTTAAGTATCTAACAGTGAAACAAAAACAAGGGACCTTAACGTGAGCGTAAAATATATAAACGCGGATCATCAGCTGTTTACCATGTAACTGTTTCGGAGATTTAAAAACAGAACAGTTATAATATTCATGACTCTCCAATGGTACTGATCAAACGACCACTTCCCTAATAATCAAATGTAGAAATAATTCAGCTTTGATTTCACTTATATATACATAAAAAATAATAATAATAATAATAATAATAATAATAATAATAATAATAATAATAATAATAATAATAATAATAATAATAATAATATATTACCCTTAGGATAACACTGTCGTATAGTAATTTGCATATCAAATAACATTAATTATAACAATAATAATGATAATAATACTATCCAAATACTACACCCAACAACCATTCTGCGATATGGTAGTAAGCAATAAAATTATATAGGAATAAAAGTTGCATTAATATATATATATATATATATATATATATATATATATATATATATATATATATATATATATATGTGTGTGTGTTGGGGGGAGTAGGTGTGATAATGCAGAGTTCTTCATGCATACGAATAGAGTAATTTTCGACTGCTGATATTGTTATATAGATAGTAAGATGTTCTTTGGAGCAGTGAATAAAAGCGTCACAATCGAAGAAAGGACTGAGAAGCACTTGCATATCTCGCCAAACAGAGAAACTATAATACAACGAAACTATATATATATATATATATATATATATATATATATATATATATATATATATATATATATATATATTTTGTATTTTGGTGGGTTGATTATCGTGGGAAATATAATTGCCAGCTGCCATTAGCGATAATGCAAAGCTCTTCGTTAAAACTAATAGACACCTCTTTGACTGATGGTATTGTTTCTATAGAAATACAGATCTCCTTTCCTCGCTTGTGTCGATCGCAAGTGGATGAATATTAGGACAGTAAAAAAACGATCGGGTTTCAACCTGAAGCCCTTTCATGTCCAGCCACACTGAAAAGTTGAAGAGAAACTGTTTGTATGTGGATAACAATATAAAAATGCAACTAACTTCTTCTTTTAATATCTGTCTGGCATAGTTTGGGATGATTGGGAGGTTTTTTCCTTTGATGAGATCTAATTTTCGGACGACCGTCGTCCTTTATCGGTCACTTACGAACTGCTAAAAAGGCGATGGATTTTTTGTTTATTCATGTAATAATGTAGTATCCATGTATACTTCGCATGTAAGCAGGCGTTTGCCTTTTAAATAATAAAAAAAATATTTATTACATAAAACTCTAACTCACCTTAACTAGTGGAGTAAATGAGTCTTGACCTCGTTTTGTTTTATGGTATTAGACATCCCTCAAAGATACTCACTCCCACATTTATTTTGCCTCGAGTCACTCTTAAAGTGTTATATTATATCTTGAAGGACCACATTAATTCCCATATTCTACCTATATCTGTTTTATTTTTGACATCTAACTTAGACCCTACTCCCATCTAAAGACCGACCTGCTTATGTTTAGAGCACCCAGAAAACAGTGGGCGGCCTAACACGTAGCAGAAGGTTGGGAGGGCCCTACTTTTCAAAACTGTGTTCTGCAGCTACGGTAGTCAAATGACATCCCGTAGCTGCAATCAGCCCTCTATGCTAGTCCCAGACCATCTGGCCTTGTCATGCGCAAGTTGTCGTAGGTAATGAAGTTATTTCGCTGTACGTAGTGATCCTAGTCCCGCCTACTTGAGGTCAGCCTTACTAACCCACATGTTATCTTTCCTTTTTGAATATTTGTACATGTTCCACTCCCCACGCTGAACTTTTTGCAAAATTGTTTCAAAACAAATTGGAGATCATCTAAGTAAGACCAAGCCACAGAGTGAATGTGGTATTTTTGTGAGAGTGTCTAGCGTAAGGTAAGCCCAAAAGTTGTTGACAAAAGTTGATGACCATCGACCCCCCTCTCCTTCAAAACGATACGAGCTTAATGCAAATGATAAACCTTATGATTATTTTTTTTCTTTAAAAGCTTGTAGTGAATGTATATTTTTTGCTTAAATATAATAAAACTGAAACTCACTGATTTTTTTAACTTTTAATCTCTTCCCGACATTGGTTTGAACATTGCAAACACATTATTTTGTTATTTTAATTTTCCTTAAGGGGGGGGGGGGTGATCATTTTCAGACGATCTTCGCTTTTCATCAGTTATTTACGTAATGCAAAAACCGGTAGAAATGTTCCCGTAGTTTTAAAAGCGTATGCGTTTGTTTAAAAGATGTATTGTGTTTAATGTGTTGCACTTAATCATATTTTTTTCTGGCCTGGAGCTTTTGTTCGTCAATCTAAAGTTTAAGATACATTCTGTAGTATAGTATACACGTATGTTTCGCTTTAACCTTGTTATGTTTAAACTTTCAGAAGATAAAACAAAATAACACATCATTACAGAAAATTGCCACGACGTTTTTAATATTTAATTTCTGTGTGTAAGGCTTGCAATAAGATTAAACGCTAAATTTTACAAGTTCCTGATTAACAGTTTGCAGAGTTTATCGAATGTATGTCGACTGCTGTTTCGTAAAAAAAGCAGAAGCCATCGTCACGGTATCATCTGAAAGTGTGATCCTGGAATTTATCTTTCAGCAAGTTTATGATGAATAATGCGACTTGGTCATAGATATTAGCACGATCATATCTTTCCATCACAACATCAAAGGAATCTTCGGCTTTATATTTTTTTACCAACACTATATCGTCGTTAAATAAAAGCGTTTTCTTGCCTGCATTACAGCTTCTATCTCTATCTTTCTTATATCTGTGAACGGTGCTTGTATAATAAAAAGCAGAAAAAAAGTTTTTTTTGTCTTTTAGTGTTGGAGAGGTAAATAAGGGGCAGGTAACTCTTACAACGAATTTTAAACAAGATTTTCCAGTAATCAAAAGTGATGGCTTTAATTGGCGTTGCACATGTGGCTACTGTGCAAGGAGAACGTCGATTAGACATAACAGGGTTAGGGTTAGGGTTTAGGGTTAGGGTTAGGGCTAGGGTTAGGGTTAGGCAAATATTGTTCGAAAGCTATAGCTGTTGTGAAGAGATACCTGCCCCTTATTTACCTCTCCAACACTAAAAGACAAAAAAAACTTTGTTCGGCTTTTTATTATACAAGCACCCCGTGAACATACCAGCAAAAAATGAGGCCTTGATTAAGATCGACTTGCTGATTGAGGAGTAAATGTATTATATTGTATTATGCAGTTTTATAGTTATTTTTAGAGACATTATTGGACCAGCGGATAGTTGATACAATGGTAACCCAGAGCCGTAGGTCTGTGTTATTTTTAATTTGTCGGCTATTTTTTGTTCATATATATTTGCTTGCTAGCTCTATGTCGTTTTCTAAACGGGGGGAGGGAGGAAGCCGTGACCTTCGTAAGTAAGGCCTGTTCACTCGAAAAGTGATGTCATGCTGCTAAGTAGCAAGCGAGATATGTCAAACAGTCAGACTTGCGTTAATGAATGAGAGCTTTTCTTTTAAAAAGCATTAGAAAACTTTAAGAATTGCATATAAAAAAAGAAAAAGAAGGAAACACGATTCAATTAGTACACATTTTAAACATTCAAAATGAATAGTTATGTTGTGTGTTATTGCTGCGTTAAAGTAAATAAACCTCACTTAGAATATTTTAAAGACAAAAATACGTTTAGTATTTTGATTGTGAACAACTTGAAACTATTTTTTTTACAGAAGTTATAAAAATAAAAATATGCAAAGTCAAACAATACTGATTATAATTTTTTAAAGTTACAATAATATAAACCTATTATTTGATTGTGTAGAAAATATTGTTGGCTGCAATGTATGTAAAATTACGTTTTTTAAATAGACGTTTTTTATGGAAATATGTTGTTGTTACTTGACATAGAGGAGTATTAGAAGGCTATCACAATGCAAGAAATGGAAATATGTCGACGTTGAGAAGTAAGACAAGAACAGGTGATTTTTTTAATATACTTTTTCAAAAAAAAATTTTTTATTTTTTTATATATAGCAAATCTTACTTTATTAGGCAAGACTTCAACACTGTGATGTAATGTGTGTGACCATGTTCCATAATATATTTCGAGGAAGACCTTTTTGTCAAATAGTGTGTGTTTACAATCTAAAACTAAACACGTGTGGAATGGAAATATTGCTTATAACTCAGTAAATATTAATATCCGCATCAAATTAATAAAAACATGTTGATTCTCCTTGAATTAGCAATCCTAAATAACTACTACAAATACGATTCTAATTGTATGTTATGCAGACTTGTTATTGTGTAAAAGAAATTTAAAATTATAGTGAAAACGAAAGTAGTTTGTTTTAATACGAAAAATGTTAACAAATGAGGCACAAGGCCATCAAAAGTGTGGGGTTTGAATGTCGTTGGTCATCCTACGTCTATCCTAGTCTTTGCTAGAATCATCGCCATACCACATTTACTCAAAGGGTAAAAATCGCCAATGTGTTGAAAATTTAAATATTTGTACATAAGTGTATATATATGTATATATATATATATATATATATATATATATATATATATATATATATATATACCGATTTATTGAACGCAATGTGCGGGACAAAAAAAAACGAAGAAAAAAATTAGTAAGACCCCCTGGCCCGTTTATAAACAATAGGCAGTCCTTATTAATTATATAAACAAACAAAATAACGAACGATACACATTTTTTATATAAATGTAAACGATAAATAATTAATAACGATAAAATAATGAATTTTTTAAGTGTTACATAAAAAATGCAAAACTATTTGGAAGTAAATATATACACAAAGTTTATCTTCCTCCCACAAGATAAGATATGACACTAGGTCTGGAAAGTGGGATTTGAAAAGCCAGCGCCCGAGATTTTATTGTCAATTTTAATTGTTTTAAATTGCATGTCCTCGAAATAAAGTAATTTTTAAAGTATTAAGAACTGTAATACAAGTTATAATCATTGTTATTTTTTCTAACACCAAACATATTTGGCTGTTTTAGAATTTTATTACACACATAAAGAACATTTTCGTACAAAAAGTAATTTATTTCATACAAAAAGGAACAGTTTGAACCGAACTTCTAGTTGATATAATTTTATGACAGTCAACAGGTAAGACACAGACTCAGACTCAGGAATCCCCGCGTTCTGCGACGAATAAGTCAGTCAAAGTAAACCATCGTTTTCGGTCTGAAGCCAAATCCACAGCGCTCCTCCAGCTTTTTTCCGTTGTGATCAAATCCCTCTCGATTGCTTTCAATTCATTTTTGGTCTTCCCTTCTTTCTTTTTCCATCAAAGTTCCACTAAATCACTTGGTTTGCAAATCTCTTCAGGGGCAATCCAAAAGCGTGTCCGAGCCAGCCTAAACGTCGTTCGCAGATTATTGACAATGCCGCCTGTTGGTTAGTGCGGTTTCTGACTTATTTGTTTGTAATTCCATCGCTCTATTTGATCCCTATTAACTTTCTAAGACATTTGGAATAAAACACGTCTAATTTCCTCTCTTGTCTGATTTTTAGATGCTAATTTCACATCCATATATCAGTGTAGACAAAATATTGCTGTTATAAAATCTTCATTTAGATCTGAGGGTGAATTTTTTTCTCCAGATTTTGCAGAGCTGATTAAATGCTGCTTAGGCTTTTCCTATCCAACACTGCAACTCGTGATCCATGTTGCCTTCCTTGTAAATGGAGCTTCCTAAGTAGGTGAAGTTGTAAACTATAGCTATTTCTTTTTGGTCGATAAAGACGTTTGTAGGTGTCTGGTGTGCCCCAGAGAGCATGTTCTGGGTTTTTGTAGGGCTGATATAGAGACCATTGCTCCCTGATTCAGCTTTGACCTTTTTGGCAATGCCTTGTAAGTCAGTGGTATTCATTGCTAGTGCAGCAATATCGTCTCAAAAGTCTAGATCAGAAAGTTTACGATATTTAACCCACGTTATATCTTGATCCTTGGTTGCCCTTATTAATAACCAAACAATGGCGATGGCAAAGAGTAATAGAGAAAGCAAACATCCTGTGATCACCACATACCAATCACTGAAACCATATTCTGATTGTATGCAACATTTTGAGTTTGCATAAATTTAATTTATGTGCAGTGATGATTTTTTTTCGGCACACCATTCTTGTGCATAGTCGGATGTCTTGGAAAAATTTATGAAACTTATGGCAAGAGGATTTTGAAATGTGACATGTTTCTCAATTATGCAGCGTAGTGTAAACATGTATTCTGCACAAGAAAAGTCTATAAGTAATTGTTGTATGAAGAGCAACAAAACGATTTATGTTATGCAGAATTGTTTATGTGTAAAATGTTTTTTTTCAAATTTTACAGAAAGGCAAGTATTTTTATTCAAGCCTTTTCTATGAAGACAAGTTTGCCAACCATCATGAATTTTATTCTATAAGTTTATTTTTTATAGTTTCACTTTCAAATCACTATGAGATTCCCAACTATGAAGACGGCATAGACAAAATCATCGGTATCGTATTTTAAATACCAAACAATTACTAGATAAAAGATGAAATAATTTAAGACAGAAATGAACACAGTCATGTGTCCATTTGTTGGCGTGTGATAACTTTTCTCTTCGAAGCGTCTTGATTATCTGCTTAGCATTAACCAACAGCCATAATGTTAACAGATAAACCCGTCTCAGTGAACAGGCATTCTTAACGTAGGTCACGGGTTAGCAGCTTACGTCTAGATCAGTTGCTACCATTTCCCTTCTGGTCTTTTATGGTAATAATTGCCCTGCGCTTGGCTTGTTGTTCGACTCGTTCAATTTTTAGTTTAATCGCTGGATCTTTTTTTCATCGTTTATATTGCTGTAAGTATAGGTGCATGCTAATTGTTATTTGTTTGTGATATTGTCTACTTTATGTTCTTATATTATCGTCGATTGGTATAATGTTCTACGGAGATCAATGCACAGTCTGTTAACAAGATAAGTAATTATGTACTAGTGTACGTTGTGCATTTTTAGGATCTTCTTGTCGGCTGTGTTATTACGGAACTTTCCATATCCTAGACAAGTATTCCTACCAGGAAATATATTATTTTGAAGGTGGGTGAGATTACACAACTGACATACCGAGGAGCCTATTGTCCACGCCAATAATAAGCCAAAGCTTCTATGTTATATTAATATATATATATATATATATATATATATATATATATATATATATATATATATATATATATAATAATAATAATAATAATAATAATAATAATAATAATAATAATAATAATAATAATAATAATAATAATAATAATAATAATCCAGGTAAAACATCCACAGAGTTGTGATCCAAAGAGTTTCAACCGGGTTTATAAAAAGTGCTCAATATCACATAGAGTTTTTATATATGATTATTTTTATTTACACAGACATGTACGAAATCTGCGAAACTGGCATGCCTATGCAATCGATCAACAGCTATTATGAACTGAGATCTCATCAGGCAGAGTTAGAATCTGAGAATCTGAATCTGAGAGAAAGAACTTTCCAAGTATGATCTAAGGTTAAGATTGGATTCTAACTGTGCCTGATGAGATTTCAGTTTATAATAGCCGTTGATCAATAACATCGGCATGCCAGTGTCGTAGATTTCGTACATGTTTGTGTAAATCAAAATAATCATATATATATATATATATATATATATATATATATATATATATATATATATATATATATATATATATATATATATATTGTGTGTGTATTTAGGCAGCACATTTTTTAAAATTGGTTTCGGAATGTAAAATTATACATTTCGTCTAAAACATGGGGCATACGCTAACACTTTATCATGAAATTTATTTTGAACCTTATCTGGACAGACTACATATATATATATATATATATATATATATATATATATATATATATATATATATATATATATATATATATATATATTAGACCTCTTCAAAATTGACCTTTTTCTTCAAACATATGGAAACTGATATTATTCCCATTCTCCAAGGTCTAAATTAGCTAAATATACAAGTTATTGTGATCTTGGACCTTGGCCATGCCTGCCTCAAGAGCCATGTAATTTTATTGTTGACGTTTTTCAAAAACGCTGCAAAATTTGGGATATTATGTCCTTATTTTCATTGTAGCTTTCCAGAGATTGAGGCTATAGCATTGAAAGTGGTGCCAAATGAAAGCTAATAAAATTGTCTTGCATATGGTAGTAAACACATGACCACCTGTGTTAATTCTAATTAATTTTAATGCACTAACATATATATATTTTATGCTTGGAAAGGATGCCATCATATAATACATAACTTTATCTCAAAAATGTTACTCTTAAGGCATGTATATAATTTATTATCACTAAGTATGTTTTATCTCTTCATTTCAGATTGTAAGTTAAAGCTGATTTGTTAAGATTTGTGAACTGCTGACAACATGGCATCTGGAAGACAACTATGCTGTGGGAAAGTGGTCAGCGATACAAGTGAACGGGATGAACCAACTGAAAAGAGAAGAAAGGTGGCAACCTGCCACAAGGTCATTCAGTGATGTGTATCTCATTGGGCAACCCAGCTCCAGCATCAGGGGCTCTCAACTTCCTACTAATCGCCAGGTGTTCCAGTATTTTCTGCATTTGAGGAATGATAATCCCAACAGTGACAATAGGTCTTTAGCCCATGATACAGTGGATGTCGTTTTGCCATTCTGGAATATGGCAAGGATTAAAACACTAACTAGACCAAATGCAGTCAACCGTTTCGTGATCCTCCATGAAAAGTACAGGAAAATTGTTAAAAACAAGGGAAGAAATAACAAACCAGAGGAAGAGAAACGAGCTTACTTTCTGAAGGACTTGGACAAGTTATTTGATATTGGAGCAAAGGATGTTTGGGAGGAGATAAGAAGCAACAGGCTGATCACAAAGGAGACCAAGGAAGAGGACGTCAATTTCTACTTGGACCAACAGACAACTCGCCTGGCACACATGTCAGGTCATGATAAGGTGTTTGAGAAGAAGTCTAGAGAGAAAAGCTTCCGAGAAGAAAGAGAAGAGAGAATGTTATCATCAGTGACTGCTGCAGCAGCAGAAGTTGGGAAAATGTCAAGTGATGAAGACCCAGAGAACAGTCCAGGCTCTGGTACTAGTGAGGGTTCAGAATACACCGAGACAACACCAAGCTGTTCATCAAAACCAAGTACGATAACCTTACACTTTCCACACTCAGTTATGACCAGTGAAGAGATTTGTAGCACTGCAGATCGGTTGTCACTCTCTGACAACCAGACTACAGCCATGGTGTCTGCAGTGTTGAAGGCAGGAGGCGCAGATCTTGAATGACTTTGTTATATCAGCCTCTACTACAGGACGAAATAGGATAAACACTCGTCATAACTTGTGCCAAAGTTACATGAATAACTTCAAGGAAAGTCCGCCAGATTACTGCACACTACACTGGGATGGAAAACTTCTACGGGATGTTCTAGGTGAAAGATACCCAGTGGAAAGTCTTGCAGTGCTCGTCTCTGGTACTCCACAGTATGAAGAAGGGAAGCTGCTTGGTGTGCCCTTCATAGAAAGTTCCACAGGAATCCCACAGTGTAATGCTACATTGGAACTGATAGAAGCATGGGGTCTGACAGACAACATTGTAGGCTTGGTATTTGATACTACAGCAAGCAACAGTGGAATCAACAAGCGTGCAGCAAAGCTTATTGAAGAAAAACTAGGCAAAAAGGTATTCTACTTCGCTTGTCGCCATCACATATCAGAGGTAATAATTGGAAGTGTATGGGAGGCTGTGTTCAGCAAGGTCAAGAGTCCTGACAACCCAATGTTCAGCAATGTGAAAGAGAAGTGGGACAAGTTGGTTAAGGACTGCTCAAGAGTTCTGGGCCTAGTTGAACAAGACTTGAAACAGAAGAAGACAAGCACCATTGCAGTCTTAAGCAATTTCCTTGAGGAAGCAAGTCCAAGGGCAGATTACAGAGAGGTGGCAGAGCTTTGCCTGATCCTGCTTGGTGAGGAACCTCCTCGAGGTATCCACTGGGCCAAGCCAGGTGCCATTCACCAAGCCCGCTGGATGGCCAGGAACATTTACTGTATGAAGATGCTCATGTTTTCCAAGGAACTAAAATACAAGACGGACACTATCTTAAAGCTGGAGAGGATGAACAAGTTCCCGACCTTATTTTACACCAGCCACTGGGTGACCACCACATCTGCAGCTGATGCACCTATCCATGACCTCCAGCTTATGAAGAACATGCTGCAATACAAGCAGTATGACTATGAACTGGCAACCTCTGTTCTCAAGAAAATGAACAACCACCGCTGGTATCTGACCCAGGAACTAGTGCCATTCACCTTGTTCAGTTCACATGCCAGCATGACCAAGTCTGCAAAAGAGAAGCTCGCAGTCAAGCTGTCAGAAACAGAGAAACCTGAGAGTTACAGGAAAGGCAAGCTAGTGTTTCCTGTCATCAATGCAGCTACAGTTCTCACAGACCTGGTAGGGCCAGAGTCTCACTTTCCGTTTGATGCTCTTCGAGTGAAATGTGACTGGCTCACTACTCCTGCTGACACCTGGGAAGACAATGACAGCTACAAGAATGCACAGAGGTTTGTGAGGTCAGATAAAGTGACCAATGATGTGGCTGAGAGAGGTGTGAAACTAATGAGTGACTTTGCAACTCAGATCACAAGTGACCCAGAGCAAAGAAGCTGCTTACTACAAGTTGTGGAGTATCACAGGAAAAAATTTGACAGTTTCAAAAAAGCCACATTGAACAAGTGATAATACATGTATTAGCAACATCCTATCTGACAGTTTCTTATGCAATATATGTGTCAGTGCAGTGCTATCATACTACCAAACTGATTTTTTGTAGTGTCCCAGCTGTTTGTGCATTAAAATTAGTTAAAATTTACACAGGTGTTCATGTGTTTTATTGTGCTTACTACAATATGCAAGAACATTTTATTAGCTTTCATTTGGTACCACTTTCAATGCTATAGCATCAACCTCTGGAAAGCTACAATGAAAATAAGGACATAATATCCCATATTTTGTCAGCGTTTTTGAAAAACGTCAACAATAGAATTACATGGCTCTTGAGGCAAGCATAGTCAAGGTCCAAGATCACAATAACTGGTATATTTAGCTGATTTAGACCTTGGAGAATGGGAATAATAGCAGTTTCCATATGTTTGAAGAAAAAGGTCAATTTTGAAGAGGTCTAATATATATATATATATAAGTTAAGCAAAGAAAACTCAAACAAACATCTCAACCATTTACATCATAATTTATTTCATCCCGTACGAACTGAAATTCGTCAGATGCGACTTAATAGCTGGCAAAATGTTTACTGAAGAATGTGGATACCCACGCAGTCTTGTTACTGATTACTGTGTGTGGGGTATGGCGAATTTAAAAATGGAGGGTTTTTTTTACGATTCCCCGCGACCCTGGACGCGTGTGAAATGCCAAATACCCCCCTACCTTCTCTGACCAAACCTTCCGAGTGTTGTGTTTTGCCAGTTGTATTATACTCTTAGAACCTAAAGGAGTGTATTATTTGAATATGATTATAATATAATGTAAATGGCTGAGATGTTGGTTTGTGTTTTTTCTTCTTTACTTGATTGTTGCTCTGTATTGCATTGAGCTCTCTTACTGATGATTTCATACCGAAATGACTCTATTCTTTACGAATCTACCACACCCTCCCCTAACACACACACTATATATATATATATATATATATATATATATATATATATATATATATATATATATATATATATATATATATTCATATTTATTTACATATATCAAATTATATTTAACTACAGGCGACGTCGTTTCGAGCTAATTGTTCTCTTCAATGTAGTAAGTGGTAATTTCAAACGGCCATAGGACACAAACCCAGTTCACAAATCCACCTTTGGGTTTGCACGCTTTCATTCTACCCTCACGACTATTTCAAATTATAGCGTAAACATTAAGACATACTATATGTTTATATATACCTAATTCTTTCATTTAAGCTTAAAATAAACTTATAATTTCCAACTGTTAACGCCGTCTTCCGAAGAATAATTCTTATCGAGCAGTTTTGCACGGGGTGTAAACGGCAGAACTGTATGTAAAATTTCGCCTGTGTTTTCGGATTTCAGCGTTAAATGTTACATAATTGTTTCCTATGAAAGCGCCTTATGTTTATATCTATTTTTAATGAATCAGAATCATTTACCATGATCATCTTCAGCATCAGTTCTGTCACTGGCGTCATTATAATATATCTTTCTTTACTTATTTCTTTATGAAAACAGCTCGTGACTTGATCGCTACATAAATTGAGGATAGAATTTGCGCGATTTTGCACAGATTTGGTAAAGAGTAAATTAACAGAGCAGTAACGGGCGATGTGTCCTCTGATTAAATAGAAATACATCGGCAGAATAGGGAGAGACGAATAAGAGTAAGAAAAGGAAAAATAATGGAGGACATTTAGCTGGTAAAGGGCAGGGATCCGCAAGGATAGAAAATGAAAGATGGTGAGGATACAGCGGGTAAATGGGAAAAGCTAAAACAGAAAGAAAGTGAGAGGCATAAAGCAAAATATAGAAATAAAGAGAGAAGGAAAAATAAAAGAGGATGAAAGACAGAAAGCTATATAGAAAGATTGAGCGAGTAAGCGGTTTGATCATAAGTAGTAATTCAAGTGGTAGTGGAGCTGATATAATCGTTATTGGCGCAGTCCGTCGGGTCAACGTTCTTTTGCCTTGAGAAATTTATGAACTTATATGGCTACCTTTTACTTTTTGCGATCCTTGGTGTAATGTATTGTTCTTTACTGGGTACGTATTTAGCATGCGCACCGGGGCGGCGATAGGTATGTATATAGCATGCGCACCGGCCGGCAATAGGTACGTATATTGTATACGCACCGGGGCGGCGATAGGTATGTATATAGCATGCGCACCGGGCGGCAATAGGTACGTATATTGTATACGCACCGGGGCGGCAATAGGTACGTATATTGTATACGCACCAGGGCAGCGATATGTACGTATATAGTATGCGCACCGGGGCGGTGATAGGTACTAATTTAGCGTTCGCACCGAGGCGGCGATAGGTACTAATGTAGTATGCGCACCGGGGCGGTGATAGGTACGTATTTAGCATTCGCACCGGGCGGCGATAGGTACTCATGTAGTATCTGAACCGGGGCAATGATAGGTACTTATATAGTATGCGCACTGAGGCGTCGATACGTACGTATATAGTATGCGCACCGGGGCAGCGATAGGTATGTATATAGTAGGTGCACCGGGGCGGCCATAGGTACGTATATAGTATCTGCACCTGGGCGGCGATAGGTATGTATATAGTATGTGCACCGGGGCGGTGATAGGTACGTATATAGTATGCACACCGGTGCGGCGATAGGTACCTATATAGAAGGCGCAGACAGAAGTGGTACTTTTTATAGAAATATGTCATACTTTTGCCCTGGGCAACGGAAGAGGAATGATGGGGAAGAAACAGCTTTCGCAAAAGGCAAAATTAGAAAGTAGCGATTAAATGGGGCGAGCAGGGAAGAGAAAAGTAGAAAGATAATGAGACGGCTATAGAGAGAGGGAGAGAAATAGAAGTTTGAATATTAAGATGTTACACACACGATTTTTGTAGTAAAAAAAAAAGAATAACGAACTAATCTTTAAATAGAGATGTCGCCAAGATCAAGTCCAAATTGCAGGAAAAAAACCGTCTCTCTCAACTGTATATAAAAACAACGTCCTTCAAATCAACATGAAAGAAAATCCAGCACTCTTTTCTTTTGCTCGCTTTCCAATACGCGTTCAGAACGATATCCACGAAAACACTGCCTGACTCTTAACTTTTCGCTCTCTTATTAAAATGAAAATCCTTCGCATGCAAACAACCTAATTTGCATGAACAAATAAAATAATTAAAATCTTATTTCACTTTCTGACGCCTCTCTCCTCCCACTCCTCTTTTTTTTATGTCGGCAACGAGGGTTTTTGGGTTCGCCCCACACACACAGCATAGCAGACGCTGCCTCTTTGAACGGCGCCGACAAGTGTCTGCATCTACTTCAATCGGCCGCTCTCCGTTACAACCCCCTCTGATTTCATGATCACACATGTGGCAACCTGGTGCAGGTCTTTTTTGTCTGGTGCTTCTTCGCGGTAATACTGTAGCGACTTTTTCCTGAGATAACTCGTCCGGAGGGGGAGCATCCAATGCATTTGTACAAAGCCTTGGACTCTCTGGCCTTCTCCGCGGTGATGCTACCACAACTTCCTCCTCCGATGACTCGTCTCCAGAAGAATCACCCGATACATCTGTGCTAAGCATGGGGCTATTTGCGCCGCTCATAGTGATCACTCGCGCACTCTGAGTGGACGAATCACTGTCACTTCCACTTTCCGATGTAGTTGAGCCTATAACGGGTCGTAGGTTCCTTACATGTCGAGGTATCCCATCAATGAGGACATTCTGTGGGCTAATCACACATGTAACGCGTCCAAGCATGGGGCTATTTGCGCCGCTCATAGTGATCACTCGCGCACTCTGAGTGGACGAATCACTGTCACTTCCACTTTCCGATGTAGTTGAGCCTATAACGGGTCGTAGGTTCCTTACATGTCGAGGTATCCCATCAATGAGGACATTCTGTGGGCTAATCACACATGTAACGCGTCCAAGCATAGGGCTATTTGCGCCGCTCATAGTGATCACTCGCGCACTCTGAGTGGACGAATCACTGTCACTTCCACTTTCCGATGTAGTTGAGCCTATAACGGGTCGTAGGTTCCTTACATGTCGAGGTATCCCATCAATGAGGACATTCTGTGGGCTAATCACACATGTAACGCGTCCAACTGCATAAGGGGATGTACACCGTCCATTCAGACTTATCGCCCAAACACGATCTCCCACCTCGTAACACAAGTGTTGCTGTTCGGGCTCATCGGGGGACACCACATCGATGTCCTTCATTCTTACCGTGTAACTATGGATTATGTTAGCAGGAGCTGTCAGGGGTGACACATCGTCCTTCGGGGTGGCATTGTACCAATAAACTGCTTCCATCACTGAACACAGTTTTCTTGCGGCAATCCGCTTCACACTTCGATGGCACCGCTCTGTAATACCATTACCTGATGGTATGTGTGCACAGTCGAACTCCCCACTCTTTCGTAAAGTCTTTAAAACTCATACTGCAGAATGCTGGGTCATTATCCAGGAGTATCTCAGTTGGTGGCTCGTGCTCTCAAAATACATTTTCTAATTGGTTAATGATGTTTGCTGCGTCTTTCCGTCTGAGACAACGCCAAATAGTAAACCGTGTAGGCCCACAGTCGATGATCGACAGATAGTGCTTTCCCTGATGATGCGTTATATCTATCTCCACTCGATACCAAGTATGACTGACATCCAAGTTCCCCTTCGGCCAGCACACGGACGGCGGATCGATCGACTGACACTCTTTGCACTCTCTCACTACTGTCCTGACGGATGCCTTAGAAATCATGGGGTTGACCCTGCTAACAAAGTACCACGTCCTTTTTATGCCAGGGTGACCACTTTTGCGATGTATAGCCCTGATTTGGTCGGATTCTGGACTGGGTGTTGCTACAGCACACACCTGGCTCTGGGGTTCAGCTGCTTTTCTAATTAAGTTAAACCATTGTTGCGGTAAGCGTGTCAGACTATCCGCTCGGTTATATTCTGACTTTACTAAGGTAATGTCCACTGACAACCTGTACTAATCTATCAAGCTTAAGAGCACACCCAGTCGTCGTCTTATCAGCATTTCGCTTGCTGCTTTAGTTTGCACTCTAGACTTTCCTGTAAGGGTATCCATTATCCATTTGTGCACACAGGCAGAGTCAGTAAAAAGATGCAATATGGATGCCTCCCACATAAACGCCATATTAATACCTTTTAGTACAGCATCAAGTTCTGCCAAATTTATGTGCTGTGTACCCTTTGCTTTGCGTATCCAACTTGCATCCTCTATCACAGTTCCACCCTGCTTCAGCGAAACTCCGATCGCCAAAGAACTTGCATCAACCCAAACATCGACCTCATTACCGTCAACACACCACCTGCCTCGTACGGGGTCTCCTTCGTGCACTCTCGCAACAATTTCTGTCATCATCGTGGTCAACGGAATATCGTCCACCTCATCGTCCCAGCCCTTGGTAACTGCCACTGCTCTCCTTTTGATAAATGCGGTAGCCACTCTGATCCATCTGCCAACTGGGAAGTGCCCAATTAGTTTTCCACACAAAGAAAACACGGCACGTCTGGTGATGCTGCGTGGCATACTCGGGATCTCGTTGCCTCGTTCCCATTTTAGCATATTGCATTCCTGCCAAACTTTCAAGCCGAGTACCCGCCCACCGTCTTGCAGCCGTTCAGGTTCCTTACTCACCAATCCAAAGTCGGCCAGATGCTGCCTCACTTTAGCTGCGGACACTATGTTTTCATTTATGAAAACATCATCGATATATGCTGATGTTGCCCGTTGAATAGAGTCGTCTCTTGACAATGCCGCGTCCACAATAGCTCGCATAATGGCTGGTGCCACATTGAGCCCTAAACCCATGCGTGTCAAGCAGTACATTTTCCCCTCCAATATGACAGTCTGGTATGGCCACAAGGATTGATACACATGCACTAGGAGGTAAGCCCTCCGCAGATCGAGCATAGATACATTAGGGCCTTTCGTTCGCTACTCTCTCAGCTTGTGTGCACATATGTCTGCATGTGCCGTGTAGGCATCGACGTGCTCATTCAGTTCGCGAAAATACAGAACTGGCCGCACGTTAGATTTGTTCTGCTGGAAGATTGCCATTAGCAGAATTAAGCCCTTTGGGGTTTTTAGTTTGTTTTCAGGATAGGGAAGTAGCCATCCATTGTTCAGCCATGTTTGAAGTTCACGTCTATAGTCCTGGCGGATTTGAGCGGGTACTGAGTATTCAGGCACCCTGCTTTTGAGTTTACCGGGTGGTTGATCACCTGACCACTTCCACGACCCCGTCCACACTTTGGCCTGTTCGTCAAACGTGGCGCTAAAATCGGGTTCCTCTATCGTGATCGCAGCGCAAGCATGTGAACCCGTTTTATAAAAGAGGGCTTCGCCAAACTGGTCAATGCTGACCCCACCCAACATCTTAATAACATCCATCCCAAGTAACATGTCGAAACCTAACAGCCGACTGTGTACGACCAATATATCGACCTTTACAGGGCTCATATCGGTTATTGCCAACGAAATGGTTCCAACGCCATAACTATGGATAGTTGTACTGTCAGCGGTCATAATATTCGATCTCCGACAATTCCGAGGACTACATATTGAACCAGTTACTATAGACCGAGAACATCCAGAGTCCACCAGTGCTCTGCGTTTCTTTCCATCGATACACACTTCAACGGTAGGGAGCGCCTCTCTTAAATTGACTGAGGAGAGACCGGCACTGATATTTCGTCTCCTTTTTCGTTTCCCGGACACTCAGATGCAATGTGTCCTATCTTCTGACATCTATAACATTGTATCCTTCCTCGTGATTTATATTTGTGTCCAGTATGCCCTTCATCAGACTGATATTGGCAGTTCCTTGCGAAGTGGTTTGGTCCAGAGCATTTATAGCACATACTGCTTCCACTAGCCGGCACAGTGCGTGATGTTTGATTAGCTTTAAACTGAACCGGTTGTATAGCTGCCGCAACTAATTTCTTGTCGTCCGCCATGATGGCCCGTGCTCTCGTTACAATCTGCCCTAGACTCATGTCATCCATTCTCGACAGCGCCCGGAGATGTTGCCTTACGTGGCTCGGCAGTCCTGCTACAAAGGCGCATACCATCCATTTTTTCTGGAAGTGTCTCCCCAAGAAGTAGGGCAAGTCTTCGAAGCTCAGCCAAAACACATCTACAGTCTCTCCAGGTAGTAGCCGTCGCGTCGTGAAGTCCTCATACGCCACAAATGAATCGGTGACAAATTCGGTTATCAGCGCCTGCTTGACTTGATTTACATCTGCCCTCTGTTACTTACCTAGCTGTCGATACACAGCTAGAGCGCGCCCTCTTAACCGCAAGGGAATAACTCGCGCTACTTCGTGAAACTCACATAATTCGAAAACAAGTTCTACCTGTTCGATCCATTCCACCATCGGTAGGTCAGTAGTAGTTCCACTAAATTCTGGAATCAGACGAATTTCAAATTGCCTATTGGTCATGTTAAGGCCGGAATAGCTTGTAGGAGAAAAAAAAGAATAACGAACTAATCTTTAAATAGAGATGTCGCCAACATCAAGTTCGAATTGCAGGAAAAAAAACCGTCTCTCTCAACTGTATATAAAAAAACGTCCTTCAAATCAACATTTGATGTATGTTTTTATGACCCCGAGTAACGCCGGGTATCCCTGCTAGTCTTAAATAAGAACTGAAAAAATGAAACACTTGTTTTCTTCGGCCGGCGATCCTCTCGCATTTTGATATATATTTACTGACAGCAGGTTTCATCAACTCGAAACACAAAAGATGTTACGTAGCTTACATTTAGTACTGATGCATGTTCACATTAGCCTTCTCCTACACTCATTTTCTTATTACAGTGGCTGTCATAACGAACTCCACCAAGGAACCGAGCACAGGAAGTCTTCGTGTCTCTGTGACCATTTTTTATCTACTAGTTTTTCATCGCTAATAGTATTGATCAAAATTGTTTTACTTTTCATGCATTCTTTCTTTGAACAACAATGATGAATGTTTATTTTTTCAATTAAACTTTTACTAACAGTCTGTAGAAATAGCACATGCATTCTAAAAGCGCATTTAGAATAACATTCTAATCTTATGCTTCGGAATTTTTAAGATCAGGGTTGATAATTCGTAGAATTTGGTATATTCGGACTACTGTTCTCATCTTGGGTGTTTTTATCACAACGTTTCGGCCGATGTAACCTCCGACCTTCTTCAGGTGTACTTTATCGAAATCGGGAATCTTTCTGTCGAACTTGGGAATCTGGACGAAATTTCGAACAGAACCCTTTATTTAATCCACGGGGGTAGCATGCTCTCGTTCCATCTGTTATGACTGGGAAGAAGTCTTCAGTAATTCGCAATTCTTCGTATTGCCCGCACTGAGGATTAAACCTTCAACTTTCAGATGACTGCCCCTTAGAACTGAATCATACTTAGTACTATATCCAGTTGTTCAGGTAACATCGGCCGAAACGTTGTGATAAAAACACCTGAGATGAGAACAGTAGTCGGAAAATACCAAATTCTACGAATTCCAATCTTAACCATTATTTTATCAACCCACTTTTTTAATCTCAGCTCTATCGTAATCGTAATAGCTATTACTACTACTAATAATAATAATAATAATAATAATAATAATAATAATAATAATTATTATTATTATTATTATTATTATTATTATTATTATTATTATAATTATTATTATCATTATTATTATTATTTATTTATTTATTTATTTATTTATTTCTAACTGCCCAGGGGTAATCTTGTAACATCGGTATGATAACTAGTAGGAGGAAAAGAAAGCTCTGATATAACACCTGCGACTAGGTAGGCCTTTTTTACGTAGCATATAATTACATACATCACTATGATTGCGTTGCTTTTCGCTGCAATGCATGATCCATAGAAAACAGAATCAGAGGTGGGGGTCGTCTGATAACTGTCATAGTTACTGCCTTTTAAAAAAGCGGGGAAGAAAACATAAAAAGGAAGAGAGGGAAGGAAATTACAAGAGAATAAGGAGGAGAGGAAAAGGTATAATAAAGTGCGCTTATCAAAGATAGAGAGAATACAATGGAATTGAGAACTTACCTAAATTATTATTTTCTTTGAAAAGAGATCAACAGTATTCTTTGAATACATACTACTTCACAAAGACTAACCAAAAATAAAACTATCACCATTCATCTAATTTCAGTGGATCACTTTGCATTCTACGGATGAACACAGTTTTCTTGTATAAGCATATCATGCGCTCTTGAAGTTAAAATAAAACTAATTAACCAATCATTTATAATTTTGGAACACAGCTGCTAGGTGGGTAATGTGAGCTATATTTAGTTTAAATATATTTAATGCAAAAGGAAAATTAAGATACCTTCGATTTTTGTGAAATTTTAATCGTAAGTATTAAACATCAATTAATAAATTTTCCAAAAACTCAGTTCTTTTGGAATATATTACAGAATATTCAGGGGGTATAATATAACATAATATAACACCATCCTCATTGAAAATTAAAATATTTCAGATGTTCATTAAATGTAATCCATACTCATTAGACCGGAAGTAAGCAATACATATTCATGGACTCGGAGTCTATATTCGTAACACCATCCCCTTGACTAGAAAATATGGTCTAGAATCAGATGAAAAGATCGACATGTGCTTTAGATTAACATTACGTTAATTACTTATATTTTCTTCTACCGTTCTTTTTCGACCCAGGAATGTACGTTGCTTGACTATCTCTCTGATAGTATTGATGCAGCACTCTCTATAGACTCAAGCTCCCAAATACATGTATTTGGGGATTTTATTGTTCACCACAGTAATTTCCTTTGTTTCTCGCGTTATACAAACGCATCTGGTAAAAGTACACATAGTTTCTCTATTGCATATCCCTTTTTACTCTATTGCATTTCCCGACCGGAAACTGATAATGCTGAACTGCTTCCTCAACTATCCACCTTGAAGTATACCTCGGACTCCATAAACTATTCACAAATTTCCTACTGCGGAATGAAAACGCATTCGATCATCTGATCATAACCCTCTCCTAAGTCCAAGATATCATGAAAAAAAAACTTGACACTTCCAAAGCATCTGGGTCTTACCTTATCCCTGCTAGCGTAATAAAGAAATGCTCTACTGAATTGGCCCATGTCTTCTCCAGACTCTAAAACAAATGCCTTGTCGAATCTTGCTTCCGTGACAGCTGGAATATGGCATTTGTGCTATCAGTGTTCAGAAAGCCGTAATACGTGGAGATATTAAAGAGTCGGGTATGGAGGATAATATATGGAGGAAAAAACAAGACCATCTGCCCTTGTAGGACGAAGTAAAAATTATAGATAGATAAGTGGGGAGTAAGACGTCTTGAAACAGCGCATATGTTAAACAACATGTTAACCTAGTTAAGAATTAAATTAAGTATGGGAGACAATAATTAAAAATAGTAGATCGGAACACAAGTAAATATATATATATATATATATAAACATAGTTCACCCCAAACAAGACAGGCCGCCACTGTAGACGTAAGGGGCCACTGAGAATTAAGATGTACGTTTTGGGAGTCATTCTAAGTTGGGAGCTGTGCAGCGAGATTTCTGTTTACAGTTTTACATTTCTGTATGTCGGCACAGTCGGGGAAACAGGGATCAGGTTCCAGATGCCAGCAGCACGAGGAAAGAAGTTATTGGAGTAGAACGCTCTCCGGCATCTTGAACCCTTTATAGTAAATATATAGGATTTAGCTGATTGTCGGGTTTGTCTAGTGTATTTACGTCAAGGGGGCACCAGAGCAGCAAGTTCATCGGAGCATAATCGATTGAAGTACTTGTAAATGCAACATTCCGGCGATAGGAAAGGGGCTAGATCTTGGTGAATAGTGAGAGACTTATTAAGTTGACGACACTTTCTTGGACCTTATCTAAGACGGAGAGACTAGTGGATGATGCATCAGCCCAGATGTGACAACAATACTCCATGCATGGGCGGATGATGGCTTTGTAGAGATACAAGATAATGTCAGGTGTGAGGAGTTTACAAGCACGGTAGAGGGAGCCCAACTTCGTTGTGCAGCCTTGGCAATGCTTTCTATGTATTTGTTCTAATTCATGTTACCTGTGAATGTTAGGCCGAGGAGTTTGAATGTTAGACTCTCGGGTAGGCTGTTATTTGCCATGGCAATCATTAGTTGAAGAGGTTTCTTGTACTTACTGAAAGAAAAGAATTTTGTCTTTGCGGCCTTAAAACTTACCATTTATTTATATTGATATGTAGTAGTACTGCACATCTAGACAATAAGGGGTTTAAGGCTCCCTAAATTCATATTAAAATTGTAATTGGTTAGCAATAAGTTCTTCTTCTGTGGTTTGATATTTCAATCCGTACTAAAGTTAATACTAAGTAAGAATAACCTAAAATTTACACTTTTACCGATGAAAAGAAGAATCGACTATTGGGTTTTGCAGTTGAAAAAGATGCATTTGAATAGAATTGGTTACATCGACCGAAACGTAGCATATATAGGAATTAAGAGAAGAATAGTAGTCTGAATGATTATCAATAATACAAATTATGAATCATAATATAAGAAGTTCCGAAACATCAAACCTACATTGGTTAAACACAATATAACCTACATAAGAGAATATACAATCTTTAGACATGGTTATAAATGTAAATGTACACGTATATTTAAAAAAATATAAATAGCTTTTTTTTTCTTTTAAATGCTTCCATAGTTTCAACTTGTTTTTTTTTTCATATTTACACTAATCGGTTTGTCATCTCTCAAATGTATGGATACAAAATAGTTTGATACATTTTGTTTTTGATTACCTTCGGTCCACTTATTTGTATTTCCGGTTATCATGTCAACTACAAATAATATACTAATTGTCTTTTCTATAAGGTCGCCTTCGAACTCGTCTTTTCTTCCTTCCCATTCCTCCACATACTGTGGAATGTGCAGTAAAACGCATGAAATTCTCTCCTGCCTTTCTTTTTTCTTATTATCTCGCCCCTTTTCTTCTATTTATTCCGCCCATATCATCTTGTAGGTCAAAAATAACATGCAACGTTCCTTTGTCCTTCTTTCCCAGACCTTTGTTCGCTGTCTTGCTTCTTTTTTGTTAACTTTTATTTTCTATTTACCCCTCTCGTGTCTGTATTTATTCTTTTATCTAGAAGTATTTTGATAATCAAGAAGAAATACTAAATACATTTCATTATGAATTCATTTGATTGCCTCTTTATCAGTTTATCCGCTTTTTCCGTTCATCTCTACAGTTTGATTAAACATTTTTGTCTACAGATCTGTGAATTAAAACGTTATGTACCATGCATGATATTATTGTTTAACAAGGTGCGGTTAAGTGAAATAGTTTTATCTCTATTTATATGAAGCTAAGTATTTGTATATGTTAATATTTTTGTATGTACATGATTCACACCTAAAATAATTAGCGAATAATTAGAAACTTTGGAACACAGTAGCTAAACATAAATGTTGGTAATGTTGACTACAGTTAGTTTAATTTAGTTTTATGCAAAATGGGGGTATAGAGGGGATGGAAGTCTTTCGTTAAAATTCATATACCTTCGACTTTTGTGAAATTTTAACAATAAATATTAGACATCAATTAATAAATATTTCACCAAATTCTAGTTTCCTTGGTGTATTTTAAAGGATGTGCAAGGAGCATAATATTAGTACAACCTCCCATTTGACAATTTTAAGATTTGCAGGAAATTTGATCCTTTTAATTAGATACCAATGTTGCAAGATTCCATGAATTTAAATTTATTGTTAAGATCCATTGCGCTTAAACTATAAATTTGAGACATTTTTTTTAAAATCAAAATCATGTAATATATTTTAACAGAAATTGGAATAATGATTATAGACATGAGATTTAGTAGCATTATATCTTGATTTTAATCTTTCTAATGGGAATATAAAAATGGTGCAAAACTGTTCTGTTCGGGCAATCAATTTTACCCGCCCTGAGACGGGTGTTTTTTTAGTGATATCATATAAACAGATATGAATAATAAAAAAATATAGTGAATAGTTTAACGAAAATAACCAAATAGAAATCATATCTTTTCTTATATTTGACAAATCCATTTTCTTTTTTTTTCTGGAAAAAAAAAGATATATTTTTATCGAATTTTGTTTTTTGTCTCTTCATGTTCCAGAATCTTCCCCGACCAGTGAACACTAAGAGTCGCTTTCAGCGCCTAACTCAAAACCAGAGCCGCTCTTTTCCCCGTATCTCTTCACCCTGTTGATTCAAAAATAGAAGAAAAGAATTCTGAACGTTGCATCGAATTGAAAAAAAATTGTGGCAAAATCTACAAAATAGATATGTAATAGATAAATAAATAATATATAATAAATAAATAAAACGGAGATGAGTGAAAATAACAAAATAAAAAATGGTAAAAAGGGCTGTATCATTCAAATGATGCATATTTTTCAGTCTCGGTATTTTTTTTCTTATTTTTTTCTTGTCTGTAGTATGGCAAATATTAAAGAAGTTTGAACGTTCTCGTGCAAGTCTTTCAAAAAGCGTTTCATCTACTGTTATATCGAATCTGGCTATTTTTGAATGAGCTCATTAAATCGCTATTTCAAACCGAACAAAAATGTTGAAGAAGTAAAGTAAAAAAAATATATATATATTCCAGACACTAACACGTACCGGGCGCCTCTGGGGCCGCCACCCCTCAAAATGTAAACAGCAACATGATTCGACCCTTTAGCAATCGCCGTTTAAAATCGATAGTCAAGCGAGCTTTATTTGTTGCACTGCAGATATGGGAATTTTTGTTATGGAGTTTTTATAACAACAACAACAACGACGAACACAACGACAACAACAAAAATCCACAGAAGTGATGAAGTTTAAACAAAGAAAAAATATTGACTTTTTTTATAATAAAAATCTGATTTTCGACAGGTTCCAGTTTTCAACCGCTTCAAACAAGATACCTTGTAAACAGTGGTCCTTACGCATACACGCACACCTAGTTTCTGACAAGCTAGGACTTCTAAAACGGCTTCAATTAATTTCTGAAGTTTTAAAAATGTCCATTTAAGAAAACAAGTATTAGCTTCATATTATTTATTTAAAAAGTATTAGGCAATTTATTTTGCTTGTTTTAAAAGAGCATTCGAGCTGATGTAAGCAAGTTATGTCGAAACCAAGTCCTGTCTTTGTTGATTCTTTTCTAAAATATTGTCGAAGTCTTCTTGGATGAAATCTTACAGGCATTTATATTTTATTTTTATTTACGGAAAGGATTAATTAGAAATAATATTGTACCGTTCCCCGATTTTTCTTAACACTAGCCTAGTCTTATGTTAATAAACTAATAGGGACTTGACCTGAGATGACCATATAAGGGTTGAAAGGTCGTTAAAACCCAACAAACAAAACTAGTAGGAACAATATTACATACATACACATTCAATATAATATCGCAGTACTCGTTTTGTTATTCATTCTTTCGGTGTTTGTATAATAAAAAGCCGAAAAATGTTTATTTTTGTCTTTTAGTGTTTGGAGAGGTAAATAAGGGGCAGGTAACTCTTCACAACAGCTCTAGCTTTCGAACAATATTTTTCTAACCCTAAACCCTAACCCTAACCCCAACCCCAACCCTTACCCTAACCCTAAACCCTAACCCTAACCCTAACCCAAAACCCTAACCCTAACCCAAACCCTAACACTAACCCTAACCCTAACCCTAACCCTAACCCAAACCCTAACCCTAACCCTAACCCTAAAACCTTAACCCTAACCCTAAAACCTAAACCCTAACCCTAACCTTAAACCCTAACCCGAACCCAAACCCTAACCCTAACCCTAAACCCAAACCCTAACCCTAAACCCTAACCCTAACCCTAACACCTTTTATGTCTCATCGACGTTCTCCTTGCACAGTAGCTACATGTGCAACGCCAATTAAAGCCATCAGTTTTGATTACTGGAAAATCTTGCTTAACATTCGTGGTAAGAGTTACCTGCCCCTTATTTACCTCTCCAACACTAAAAGACAAAAAAAACATTTTTTCGACTTTTTATTATACAAGCACCATTCTTTCTTCAGTTTGTTTTCTTCTGTCCGCATTTATTGACTACTAGCTGACATCTCCAGCGTTGCCCTTAAATGAATAGATACTCTTGACCTAAGCCACGAATAAGATATCACCATTTAATTTCCTATTTTATCATTTCTATAATAAAATAAAATTAGGATATTATTGTAAAAAAAACTCAATTCAAATTCATACAATTGAATTCGACATTACATGTTTGATCTTAGTATAGTGTTTTTTTTCCATTCCAACTGAATCCTAAGATGAAGAGACGGATGTAGAGAAAGATTGAAATAAATAGAGACAGGGACACCACATTTATATTATCTGATGACCCCGTCGTTGGCCGATCATGAATGAGGATCACGATATACTCTTGCTCCTAGCCCTGAACTTCATATTACTATTTGCATCATTTTTGTTTATTTCTAAACTAAAGTAAAATGTCGAATTTCTTGTTTATTGATGGTCAGTGCGAATGCGTATTCCATCCATTTTTCATTTTTCAAAAATCCAATGCCAAATTTATACATCTACTGGATTCCTCGTGACATTCTTCTTGAGAAAAGTTCTGTTTGATCCTTGCATAGGGCATACAATTTAAATTGCATCACTGGATAGTGAACTAGACACGACGATATATATACGGAAATACACAACGATATATATATACAGCATTTATATTATATATTCTACGCTTAAACTAATACTGCTGAATAAGTATCAGTAATCTGGGCTATTGTTCAAGAGAGACGAAGAACAATTATTGATATTCTGGGTCATATCAGAGCCATATTTAATAAAAATGATCATTGCAAGATTAATAAACATTGACTGTTTATTAATTATTCATTGTAAGCAGGTTCCATAATTATTGATCGTCAGTAATTAAACCATATATAAAAATTGAACTAGTTTTGAAAATGGTCTGCGAAAAAGGAGAAACAACATTAAAAGCCGTTGCTTTTATCGATATGATTCGAAGACATTGCTTTTCGGTTGTCGAAGTTATTTTTTTGTTTTGTTTTTATTCAAATCGTTGACTAAAGTATCATTTCTCCCATTAAATCAAGTGATTGCTTTGTTTTGGAGGAAAACCAACTCTTCGAGAATTGGGTAGCATCGTTAGTCCTTCTCGGGTATATTACCAATTGGACGCTAGTAATCAAAGGCGTGCATACGTTAGTCTTTTAGACTGAAAAACACAAGGCTATAATCATGATATTTTAAGAAAATTAAACATTTTAAGAGAAATAAAAAGCGCAAGATATTCCACGTATTTTTAAAATCGATCAGCTAATTCTATATCGATAACCATTACGCTACGTAAACCTCTGCATATTAAACACATTTCAGTCACAAAAAAGGAGACCACACTTCAAAATATTTTACAAACGTCACTCAGTCATTTTACTCTCTATAAGAAAATGTATTAATAAGTGTATAACATAGGATCATGTAAAACTAATGTCTAATGTCCGTAATTCAACGACGTATAATGTGATAAACATATGTTGTTTCTTTTATTTCACTTAGTTCATGCCAAACAAGCCAGGCTGCCACTGTAGACGTAAGGGGTTTCTGAGAATTAGGTTAAAAGTTTAGGGGGTCATCCTAAATTCGGAGCTTTGCCGCTAAATGCTTGTTCACATTAGTTTAAAATTTCTGCATGTCGGTGCAGTCATGGGAACAGGGAGCAATGGCCGACAGTTCGAGGAAAGAAGCTATTAGAGAATCGGACTCTCCGGCATCTAGGACCATCCACTGTGAATGGGTAGGATTTAGCTGATTTTCGGGTTGGTCGAGTGTATTTACGTCGAGGGGGCAGCAGAGCAGCAAGTTCATCGGAGCACATTCCATTGAAGTACTTGTAAAACAATCACAAGGATGCAGCATTGCGGCGATGGGACAGGGGCTAGATCTTAGTAGATAGTGAGGATTCTATTAGATTTGATACTCTTTTTTGGACCTTGTCTAAGAGGGAGAGACTGGAGGAAGGTGGACCAGTCTAAATATTGCAACAATACTCCATGTATGGGCGGATGGTGGCTTTGTAGATATATAGGATACTGGCAGGTGTTAGAAGTTTACTAGCACGTTAGAGTGGTTCATCTTCTTTGTAGCTGTATTGGCAATGTCTTCTATGTATTTGATTCCAATTCATATTACATGTTAATATTAGGCCTAAAAGTTTGAACGTTGGACTCTCAGGTAGGGTGTTATTTGTCATGCATCCGTGGTTGAAGAGGTTTCTTGTAGTTGTTGAAGGAACGGAGCTTTGTCTTAGCAGCATTAAATTTAACCATCTATCTATGACCCTATTCTACTACAGGCTGGAGGTCATGTTCTAAGGATTCAGCTATTGCCTCGGATATGTGCGCGTCCGTTTTACGCACATAACGAGAATAGAGCGTGGCGTCGTCAGCAAATATACCCATCTCAAACACAATGTCATCACGGAGGGCGTTTATGAAAATCATGAACAATAAACGTCTAAGCATCGACCCCCGGGTTACACCTGCATTTATGTCATGCTGTTCGCCATAAAGGACAACTTGGATCGTTTTTTTTTTGATTAGGAAATATCTAATTATATTAAATATTCGTCCAGTAATACCATATGAATTAATTTGTATGAGAAGACTTTTATGCCTGACCTTGTCAAAGGCTTTGGATATATAAGGCGCTACCGCCCTAACTTCACCTGACTTGTCTACTGTTTGATATATGCGTTAAGAGATGACCGTTAGTAGACCGTGCTTGCATAAATCTATACTGATGGCAAGAAAGAAGTTTAGCATTAACGAGGTGATGGTCTATCGCTTGATTGATTAATGATTCAAAGATGTAAACGAACAGCGGGAGTAGATGACGGTACGATAATTCTGATGGTCAGTGCTATCTGCAGAATTCTTGAAAACTGGTACCACAGATGGAATATCCCAGATATCAGAAAAGCAAGATTCGACAAGGAATTTTTGTAGAGTTTTTTTTAGAAAAGGCAATTTACGTAATATGGATTTTGCCCTGATAAACCAACTGTTAATGTGCTGACTGTAATATCACATATGATCAGTGAACTGCTCGATAAAGGCTCGGTGTCGAGATATCAAAGGGGTTTGATAGGGTCTATCATAAAGTGTCGGTTTGCAAACTTTATAGCTATGTAATGCATGGAAATGTCTTCTCAACGATCAAATTATTTCTCTCTGGTAGGTCTATAAAATTAGTTGTTGATGGAGTGAAATGTGAAGCATATAATATTAATGAGAATCAATTCTGGGTCCAAACTTTCTGCTGATCTTCTTAATTATATTCTGTGATAATATTTTGACATTTATGAAGACGACAAAACCGTATATGGCCTCACTTTGAAGAGCATTGGTGATCAGTAGCTTGCTAATTCTCTTTCTTCCGATCTGGAGTACGTGAGAAAAGGTGCTCGTTACGTGTTATACCTCTAAACCCGAGCTTCTCTTTTTCGCCATACACGCTTAGATCCTTGTTTTTCCCCAGTTTAAGTGAATAGTCTAAACTTAAATGTACTTAAATTTAGTTTAAACGAACCAAGATTTAAATATGCATTATTTCTTTTCTTTTCATCTAAATATCTGTTAGGTGTATTTTGAAATATTATAAGAGAATCATCGTTATTAATACCAATGCATTTATTGCGCACTATTGAGAGACGTTTACTGGTTATATCTATTCCTTTGAGTACAGATATCTCAGCTTTATCGTGACTCCCATCGTAACATCAAAGCAGTTTGATATCTTTTTATCCTGATATTGTTGTTATGTACATCATATATGTGTGAACGTGCAATGCTTTTTCTTATTAATATTGTAAAAACATTTGGTTGGAAAGGTTGGGCTTTTTTCATTGTTCAGTATATATCTTAATTTTATATTTATCTTTTCGCATACCTTTTTAATGAGTTTTCCTACATCAGATTTCGTAGAGTTTATTGTAGACTTTCGAATAATGTACGATTTAAGTTTAGATTAATTATTTTGTTTTATTTGTCTTTTTGTAAACTTTAGTAAGACCTTTGTTAAGAATTAGTTCTAAGAAATTTTGGTATCCATTTTATATTTTTCTAGATTCATCGGCATTCATCAACATTTTATCATAGTGGTTCATCATTTTTGTATATTTTTAACTTATTCAAAAAAAATATATTTATTTGTCTAAACTCTAAGATATTGATTATTTTATTAAAATAATGTAAGAACTGTTTTTATTTGGTTTGACATTTCATACTTTTACATCAGAAGTAATGAACTGTGTCGTTTTTTCCTTATTATTTCTATAAAGTTCTATGTCAAAGGATACCAAACACTTTGTATGTGCAAGATCTGCTCTCTTGTTCGGCTTTATTCCTATTCCGATAAGTAAGTTTTTATGTTCTCTCTCTCTCTCTTTCAGTATATATATATATATATATATATATATATATATATACATATGTATATATGTATATATATGTATAAATATATATATATATATACATATATACTGAAAGAGAGAGATACATATGTATATATATATATATTTATATTTATAATATTTTTATCAAAAGACACGTGTTTCGTCGTCGCCACAACTCATTAATACGGCGAGATATAACTACATATATGTTATTTCTGTGATCTTTATTTATTTATTTATCAACGTGATTAATTAACAGCTTTTCTCCTCCTCTTTTACCCACTTCTTACTCTTTCTTTCCGTTCCTCTCTTTGTCTCGCGATATATATATATATATATATATATATATAATATCTAAGTTTAAGATCGGATTCTAACTCTGTCTGATGAGATCCTAGTTTATAACAGCTGTTGATCGATAACATTGACATGCTAGTGTCGCAGATTTTGTAAATGTCTGTGTAAATAAAAATAATCATATATAAAAGCTCTATTTGATATCGTGCACTTTTTATAAACCTGGTTGAAATTCTTTGGATTACTGCCCTGTGGATGTTTTACCTGGATTATTATTATTATAATTATAATTATTATTATTATCATTATCATATATATATATATATATATATATATATATATATATATATATATATATATATATATATATATATATATATATACAGGGTGATTAATAAGTCACTTTACTTAGCTATTTAAAATGATTACCATATGAAGCACAAACATACTATGAACTTTTGATAATTGTTATCTTACTCTCTAAAAACTGCCATTTGTTATTTTCAATTTGTTCGTTTATATATTTGTTGCTATATATATTTATTTCATAATCAATCAAATATGCTACAAACAGTCGTTACAAAAAAGAATAGAGATATGCATGCAGAACAAGGTGGACATTTTGAGAATATGCTGTAAGTTTAAGCTCCCATAAATGAATTTGTTGAATAAACTTTCTGCTTTGTATTACCGTATTTTTCAACTTTAGAATTTCAAAAATAAATAGCTAAGTGACTTATGAATCACCCTGTATATATATATATATATATATATATATATATATATATATATATATGTATATATATATATATATATATATATATATATATATGTACTAGCAGGACGCGTGCCTCTGTGTTGCCAAAGAGAGATATAAATTAAATTAAAAAATATAAGTATTATATTATTAATCCTTAAAAAAGAAGTTAAAAAGAACCCTGATTTAATTTAGGTGATTAAATAGGAGTTAACGATGATTTTAATCAACCAGAATAGATTTCTATGTGTGTTGGGTGACTGTCCTCCCCTCCTACGATTGCATGTAGAGTGTTATTCGTAAAATAAAACCAATATACCGCTCAAATAAATGTGATCCAAAAATATGCGTGAAGCTTTCTTATGTCAGTGATATAAACTCCTTCTATACTGAGGCAATTTATATCCCAATCAGAAATACCCCTGTTATATGAAAATTGAATTTACCAACCAATTTCGTCTAACTCTGTGCTTGATTTAAATCTTGTGCGATTTATATAAGGCATTTTTTTTGTTTCGTTGTTTCCGATTTATCGACTGTTAACTATTCTGCACTTTAACCATTCACTATGCTGTTGCTATTTAATTGCCTCACCTCGAGGGGGAGATTTAGATAATAGTTTTTTTAATGTGGTGAAAATTCATCTACTTGGGAAACAAATTGCCGCTATCTAGAAGGATTTCTTCTTCACTGACCGAGGAGATTATTTTTCCCCTTTACCTTTGAAAAACTCAATCCTGTTGTGCGAATATAACAATCAAAACAACATGTTTTCTCAGCATAATTGTTTTTTTCTGTTCCCTTTGTAAAACTCCTGTTCTGCAAAGCAAAAAACTAAAACACCATTTTTGCAACGCATTAAATAACCCGAAACAACCAAAACACATATCACAAATAAAACTTTGAGGATACTTATACCTTGAAGCATACAAACCCGTTACCAAAATGACTGAGCTCGGAATTAAATAACACGAAAAGACTTAATATGTCGTGGAACAAAATAACCAAAACCAAACCAAAAGTAAAAATTAATAAATAAAAATAAATCGAATGATATGGGCTGGGTGAAAGAGAAAGATATATAAATATATATATATATATATATATATATAGAGAGAGAGAGAGAGAGAGAGAGAGAGAGAGAGAGAGAGAGAAGAGAGAGAAAGTGAGAGAGAGAAAGAGAGAGAGAGAGAATTAGAGAGAGAGAATGAGAGAGAGAGAATGAGAGAGAGAGTGAGAGAGAGAAAGAGAGAGAGAAAGAGAGAAAGAGTTGAATAATAATAATGATAATGATAATAATAATAATAATAATAATAATAATAATAATAATAATAATAATAATAATAATAATAATAATAATAATAATAATAATAATAATAATAATGTTGTGGCCCTGTTTAAAGGGAGCGAAATGAAGACACGAACACGGTATGAAGTAGAAACAAGTGTATTAAGAAAAGAGAGTAGAAAGGGAAGAAATATGCGCCTGGTAAGTAGAGTTCGACTATCTTACTGGATTTCCCTTCTGGCGAGAGTTAATTGCCGTTGGCATTTATTGAGCAAAGAATAAGAGTCCATGTTGTACATAGGTAAGTAACGATAACAAGTAATAATAATAATAATAATAATTGAGGTTTTTCGTTGAAAATTAATCTCATTGAAAAAAGAGTGCCGCAGTCTAAAAGGAATATTTGTTCACTGACCGAGGAAATTGTTTTCCAAAGCAAAAAACAAACACAACAATTTTTGTTGGCATTACATAACCCGAAAAGGGTTGATATAACTTTAAGCATACACACCGTTTACCAAAATGACTGGATTTGGCATTAAATAAGTGTAAACATAAATGTAAATATAAAAATAAAAACAAAGCGAACGATAGGAGGAAGAGAGAAAGAGAAAGAGAGAGTGGGTATTGACATACAAATGATGATAATAATTCTAGGATTTTCGATTATTCGAATAGTGTTATGTATGTATCGATGGATGGGCTAAATTTAAAGATTGTACCTATGTTTTGTGTGAATGATAAGCGTCAGCTTCGTTAAGCAAATAGTATTACGAACTTCCATGAAATATGTATAAGCAAGTGGATGGTTTTGACCGAAGTCTGCTGTGTGTGTTACGCTATTAGTATTTCGAAAATTATTTTTAAGACTTAATATTGTTATGTATAAAAATGCGTAAGTGTTAAAGACCTTAATATATTAGATGAATAAGGAAAGTATACATGAATCAATGGAAGAATTGGTAGTAGAAATGAAATACTTCGAAGCGATAAGTATATTGGAGAAGCCATTTTGAATCAATGTACAATGGTAGTGATTCAGTTTGTTTTATGTAATCCGTTAATTTAGGTATGGCATAAAGTCTATGTGTAATAGTTAAAAATAACGATGGCGAATGAATCTGATATGTAATCCGATATTCTTAAAATTCAAAAGAATACGAAGAAGTGTTAATTAATTTGTTCATGATTGTAGATTAATATGTATGAAATTAGTAGTAGAATGAATTAAAACAATTACGGTTCCGTGTTCCTGGAGTATCCGCTGTAAATACTTTCCTAATGTTAAATAGGAGGGTAGTAGTAGACAAATGTTAGAGGGGAACGTTTCTAACATCCTCTGTTTAGATGACGTATTTGGGAGTGTCAGACATAGCGGTCTAATAATAGTATTTAATGTTTGAAGATGAAATTAGGTAAACATATCTGGCAACACACTCGAGTGAATTATATGATTGAAGAGCTGTGTGTTGTAACCTGTGATACATTTGTTTATTTTTCTAGCGAAGTTAAAGTTACAGGAGAAAAACGAGCTTACTTCATATAAATATATGTATAAATATATATATATATTGTTTCAGAAATACATATATATATATATAACACCTTTAAAATATACAAAATTAAGAAATATTCATTATTACGTATATATGTTCAAAAATTCGGCATCAACAAAGTGTTTAGTGTACATATGTTTCAGAGACAATATATATATATATATATATATATATATATGTATATGTGTGTGTGCGTGTGCGTGCGTGTGCGTGCATGTGTGTAAATGAACAAATACAAAATAACTGAGTATAGAATAAGAATAGATATCGTAATAACATATAGATATAGATATAGATATTGAAATTATATAGTTAAATAAGTACTTTATCTTTTATCGGAAAATAGAGAAATGTATTAATTGACAATCTGAAATAGATGAGTGAAATGTTATCTGAACAAAAAGCCAAATAAGTAATAAAAACAGTTAAAAAGTGTGCGCCTCTGATCCAAACAAAAGATTCAGAAGGCAGTATAGAGGTTTGATCGATCGCAAACTTGCGCCGTTGATAAGCGCGCAGTGATCGATTTCATTCTGAGAAACAGAGATCAATGAATGTTGCGAATAATAAGCGTGTTCGTTGATGCGCTATTAATTCTACATTTTCTTTTTTTGTTGTTTCATTTTTTTCTTTTTTTGGTTTTCTTTTTCTCAAGGGTCACGAGGCGGGGATGGTCGATGGCTGACAAATATTAGTTCGACTAAATTAAATGATGAACTGATTCTACTTCTTTTAGTCAACTCCGGCAAACGCATACGTGTGCGTGTGCGTGTGCGTGTGCGTGTTTATATCAGTTTGTTAAGTCATAGCATCTCGAAATGTGTTCCGTCAGTTTGAGTAAAACAGAGATGCAACTTTTCTAATATACACCTCAGGGTATGTAATGCACATATACATAAGTGCATATCCCCTGACTCCCACCAATAAAAAGAGAAATAACAGCATAACACTTTTTCGATGCCTATACAAAATCACATATTTGCGTATGTGTGTGTTTACTATTATATATGTACATGTCGAGTATAAACTCTTATCTTCTTACAAGTTCATACAAAAAACAGGTTTTGTCATCCTATGCTTATAAAAGTCAAGACCCATACGTGAATCAATTTGATAAATGCGAAGTTTTTTTTTCTATTTATCCGAACTATGTTCTATATCAGGACACCTTATTGCATTCAATTATACATTGAAATGTTTTCAAATACTACATATATACCGAACAAAACGCTCAAAACACTCATCCGGATGCTTAGTTTGTATCACATGTATAAGACATTAATTCAGAGAGTTTTCTAAAATTTCAGTTTCTTCTGACTATATTAGGCAGCAAATGGGGGGGGGGCAGTAAAGAAAATAAAGAAAGTAATATGGGGTTATGAACATAGTAGTTACCCTCATTCAATCCCGGGCTAGAATAAGCAATAAGGAATATATAAATAGTTAACTATAAAAAATAATGTATTTCTATTTCTATATATTTAAACACAAAATAATTAAAATGTAATGTTTTAATGTAATAAAATATGACACACTAGCTGTATCTACCCGGGAGTCTGTTTACTTTCATTTTTGTTTTACAAAGCCAGGTTTTTATCTTTTCTTTTAATAACCTTTAAATTTTGGAAAAGTAATTTTTATAAACAGTCAAAAATGAATTAATATTCTGCACAATCTATTCTAATTTTGATCTCCAATTTTATTTTATGTATATATATATATATATACGCAATAGTTGTGTTCTTATTGATATTATTATTTGTAGTAGTAATATTAATTAAAGCAATGTAATTAAAAATGTTTGACTTTAAAAATGATTATTTTGAGATTTGAATGATAGGGTCCGGTCACGTTTACGTGTGCGTAAGTTTAGATAAACAAACAACTTAGCTTATCTTTGAACAATTTATTTTAAAAATAAAACTCTGCATTTAACGCAAGCACTAGCAAAGTTTTTTCTTGAATAATCAAATATATACTTTATTTATTAACTAAATTTATTATTGTTGCTGTTGACGACGACGATACTGCTACTGCTGCTGCTGATGATGATGATGCTGATGGTAATGATAAAGATGATAATGGTGATGATGCTGATTATGATAACAACCATCACATTTGCCATGAAAGTGAAAAACGAAATAAACAAAAGCCCACTCCTCTCATCTTTTTTATGGAAATTGCTCCAGACAATGCATGAAGCCACTTGATGTAAGGAGCTTACAATAACATATATGGTTATCGCAAAGACAGAAGATGTATATTGGTCTTAGTCTTGAAAATACCTAGGTAATAAGTAGGAGGAAAACAGTCAGCAGGAAGAGAGTTCCACAAGCCTGTGCCTCTTGGAAAGAAGCTACTAGAATATAATGAGGTATCAAAACAGCAAATTGGTGGAGACTACTGGACCAACGAGTCAAAAAAGCTAGAACAAAAAGAAGCGGGGAATATATCACATAATTCTGAAAAACACATGTCATAATAGTATTTATAGAATAGACTGAGACTAGCAAAATCACATCTGTGAGATAAAAGTGCAGAGAAAAAGAAAGTGTACGTTTCTGCACCTCATCAGGAACCCTCAAATGGGACAGAGATTCACAAGCCCAAATATGACAACAGTACTCCGTACATGGTCTGATTGTAGATTTGTAGAGATAGAGAATAACCTCAGGTGTGAGAAAGTGTTTGGATCGATAGAGAGAACCGATTTCACGAAAAGCAGAAAGAGCAATGGATCTAATGGATGAACTCAACGTAAGATTTTATGAGAATGAAAGACCAAAAGTTTCAGAGTCGATTTCCCCTCAAGACCAGGGCCACCCATGAGAATCTCAGGAAGAAAACGGGAACGCCTACGATTGAAAGACACGACCTGAGTCTTAACTGGATTAAATAAAACAAGCCACTTCGTACCCCACTCCACAACTGAATCCAGGCCAACTTCTAGATCAGCTGCATATGTCGACTGATCCGAGGGAGATGGGCGAGAAGCAACACAAGAATAGAGAGTTTTATTATCAGCATAGATGTAATATTTTTTACAATATTCTGTATATTTATATGGAGAAGAAACAGCGTTAAGCCTAAACTATAGCTCTGAGGAACAGCAGCATTGATAGGAAAAATAATGAAGAGACACTTCCCAAAATTACTCGCAAGCTTCGATCAGAAAGAACATACCTAATAATGTCAAGAACCGCACCACCAATACCATAACCCTGAAGTTTGTGTACAATACCAGAATGCTACACTCTGTTAAACGCCTTAAAATCTCAAGCACAGTGGCTCTTCCCTCTCCTGAATTATCCATAAACCGACAGATCCGCTCAGTAACGGCCATATTCGCTCATTTACAACAGTTAAAAAAATCAGTAGTTGAATGAAAACTACGAAAGCCATACTAAATATCACTAAAGAAGCTCAGAATTTCCATAAAATGAACAACCTGTCAATAACCTTGCTAATAACGGAGAAGGGACTAACTGGACGATACTTATTTGGGTCAGACCGATCACCAGCAGTTTTACAGGTAGGGACAACAGAGGACTCCTTCTAACAAGAAGGGAAACAGGACTAAGACAAACAGAAATTGTATAATTTAGAAAGGATAGAAGAAAGTTTCGAGGCACAACGCTTGAGAACAACAACAGGAATTTAATCAGGACCGGAAGCCTTAGAGTGGTCAAGATCAGAAAGAACCGTAGCAACCATCTTTGGGGTGATAATGACAGAATCAAAAGACTGATCGGTTTTCAAAGGAAAATCAGGAAATACAGCACTAGAATCATCAAGAAGACAATTTTAAAGAATTTTTTAATTCAAAATAAAAATAGTTTCATATTTTTAAATCTTCATAATTCTTTTCTGTTTTTAATAATAAAGGCGGAAACCACAAAGTAACCCTTTAAAATGACTCAATATATAATTGTTTTATTTAACCAATTGACGTCCCGCTTTTTTGTATATTCTTTTCATTATATAACCACTTATTAATTGTTATGCTTATACAAAAATCTCTTTAATATTGAAAAGAAAGACCATACAAAATAAGCCTTTCCCCAATTAAGAAAATGTTACTATGTTCACACACAGTGCATTTACTCACTATTTGAAAATATCAAATAACACCATGGCACACATCTTGTTGTTGTTTACCAAAATGTGAAATGAAAATTATTCTTTGTTTTTCTGTAAAGAAAGCTACAACTATATTAATCAACGTAACAGCATTTGTACGTGCGTGTGCGATTTTCTTGTATGTGTATATTTTGATATGCTTTGTTTCAAAATATAAATGGTTAAACACTTGTAGGGAAGATTTCAACCTCTACAAAAACCACGAATGATTACTTTATCTTTACATATATATATATATATATATATATATATATATATATATATATATATATATATATTGGTACAGAAAAATTAGTACAACATTCGTACCGTCGGTTTCAAGCACATAAAGACTTAGCCATTCGGCTCTCTTCAGCTTCTGTTGTCATCTGTTTCGGAAATGTGAAGTCACGTGTAACACGTTTGGACGCGTTACTTGCTTTTTTTCTGTACCAAAATAAATAAATATTGCGCTCTTAATTTTTTATATTTCATTTTAATTCTCAATCAATCGAGCGCTCTGCTGGGATTTTTCCAGCTATATTACAAAGAAGTTATATATATATATATATATATATATATATATATATATATATATATATATATATATATATATGTTTATTTTATTTACATATTATAACATTAACAATCCATCGAATGGTGTCATAGCTAATTTATATATAAAAAACTTAGCAGACTAAAACGGTCATCTGCCATCAACATGAAGGATAAAGATACGGAAGCTGCTCACAAATAAGGATTTTTTTAAACTCAGGTTTTATTTTATTTTCGTCGGAATAAAAATGGTCTGGCTGGAAAATAACGCAGAACTCTAAATAAGTCCTCTGTGTAAAATATGTTAATTAAAAAAGAAAAAATGGTTACATAAAGAAAATAAATAAAAACACATAAATACGTTGAATGATGAGAGGTGAATTTATAACTTAGCTCCAAAAGTTGCGCCTACGTAAAAATATCCTTATTAATTAAATACTCATAGCTAAAAATCTTAATGTTAATATGTATACGGATAGGGGTTAAGGACAACATAGGTATCGAGATGCTGCAACTTAGATTTGATAGAAGAAAATATATTCTGCTGGAGAAAGGACTTGAATCGATTCCCGAACAGAATCTGAAATGCGTTTGATTTTTATATTTTTTATCTACTTATTTTGTATTTTATTTATTTTTATGATACGTGAGAACATAATACTTTCCTATTCTCGTATATATCAAGATTATGAACCCCTCTCCCTGTCTCTCTCGCTCGTACCCCGTATGTACGCATTCCTATGCCCGCATTTCATTCACCCCCTGCTTCATCCTCACCACCCCTCTCTGTTTGCATATATGTAGGTAGTCTGCATGTAGACAGATCGATGAATGCTGCTTGACAATAAGCGTGACCATATTCTGTTTACATATGTACCAAAACGAAAAATAGTAATGCATTGAGATATATATATATATATATATATATATATATATTGTGTGTGTGTGCGTATTTAGGCAACATTTTCTAATTTATGCAAACATTGTTAAAAATAACAGAATTCATCTGTTTAATTATACATTTTTTATTTTTTTCAATTTTTAGTATATGTTTGAAAATTCTCTTCTTTCTTAAGCATTTTTGTTCATTTGCTTTTACACCTGCAGATTATTCGACGAAATTATATTAGTGGTTATGCAAATATATATTAAAGACATCACTCTTTCAAAATGAGTAAAAGATTCGATACAAAGAGCCTGTTAAAGCCAAGATAGATATTTGAAATTTAAAATGCGGTTTTTATATTCTGGCGAATTTTACAAGTCTATAATTAATCATTCAGAACAATTGGATTCTTAACCTAATTTTGCTATCAGATATTTCATTCTCCTCGGTTGAAAAGAAGAAGACTGGATTCCTCTTTTAATGACCGGAAATAAATCGATGGAATAATGAAACACTTTATTTCTCTCTAAAGCGGATGCCGATAATAAATCTGATAATTTTACATCTCAGACAGAATTTAGACTATTTTGAGGAAGTTATTCCAAAATGTCTTTTTCAGGTTATTTGTTTGCAAAAATACTTTGAAATTTATGTCAGATAAATAATTCTAAGTCAGCTGAAAGTTCTACCACGCGAGTATGGTAGATCTTAACGGTAACGGTATACCGTTGTCTTTTAAACATTGATATGACTGTAGTGTATGTTCCATATCCTCTTTAACTCTCTGGCAAATTTCATCTATTTTCTACTCACGCTGTATTTGGTTAGAGCGGTGAAGTCCTATAATTGGCAAGTTTCTCTTTTTCTTGACTTATTCTTATGTCCGGTATTTTCGCATGGGTAAGTGTGTCTGTTTTCACTCAATATTTTCCGATGATTTTATACCTTTCGTTTTCCAATACTGTCTCAAGTCTGTGCCCGTACTAATTCTCTAGATGTTCAAAGTATAGTCGTTTTCACAGATCTCAATGGACGAAATTCCTGATCAGCTAATGTATATTTTATATTCAGTTTTTGGGCCAGCTTGCTGCATTCACTTATGATGTGATTTAGTGTTTCGTCACTTTATCCATAGATTGTTCTGTTTTACTGTCTGTCTTAGCTTTTGTGTAGATGAATCTTACCGTATCATTAATGATTCCGCATCTCTATCCATATTCCCTTTTTTTACATATTTTGTTTGTGCAATGTATTTAGTCTGTTATTGCGACAGATAAAATAAATTGTACAATAGTAAAAATAGTTTCTTTTAATCCAATTTTCTTTTATCTCGTTTTTCTTTGCGTGTCTGTGTCTGTATTGTTCAATTTGCTGCTCTCTCGGACATTTCTGTATTTTGTCATATGCGTTTGTCTAATCCTTTAATAGCATCGTCTTCAAATCAGAAAGTCATCTTCCTCTTTTTTCCTTTTAACATAAAATCATTATTTTACTGTTCTTTTATCCAGGTTCCTAATTTTTTTTGGTCCGGTTGATTAAGGGCCCTGAGAATCTTACCATGTATACTACCGCCACCTGTATTCCTTTTACTAAATTTCTACTGTATGAGAAAGTTGCGCTCTCTTTTTTTATTATTAAATATGCTCTTCTTTATTATATCATTCGTTTCTGCTCGTTTATTAGTTTCCGTTTTTAGGGTGGCACCATATTTATAGTCACGCAATCTTTAACAGATTCGCTGATTTCTGGATTACGTAGTTATATACCTTCCGCTATTTCGAGTTTCTCCTTCTCCATAACAAATAGGGCACATTTCCTATCCCAAATCCCATTCCTGTATTATGACGAAATATTTTAGTTGTATTAATTAGTGTTTCTAGCTCCCTTTTTTTACTAGTAATTTCAGTTCATCGAAGTACATAAGTTGATGTATTTTACCCATGCTTCTTAAAATGTGTACAGTGCGTTATCTCCTGACTATGTTGTTCATAAATGTTGGGGTTTCTTTCTCAGCCTTAAAGGCTTTTAAGCCTGGTTATTATCCCGGTCTTATAGCGTTAAGAGCCACTGATCTCCTGAACCATCATTTTACAGGACACTAGTCTGTCACCGGTTATACTTCTCGGCAAAGAAGATACTCATTTATACACCTGGATGAAGTATTTGCTAATGCCAACTGGTATTCCCAAACTGTTACCTATCTAAGTACTGACCAGGCTCAATGTTGCTTAACTTTTCTAGTCTGACAGAAACCGGTGTGTAAATGTGACTAAGCCGGAACATTTTGGTTGGTTGCATCATCACTATTTAACCAATATTGGTGTCACCTAATGTTTTGTTCTTTTAATTTTGATTATCTCTTTTCTTTCTTCTTTTAATTTTGTTTGGAATGGACAGAGTGGCATATCAAGGGATTATTATTTACTCACTAGGACATTTTTACATTTGTCATTATCAGTTATTTCTCACTAAAAATAACAAGTGGTATTCCCTGGAGTCTGAGTGATAACCAGTCTTCCTAGATTACTATCACTCGTATCTTCTTTTGATAACAGTTTCAAATCTGTGACAATAAACAGGAACACTCACCGTCAGAAAAACAATGAAGTGATTCGCATGTCGTGTCTGCAGAATAAAAAAAGGTCATCTCTTCATAGCTGCAGGTTTTTATGGTGGTCTCTTATTTGCATATGTGGATATCAGCTGATATAAATGAAGAGGACAGCTGGGAAGCAAGGAGAAGCGATTTGGATTGGAGAGGGAAAGGAAGAGAGAAAGTGGGTTGCACGAAATTCGGTTGGAAATTCAATTACAGTCAAAACATTTTTTAATTATTTTATTTTTCTGGCTCAGTTAGTTAACAAAATCAGTTTACGTTATTGCAACAGCCGACAACCCTTGACTTTCTGGGGAATGTAAGTGACAATATCCCTTAGGTTCCAATACTCTATATACACCTCCAGTGGGCGTATGTTTCATACCCTTCCTCTTCGGTCTTTCCATCTTCTTTGACCGTTTATGAGTGTCTAATGTCTTACGCTCTACAAATGGGACTTTGAGAGAGGAATCTTTTTCCTGATGTGTTCGTTTGCCTCTGATTGCAAGTAGATTTAGACCGAAACTTGCAGACACGAAATTATATTGATCCTTAAGAAATGAGCAAATGCTAATGATTCTAAAGACAATTGAGACTTAATTCCACAGAAAATAACACTTCAGTTATATATTCTCTATTTTCACACACGTTTTATGATACCAATATCTTTTGGCTTGCTTTGAAGTATTGTGGTATCTGATCTGTCATGATCTTAATCAAGGCTTCGAGTGTTCGTCTCATTATTATAATCACGCCGTGTAACCAGTATCCCAGAAAGTTACAATGAGCCACCTAAACATATTTGTGTAAAGATGTACAATAAATAATTAGTATTCTTTCTCTAAATGATTGTAGATATATGTTTAATTACGTTAAGCGTTTTATTTGAAGGGAGTGTGTGAACAGAGTATGTGAAAGAAGTATACTTCTCCGAAAACGAGACTCCATTTTGTTAGAAGATATGCAGAAATATATTCGTTATTATACTTCTTCATGTTTGCCGAAGTTAGATCTCACAATTAAAGCAAAAAAATGTATGCAGCATTTTAAGATGGATTCTACATTTTCTCTTAAAATATTGCCAAGACGCATTCTTCGTATTCTCCATCTGAATAAAAATCGAGCTAATGCAAAATAAACTTACTTAATATCAGAATATGATTTTCTTTTCTTTATTCATTATTTTATAAACCTGTTTACTTTCTTTTCTTCTTTGGTTTATTTGTCAATCAATTTATATTAAACGTGTATAATTCTGTTGATTTTGTACATACCGTCATGCTTGGTTACTTCTCAAGCTGTGACCGCTCAACCTCAGCGAACTGATAATACCGAACCGTTTGTTGATAAACTAGTGAATTAGCTGAGACCAGTATTATTTATCTTGCCGCTGAAATAAGCACAGTAAGAACGAAAAAAAAATAGAGAAGTAAAATACCATAGTGATTTTTTTCACCAAGTGACTTAATGATACTGTCATAGAATATTTAATTATTTTATATCCGTGTTATCATGAAGCTGTTAAACATCGTAATAAAATAGTTCATAATCTTCAAGAGGGAAAATAATGACAATGGCAAATTGAAAATGTAATGTTTAAAAACAGAAAAAGAAATTACATTGTGATTAGGCTTCAATTGTCATTTGGCGTTTTCGACAAAAACACATTTAAACATTGTCGACGACGATGGCAATGACGTTAAAAATAAAGTTAGGATAATTATGAACAACAAAAATAAGGATGTTGTTCCCTGTTTCTTCTCCACTATATTCCGCGCATTTGTAACAACTTTGTGCACGATGTAGTACTAGCTCTTAAAACTGATTTCAGAAATACAGTGTCATTTTTTTAAAGATATATTTCTAGCCGACAAAATGTTATCCATAAATACATGAAAATGTACCAGAAGTTAGTATAAAGTATAATGAAATCGACTAAATAATCTGGTAATGTACGTCCCTTATGAAGATTTAATTCAAGATATAATGCTACTAAGCCTTATTTCTAGAATCCCCATTTCAATTTTGACAAACTTCATTACATGATTTTGATTCTAGAAACTTTCTACGATGTATGTCCTAAGCTTAAGCGGTCTTACGATGAATTGAAATTCAAGAAAAGTTATCCCACCTAAAACCCCTTGAAATACCCCAAAGGGTACTTCTTCAGATAAGGACCCGAGTTAATTTTGCTCCCAACCATGCCCCTTTCTCTAACCCTGACACTAACTCAAACCTTAATTCAAACCCTGACCCTGACCCTGACCCTGACCCTGACCCTGACCCTGACCCTGACCCTGACCCTGACTTTGACCCTGATCCTAACGACGGGGTCAATGTTAGCTCGGGTCATAATCTTGAGAAACACCCTCCAAAGAAACTTTCATTTTGGAGATTTTTATTACTTGATATAAATAACTAGTGTAAAAAATTCACAAAAGATTAAGGTATCTTAATTTTCACGAAGGATTCCATCCTCTCTTGGCCGCCTTCGCATTAAACAAAATTAAACTAAATATAGCCCACATTTTCCACCTTTACGTCAAGCATCTGTGTTCCAAAATTCATAATGATCAGTTTATTAGTTAATGAGTTAACCTATACATAGAAATATATTAACGTATACATATACCTAATATTATATATATATATATATATATATATATATATATATATATATATTGTATGATAATTTACTTATGGAAAGTGATTTACACACGTCACCGAATGTCTTTTTAAGCAAAATACATGGGTGTACATTCTGAGATCCATTTTATAGTCAAGTAGTTTCTGCTACTCATTCACCTACTTGTGTAGAGAGACTAAGAATGCTTTGTTTTGTATGAAAATATAGAGTAATTAACTAACAATATCAATATTGAAATAATAAGAATGACAACAGTACCACAAAAGTATGTACCTGATAGTATGTCCTCCCTATGTGCGTGAGTGGCAGTGATAATCGGACTAAATATTAAATTCGTAGAAGGTGTGCAAAAGTAAAAAATAAGTTTCTAACAATATCTTCCAGCAATCAATACCTTATCAGATTTAGCTATATACCTTTTATTACGAAAACTACTGAGAACAAATACAAGGGGAAACTGGCTTACACTTTATATATAGTGTATTATATATATCTATCTATATATATATATATATATATATATATATATATATATATATATATACATACATATATATATATACATACATACATATATATATACATACATATATATATATATATACATACATATATATATACATACATGTATATATATATATATATATATATATGTATATATATATATATATATATATATATATATATAATATCTTAGCAGTTACAACTTGACGTTTTTTTAAGTCTGTCGTGTTTTTCCTGTACCAATTATTGTTATTTTAAACTCTATTGTACGTATTTGCAAAATTGCGTTCGAAGTATTTTTAACTCTGACATTTTATAAATAATAAGAGGTTAAAAGTCTGATTTCCATCGCCGTTTTTTTTATTAAAACAAATTATCTCCTCCAAAAAAAAAGTTTTGAAATTAGCGAAAAGAATACTATATTTCATACCGTTTGAAAATCAGGATGAACAAACGTGTTGACATCGATAGAAAATCACCGACGCTAGAGTGGTCGTATAGAAAATTCCCTCCAAAATTATTTTTGTAAAAATGGTTTTGTTGTTGTAAGGAGTAAAAGTTGAGTTCATGTCGAAATAAATGCATCGACGGTGCAAATTGTGGACGTATCGAAAATTCTCTCCCAAACTAAAGACTGCTTAATTTATGAACATAAACTTTCTGGGTGTAGTTCAATAAAAGTAAAAATAGTACGTTATCTTATGGTATCAAATGTAGGGGAAAAAAAGAAAGTGTTTATGAGGAGTTAAAACCGACTACAATTTCGCTAACAACACGATGTTGGTTTTGTTATGTATTTAAAAAAGAGAGGAAGAAACTAAGTGTGTATGTTATGTTGACAGCAACGACATAATCGTCGCTGTAGCTTGTGAAAAAGTTTAGGAACTGAGGTGTTAATCGCAGGACAACAAATTGTTTAATTGTTATGGTTTTAAATGACTACGAATATTTTAAAACTGTCTTTTAAAATAATTAATTAGAAATGACTTATCGGTTTTATAGAAAGTAAGCACACTTATTATAAATAATTCTTACTTTTTATTTATTTACATCTGTCGTATTACATAAAAAAGAAATAATATTAATAATGGTCGGGCGTATAGGGAAAACTGATCACAATGGCGCAGACATAACCGCGGGTAGCGTAAAGCATGTTTTTTCAACTTGTATTTTCAGAGAGGTAATAAGAAAAAATATCTATTAACTAATCAGGCGTATGAACAATCTAGAAAGAAGATATTAAACAAGCCGCGCGTGCGTGGTCCCCCTCTGTACGTGACTCGATGTGGCGAGTGTAAAATGCAATAAATATGGGCAATTTGGGGCATTTTTGACCTCCCGCCCCCTTTGACCCCCTAGGGGCGCGAACCAGAATTTTCTGAGGTCAGGGATGCTCATGTTATATCCAGAACAATTGCCTCTACATTTTGGCCAAGTTTCAGAAAAATTGAATAAATGGATCAAACGTTATGGGTGAAAAGGGTATTTTTGCCATTTTGAGGGCTTTTGACCCCCTGGGGGCGCGAACTAGATTGTTTTCAAGATCAGCAATACTCATTTTCTATTAGGAACAATTGTCCAAACATTTTGGCCAAGTTTTGGAGAAATTGAATGGATAGATGAAAAGTTATGGGGCAAAAAATGTAATTCTTTGCCATTTCGGGGCCTTTTGACCCCGAGGGGGCTAACCAAATTTATTTTCAAAAATCGGAAAATGTCACTTTCAAACTTGACCAAAGTTACAACTTCACGCAAAATTTCAGAGAAATTCAATGGATGATTGCGGAGAAAAGTCCGGACGGACGGACGGACGGACGAATATGCCTCAAAACATAAGTCCCCCGATTTTATATATCGGGGGACCAACAAAATATTAAATCATGGTTTGACGTAATACAATAATGAGTAATAATAGACACCTCTTAGCCAAAAGTAAACTGATGGTTTGTGTATAGCTAATAAAGGTATTTTTATTAGCTACCCTTTACAAAATACAAATTACGTCACACGATTCAACAAGGACATGTCAAAGTTAGTAGTGAAAGAAAGAATGTATTAATATTACTCTTTAAATTTACATTGCTGCTGAAAACAAAGATGGGGTTGTAAAGGGAAAGACAATATCAGAAAACTGACTAAATCATTGTATTGATATACAAAGATTTTCTTTAATGTCAGACAACGAATTCGGAGAAATAACCGAATATACAGTCACTGAAAAGAAGAAACGTTTTTGTATTAGTAGGTACTCGTAAAGCAGGGAGCGAAATTAGCAGTAACTGGACAATTTGAAATTGTTGCAGAAAATGTATTAAAATTATAGCAATATCCTATAACCTGAAAACCAGAAGAAGAAAAATGAAGGAAAGAGGGGGGGGGAGATTTAAAGTGACTTTTTCTACGCTGTAGGTTGTTTCGCAGGGGATGATTCGATTTGTTTTTAATGCTATTCCATCACGTGAGTTCGTCTCTCAATGTCCTCCAAACTACCAAGCTTTCATAACAACATTTATTCCCCTTTCCCTTCCTTTTATTTCCTACTGGTTTTTATGTTATAAGATGTTGCTAAAATTTAAATACCCTTTCTAATATTCTCTGAAGATTGACAGATGGCCGACTGAACTGTCATTTTTGTCCGCATCTGCCAGGTAACACGTGTAAGAATGCATTGTTTGTTATATTTTTTTATATTTAAGATGTAAGTAAACATCCAGCGAGATGTTGAAATAAACATAAAATTTTAAAAATAAAAAATAAGATAATTGAAAGAACTGATGAAAATTATGACTTTGGATTGATTTTTGTATGGTCAGTGGAATGAATCAATATAATATATATATGCTCTGAACCTTGTAAAACAGCTTCATTGAGCTTGTATTTGGACATTTTCTCGGATACTGTAAGTAGTATGAAATTGAAAATATACATTCCTTATAAAAACCAACAAATCTATATATATATATAGTCTTGGAAGTTTTTTAACCATTAAAACGATATTGAAAGAAAAACACCTTTAGTCCCAAGTCCTTCTTTGGAACATTACTTCGTAAGTCAATTTAATTATTACAGTCACTATATTAGTTTGCTTCCAAGAATTTACGTAGGTCTAAAGTTTATGTAAGGGGTCATCAGTTGTTTACCATGAAAAACTATTTCAGAAATTACTTCGTGAGCATTTATAATTAATAATGGAATTTCTTATCATTTTTTAAACATTTTTATTTAAAGTATATATATATATATATGTATATAATTATATATATAGCTATATATATATAGCTATATATGTGTATATATATAGCTATATATATAGCTATATATATAGCTATATATATAGATATATATATATATATAGCTATATATATATAGTATATATATAGCTATATATATAGCTATATATAGCTATATATATACACATATATAGCTATATATATATAGTATATATATATATATAGCTATATATATATATATAGCTATATATATATATATATATAGAGAGAGAGAGAGAGAGAGAGAGAAAGAGAGAGAGAGAGAGAGAGAGAGAGAAAGTAGAACATTCCATCAACTATAATAATTGTGATGAAAGGAAAAGGAATAGAACTTATGTAGAACTGAACAAAGAAACTTATGGTAGTTGATGAAGCATAATATGTTTTGATCTAGCCATTTAAATTGTTTCTCAAACTTAAATATTCTACTTTATTTTGTCAATTGCTTTTCAGTAAGTCGATTAAACAAAACACATTCGATGACCTTGCCAAAATATGGGACAAAAATGTTTATTCATATTTTAGTATGAGCTTATAAACCGTCTCGTTAAAACCATGAATAGACAAATATCCTTTTACCTCTTTTAAGGTAAGTGTTTTTTGGGGGAGCAGGGAGTGCCACATTTTTTGGTGCTTGTTGCTTAAATTGCCGAAAAAAGATTTATTTGTCTTTTTATGTTGGAGAGGTAAATAAGGGGCAGTAACTCTTATCAACTGTTGTTATTACATCTAACGTAATTTACAGAAAATTAAATAGTAATAAATGAAAAACAAAGTATACAACAATGGAAAATTTAAGAATTTATTGTGTTTAAACTTGAGTTTTTTACGGAATAAAATTCAGCAATTTGTTTACAAATTGAGGGTTAGGGTAAGGGCAAGGGGTTAGGGGTTAGGGTTAGGGTTTATGGTTAGTGTTTAGGGTTATGGGTTAGGGTTAGGGGTTAGGGTTAGGGTTTTGGTTGGGGTTGGGGTTAGGGTTAGGGTTCCACAATTGCAGGTTTCTTCGCCAGAAATAAATCCATCAGCTTCCAAGAAATCGATCTGTTTTGCTCTTTCTGAAGTAAAATAAAGTATGTCTTCAAACTGGAACAAGTTAAGATCCATGATCGCAATTTAAGAGAAAGTCAGGCTTGTTAGAAATTAAAGAGAAAATCTGGCTCAAAATTATAATTAAGAGTTACTGCCCCTTATTTATCTCCTAAACAGTCAAAGACAAATCTTTTTTTCGGCAATTTAAGCAACAAGCACCCATTTTTTTCTTTCTTATACTTTCCTTGTATATTTTACTGTATCGTTTTTTATTAGTATTATGCGTGATAGGGTTGTCACTAGCTGCTTAACCCGACGACGTGCCTAAGTCACGTTGAAAACGTGACACTAACTAATAAAATGCTTAATAAATGTTGTTTGTTGTTCACTACTTTCAAGAATCGAACCGAAGACTACGAACCGGAAATAGAAGTTTATACAAAACGATCTCAGCCGTACTTTTTAAAATCTTGCTAATCCCTTAGACCAATCGCGTTTTAACCTTTGAATCATACATAACTGGTTATGTTTAAAAAGAGTAATGTATTTGCCAATACCATTGCAACTACCTACCTATTTGATAACCTACGTACACTATCATCTAAGTTTCTTCGATTTTATTTAATTGTTGGAATCCATGATGAGTAATGTCGGTTTCCTAGCAAAAAAAGACTGAACTACAAATGGATACATCAGCTGTGAAAGTTCGGTTTCCTTTTATCTAATCCAATTGATTCCGTTATAATTCATTTCTTACATTTGATGCCGCTATTAACTGATGGGTCAGTGAGTGATGCTATTCACATTTATTAAGTATTCATTCTATTCTAATTTTCTATTCTATGTTTTTCGTTTGTCCATCGAATAGCTAGACAAAATCCGCGGGAAATAATTGTGAAGTTACCAGAAGGTACTTTAAAATTCCTATCAGATGTATTCTAGGAAAGGGAAACATTCTAGGTTGATTTGTTGCGTTGACACTCTACAAAATAATGTATCTCATAAGTGTGTACGATGGTAGTAGTAGCGGTATTCTACGAGCTCTGTACCTATATTAGCATTACATTTTTATTAATTCACAAAGATAATTCAATCGTCTAGAGTAACACTTCCTAGACAAGAAGGTACTACGTAATATACGCTCTGTCACAAAGAAAACTAATGCGACATTTTTGAACTCAAATCAGGAATTATCTTTGAATGAATTAAGGTCGGCAATAGTTTCACTGCTTCCGCGTCATAAAATCATTGCCTCCAAAGATGTTAATTTCCATATTAAAAAGTGGTCGTCGTGTAGAAAGATGGCATAAAAAAAACCCCGAAATGAAACAAAACCATTTGTGTTCGTTGCAATTTAGGAACTGTGTCAAGAAAGGTTATGTAATTCAAAAATAATGACAGATGCTACGTAGGCAATGGATACTAAATTCCAGAAAGGTATAAGAAGGTCCATTCACCCTCTGGATTAGGTTTTGTCAGTTCAAAGCTATGGAAATAAAAGCTATATATATATATATATATATATATATATATATATATATATATATATTGTTAAAGGAAGGGAAAGTATCATCATGCAATTTGACCAGTACGAAATATATATCAGCTGCATCACCCTGCAAAGAGAATTTTTGAATTGATGTCAGCGGTACGTTACCGTTGTCATAACGTTGCATATCTCTCAACAGACATAGTAAGAATGATCCAAAGAGAAGGTATGATTCCATTCTAAAGACTGATTATTCTTTCCAGATTATAAAAATGTATCCAATTCCGTAAGCAAATAAAAAAAATCGTGTCAAAATTAGATGCAAACATTTCCAGCAGAGTAAATTAGATTTTCACTCTTTTTCGGATTTGGTTTAAACTCCTAACGTAAAAACTTTGCTTAAATTATTCGGTCGTAAGAAGTATTTTTGTGAACCGTGGGAGGTGCAATAATCCCTCGTCACCATTTCTCTTTCTTTTGCAACATGAGAAAATTCTGTGCGTTATATCTTTTGATGGGGGTGGAGATCCATTTTTATACGATTATGTGTGGTTTAATGAAGTTGCCAGTCGGACTTAGGGTTACTGTTGAAAATATATATTTTTAAGTGCTCTAATAAGTTAGAATAAGCCTTCAATAATCGAATCTCAGTTTTAAGTGAGTGGATAATTTACCTGAGGGTGTTAAGCTAAAAGTTTACAAAAGATTGTTGTCAAAATTATAGAATTTTCTTGGTAAAACATTTTCTTGAATTTACAACCAACTACTAATCTTTTTAAACTAAAAAAAAATGATTCATATTTTTTAAAATCATTATTAAGTTAGTATTTTTCTGTCTTCTTACTATATACAGTTGACTGGTTATTCCCCTGCACCTTTGGCGAAAGTAAAGAATAACCACATGCTTCATAAGCTACGAAACTCACCACTGTATTAACCTTATTCACTCGAGCGTGTTTCAAGAAACTTATGACTATTTTAAAAATCTAAAGAAAAATGTTACTTTTAGACCGCCATCACAGACTCTCACAAAAACATACTCCATAAAGATAGTAGCAAAATTCTTTCACTCTAATCTTTACCTAATCTTTACCTACTCCTTTCCTCCTACTCGCCGGTAAATAAATTATATCGGATAATTTATAGAATCATGATCGTAAATATTTAATTTCATTCTTCTAATAATTTTATACATAATATACTAGATTCCAAAATCAATTAATAACCGCTCACTGATATATCGGATTACATATTCTTACGTATTGCCCGTCGTTACTTATGACTATTAAACATACAATTAAACTCATTCTAGAATCTATGGTTTACATTAATGAACTGAATAAATTATTTTGTACATTGATTAAAAATGACGTTATGTACTCGTGAAAATTCATTTCAGTTTATATCATTAATACTTTTATGCCATAAATACTTAAGCAATTTCATCCATAACACTTTGAAGGCTTACAACTGCATTTAAAACAACTCAGAGCGTAAAACAAACAATGGTCTACAGTTAAAAACAGCCAATTGCTCATAGAAATCTTTTGGGACCCGTAATAGCTTTTTTCTACGACGCTGGCCAGTAATAAAAACCACACAAAACAGGTAAATTGTTTCAATTTTGACAATCCCCACTTATCGAACAGTATTTAAACAATCGCAAAACCTCAGAATATATTATTATTTTTTTTTTCATATGCTTTTTTCCTTTATAATACTCGGAAAAATCCATACTTTGAGTGATTTTCATTTTAAGTACTTTCTTATCTTTACTTCTATTTTTTTTAATTTTAACTTTTACCTATTATAACCATCCGTTTTCTACGTCTCTCTACGTCTCACTCTCTGTCTTTATTTATTTACTTATTACAATAAAAAAATCTCTTCTTATGGTTAAGAAGAAATCTTTCTAGACTGCGGCAGTTTTTACCTCAGTAGATAGATGTGAAAAAAAATCCCTCTCTCTCTCTTTTCATTTCTTTATTTACTTACTACAATAAACAAAAAAACATTTATTTAATTCGGTTTATTTTCACTTATTCAGTTTTAAGTTTCAAAATATACTTAACTTTCCGGTCAGTGAAGTACTAAACTTATTCTTTTCTCTGCTCTGTCAGTGAAGAAGAAATCCTTGTAGACTGCGGCAATTCTTATTTTTTCCAATTTTCAAAAAATTAAAAAAACACGATTGTCTTTTTTATTGTTGGTAAATTCAATCTACAACCAAAATGGACACTCAGGGTTGGGAGAAAAATTGTATCAGTCTAGAAGGATCTTTCTTTCACTGAATTTGGAAAAATTAACGCATATTTTTGGATCACTTTTACTTATTTTTTTTTTTTTGGGGGGGGGGTGGCAGTGGTTTTTATTTTTACAAATAACCCACTACTTACAATTGTAGAGGGCAGTCACACAAAACATAGAAAAGTCTATTTTATTTGATTCAAAACATTTATAAATCCTATTTTAATCACCTAAACTAATTACAGTATTCTTTTCAACTTCTTTTTTTTACGAATTCATACTGTAATTCTTATATATATATATATATATATATATATATATATATATATATATATATATATATATATATATATATATATAGTCTAGGAAGTTTCTCAACAACTAAAACTATATGAAAAAAGAAAAAAAACTTAAGTCCCAAGTCGTTCAGTGGAAAATCACTCATGTAAGTCAATTTAACTTTTACAGTTATTATATTAGTTTGCTTCTAACATTATTTAAGGGATCATCAGTTGTTTACCATGAAAAACTGTTTCGGGAATTTAAAAACAAGACAGTATTCAATTTATAAGTATATATATATATATATATATATATATATATATATATATAGTATTTGATTTATTAGTGTATATATATATATATATATGCATATATATATATATATATATATATATATATATATATAGTATTTGATTTATTAGTGTATATATATATATATATATATATATACATATATATATATATATATATATATATATATATATATATATATATATTGCGCAAGGCTGGTGCACGGATATGATAGATCTGTACTTAAGATAAAAATGAAAAGGACAATAAGAACTTAAAATAAACACAAAAAGTGAAAAATGGTAGAATACAGTCAATAACGGTTGGCGTGATTTAAATTATTTTTCTCTTATGTGTGAATATTGCCACGTGACTACTTGTAAGTCAGATGACCCCCAAAACTTGCACACTTATTCTCAGTAGCACCTTACGTATACAGTGGCAGCCTGGATTGTTTGGGTTTAATTATGATGAAAATAAATCGTGGGGATAGTGTGTTATGAACTTTTAAATGCAAAAAACATAGTCTAAGCAATGTTTTCCTTTTTTTTGTTATAAAAAGAAGAAAACAAATGAATATAACATTAAATATTTGTTATTAATTAAATGAATATTGAACGCATTTTCGGAACCGTACTGTGGTGTGTTATGCACTGATAGAAACCTTTTGGTAAATGTTTGGTAAATTTTGTATAGCATAAATGTGTATATTTACAAAATTGACAGCAACAATTATTTGTGTATATTCTTTTTAATAGAACTTTCATTATATAATGTAAACTTCTCCCTCTCTATATATAAACATATATAATTAAACATATAAGATAAATGTATATATATATATATATATATATATATATATATATATATTTATATATATATATTTATATATATATATATATATATATATATATATATATATATATATATATATATATATATGTATTATGGTTTCGGGAGACATTCAATATCTTGAAGAAGCCCGCCCATTGCTACAGCTATATATCAAAGTAAACAGAGCGCATTGATGAAGTAAGATTGTGCAAACGATGATCACGTGGCGCGACTTAAAATACATGGAGCCTAAAAAATTAAGTTTTCTCATAAAGGAAGTCTACAATATTCTATCAACACTAGTTTACCTTCATGTTGGGATTTAATGATCTATGAAAGGCAAGTTGGAAAACTGCAAGCCTCAAAAATATTCTCACTGGATGCGAGCATGCCCAGGGAAGCTACACGTTGACGTGGAGAAACAATAAAGTATTGGAAGACAATAAAATATTCGAAGATATGTTGTGAGACTGCCAATAAAGCTCTTAATGTCACCAGTAGAACGATTCATTTCGTTAAAGTAAGAAGCCGTCTAAAGTATTTATGTAAGAATTATGCAGAGATTTTACCATTGTGTTATTGCTGCACGTACTGGCATGTTGTATTCGACGTAGAACGCCGGCTCGTATTTCCAACTGAAATAACGTTAACTTGATCAGCGTCCGGATATTATCATTTGATCTGTTAATTTAAAAAAAAGATTTCGTCATTGAATTAACGGTTCCATTTGAGAAAAACTTTGATGGTCACAAACGAAATTTGGTCGACCCATTTTCAAAAGTCTACATCGATGGGATACGCTTAAAATAAATTATTGAATTACGTTGTGTTACTTTTAACGAGTGAGAGAACAAGAAAAGGGCGATGAAGCGAGGGGATTAATGAAAATAGTCCGAATTACGATGATGGATGGAGGAAACGATTTCTGCAAAAAGAATAATAATTCAGATACAGGAACTATGACAACAAAACAGGCTATTTTTTTCTTATTATTTTTTCTTTTTAGAGCTCTCTAAAGAAATATAACTTACTGTGACTGCTCTTTATGTCTACAGAGCGAAAGTTTCCGCGTGGTTATGCTAACCGCCTTGAACACATTGAAATAGTGTTTGGAGCGAGCCTTATATACTATACGGAAGCAGCCATCGGAATAAGCATCACCACACACTTTATTGTCGTATAAGTGTTGGCCAATTAATGACTCGTTAATTTGTGAGCGCCCTGATGTGCTCTGTAAACGCCCGGATGTCCTTTGTAAGCACCCGGATGCGTCCGTTGATAAATTTGTTTTCCCCAACCGTGATTTACGAAAACACGCATGAATATGTTGTGCCACTCTCACATCCAATCTTTGCAGAGTATTACCCACATAGTCAGCCTCGCACTGACATTTAAATTTATATATCACTCAACTTCTTTGTAGTGTGGGAAGTACGTTTTTGTGAAACGAAGGGAAGGAACTCCTGATGCCAAACGTCACACGGGGCTGTACTCCGTAGAAACAGCGAAACATCACAGATTAAATTTTGTCGAAAACCCCCTGGCAAGCAGCATACATAAAGGAGAGTTTCGAATACACCGAACACTTTGGTGGATAAAAAAAAACGCGCTAGTATTAAACTTTGCTATCTTTTAACGAATGCACTTGGAAACAATGCCTTCGAGAAAACCATACTTACTAAGGATATCAGTGATTATTTTAAAATTTCAACCGCAAATTTGTCCCATCGATTTACTATGACTCCTTTATACATATATATATGTAGGAAAGTAACGGGGGCGCGAACTCGGTTCACATAGTCAGTCTAGAATCTGCAAGCAGTCGACATATCCACTCGGCCAACGAAAACTATCACGTAATTAAGGGGAATTAAAATCTATATGTACCTAGAAGCGGGCACAGATAGAAGACTAGTCGAGAGTGTTTTACGAACGTATTCGGAACTTTGCATTAGAGCTTTTTGACAGTCTATTTTTAACATCCCCGAGAGTGCTCAACTTTAATTTCTGAAAGGGGCTTAGAATAATATTTATAAATAAATATCAAATTCTAAATACCTACCGACGCTAGCGTTTCAAGCTTATTGTCCTCATCAGTGCAGGAAAGTAACAAACAGAGTCAGCCTAGAATCTGTATACAGTTGCCATATCAACTCGGCAAACGGAAACTGTGACGTAATTAAGGGAAATAAAGATCTATATGTACCTGGGATGTGCATTACTTATGATGCCTGTATGAATTTCTTTTGTCTTGCGTGATTGTACAAGTATCTGCTTTGCATACAGATGACTCGAATTTCGAAAACTTAGTTAGGATATATTCTCACGTAGATCGCAATTGAAAGCTAAACTTAGGCCTAGCGTTTTCCGTGACTTTCACAGTTTTGTGAGATGCAGTATTATGTTTGATATATATATATATATATATATATATATATATATATATATATATATATATATATATATATATATGGACTTACTTTCGGTAGCCTTGTAACTCTTATTTTGTCCTTTAGTCCTTACATTCCGTGAGGGATTTTTCTGTCAAAGGGGAAATAATTGCTGTTTCTTTGTCGGAATCTATATATCTAACACTTATAGTTGGCTCGTCTTTTACCTCAAAGTACAATTTATTTAGCTCCTCACATCAAGTGGCTTTTATGCCTTGTTTGGGGCGATTTATATATATATATATATATATATATATATATATATATATATATATATATATATATATATATATATATATATATATATACATATATAGGGTAATTGAAAGAAGTGTTGAGTCCCATGTCTCGGTCTGGTTTTTCGTCCGAGTCAGAGCCGCGATTCTTTGACACTGTGATCAACGAATTGTTATCGTTCTGTCGTGCACAGTGACGCGTATATAATCGTTCGATGCACAACGTCACGCCTGAATGCTATTCAACTTTCCAAATCACTTGAACTGTGAAATCATGTAATAAACAGGTGTGGATATCGTCTAAATGTTGTGTGTATCCGACTGCACTTTCACGCTTTCCACCTTTAACTTTCAACCTCTCTATCTCTCTACCACTCTCTCTCTCTCTATCTCTCTCTCTCTTTCTCTCTATCTATCTATCTATCTATCTATATATATATATATATATATATATATATATATATATATATATATATATATATGAGACTCACTCTTACGATATCCCTTACTTTTTCATGCTCTTTCTTTCTATTTATTTCTATTTCTCTTTTTTCCTTCTTTCTTTCCATTTTCTTTCTCTCTTTCATTTTTCTACATTGTCACCTAGTTCTACGCTCCCACTCTCCAGTTCTCTCTCAGGAATAAACAAACTGATTAATACCGTGAGGATATACCACTTCGCATTGACAAAGAAAAACGAGCTTTTATTTATTTTTGTTCGGATTGTGTAGTTTGTCATTTTATTTATTTTCAATTTTCATGTAAAACATCTAAATATCCACATATTCACTTGTTTAAAAGTAGCTGTTCTGTGGCGAGTCGAAATAATTAAACACATTCGAGAAAATCACAAGATATCAATGGCTAACTATTCTCTATTCTCTCCTATTTCTTGTTTATTTATAATGCTATCATCGATTTGAAAATATTTTTCATTTGGTGTTGCATTTTTTAAGCATAAAGTACGAAAACACCATCATAAAACACTTTCTCATATTTTCTGGTCATATTTATAGAAAAAATAAAGCAAACATAAGTCACACTTTCATTTCCTAATATCACGTGTAAAAATATAATATGTTATTTTATTTATTTCCCCAAAATATCTCCTTTTATTTTTTATCAATTATTATATCTAAACATAAAAATCTCAATTTCCTTTCCCCGCATCACGTCTGTGAATTCGCCAACGCAATGTGTTAAATGTATGACTGGATGTAGTATTTATCACAGAGATGGTGACTCGTCGTGTACCCCCGAATCTTTTTCACACCTAGTTTCGAAGGGAAGACAAAGAATCGTTTCGTCTGACTTACGCCATGATGTCTAAGCATCAAAGGAAAAACGTCCACTGCAAGGTCGCCCTTAAAAATGCTTTCGGCTCATAATCTTCAATCTATTTCCCCCAGCATAAACTCATGCGCGCAGGGCATCGTCTAAACCGTAAACTCTAATCGCTACCACATGATTGAACATTTGATCTTCCTGATTTAGGAAATATTAACTTTTTAATCGACTGGCACCCTCCTCTTAAAAAAAAGGATAATGATCTTATGGATCGTTTTCATTCGATAGAATTTGTTCATTACAATCCAAAAACATTATATTTTGTCTTGCCAACTGTTTTACATTTTTAGTTTGCTTTAGTAAGAACACTATCCGTCCTAGCCAGTTATTATCTGGTGTATTCTATCTTATTATTCCCGTATCCATTGTCGTAATATCCTTATTAATAAATTATACATCATGTACAATCTTCTTTGTCATTGGTGTTTCTTCAGTGTGTTATGTTTATTGATATCTTCTCTGAGACTCAAAAGAGTGATCAGAAACGAATAACAATTATTTTAATTATTTATTACTTCCATTTTGAATTCGGAAAATTGTATTTTTGTCTAGCAATAACAGGTCTTATTGTAAACACGTTATAGCAAGTCCGTAGCAACAGAAGTCAATAAAGAAACAAGCAAACAAAAAAGATCGAAGAAGGATACTCATAACAGGCATAAAAATGGGGGCATTTTTGCTATACATGTTCCGTTAGACTTCTTTCCATGCTAAGATAGTCTTTGAAATGTTTTGAATTTTTCTTAATTGGTATTTAATGGCTATGCATACATTTTTATGAAAATCGGAGATCTTTTAATATTTAAGAAAGGGTTACTGCCCAAATCATCGAGATATACGCAAACTCTGTTCGAAACGTCCCAAGTAACCAGCAGATACAAATATGTCATTGTTCTTGGAGGAGAACCAACCATGAAAATCTGATAACTAGTCACACAGACGCGTTCCTGTTTCCTTCACGTGACAATTATTGTCAATCTACTTTATAGTATCTAGCGTATTAGTTATTTATTCATATATATATTTATTGTTTTATGATATGAACTTAATAGTAGTATTACAACGACTGCTATTATTATTTATTTATTATATCTCTATATATATATATGTTGTTTTATAGCATACCCTTATTATCATTCTTACTACGACTTACATCATTATTATGTTGATTATGATTGTTCTATATAAACATATATATATATATATATATATATATTTATATATATATATATATATATTTATATATATATATATATATATATATATATATATATATATTGTTGAATATAAGAGACAACTTATGTCTGGTTTCTTACTTATTACATAATTCTCACAAGCACCATCTATAATACTAACATATGGCATGTACATGATTATCCTCATTCTCATTCGGATGGGTCTCAAAGTACTTGGGACACAAATCAAAACTAAGGCAAATTCATCGGTCAATTCCTCTCTGAAACTAAGGTTCTGATTCGGACTATTGAAAGGATCTACCTAAAATATCCAGACATAAGTTTTCTCGTATATTCAACAATACTTGCCTGCAAGAGAAGATGCTGCCTATACATATATATATATACATATATATATATATATATATATATATATATATATATATATATATATATATATATATATAGGGAGAGAGAGAGAGAGAGAGATGGAGAGAGAGAGAGAGAAAGAGAGAGAGATTTTGAAGCATCAGTTTGAGATCTTTAATGATTCAAAGCCACCATAACGTTGAGAGATTTACCTTTTTTTCCTCCCTCAATCGTTTTCTCCAGCTGAAACAAATTTTTCCGCTCATATCTCATACGACTTTTAGTTTTTTATTTACCATTCTGACGTTTCCTCTTAGAGAGTCAGACGATAAGGCCTTAAGGTAATTTTAACAATTTTCATTTTTTCCACCCGCCTGTTTCATTGATTAAAATAATGCTTTCTCTAAAATAGATCCTACGATTCTGTTGTACACGAAATTTACTTACATATATATATATATATATATATATATATATATATATATATATATATATATATATATGTGTGTGTGTGTGTGTGTGTGTGTCTCGCCGTTTCCTATGGGAAATATAAAATAATGATTAAACTGTAAAACAATAAATATCATATCACCTCTGAAAAAAAATGTTGTCAAGAAGTAATTATTTTTTTCGTTCAAGCAAACAAAATAGCACAACTAATGGCTTTCAAATTTAGTTTAGTCTGACTTTGCAAGCGGTGATGTGGCAAAATAATTCACCATCGTAATTTGTTGTGTGAAGTATACTGATGTTTATTTGTTTTTCATTATTCAAATACTAATGTTTGCTGCGTAAGCATTACTTTGACCACCTAACAATGTAAAGGAAATACACTTGTGAGATTATTGAAACACATGTATTTAGCTTCAACTACGCATTTGTAACATGTGTACGTTAAACATTTATATTTAATAGAATTAATGAACATTTTAAGTCCGCGTAATTCCTGATTCTGAGCAAGTAGCCATCTTTGTTAAGTCAGTTCGAAACGCAAGCAAACATTGTTACTTTCCTCAGAATCGATATTTACGTTGATAACTTCTATTAAATAGTAATTGTTTTAAAACAAATAGGTAAAAAACAGATAGGCCAAGAGAAGAAATGTTTTTTGACGAATATCGCATGTGTATTTACTGTAACACAATTATTGTCTGTAATACAAATGTGTTTTATGACATTTGTATGTTCTTCTTTCTAGGTGAAACAACACATTGTATTTGTACTAATATCCAAAGTGTATTTGTTCTAAAACATTGTATGTTACCAATACTAATTTATTTGATTAAATTTATGGATGAAATCTTATTTATGTAGTGAATTTAGCAAATTAGTTTTTTTTTTTTTTATGAATTTTTATTTTCATTTTTATTCGAAGTAGTTATTTGCCACACGGAGTTAGTGGTAGGTTTAAGGGACAGTTCGACAAAGACTGTCAGCTTGCGGTATGTTTCTATTCAATCTAAGGGGGTTCACACTCTCAGGTGTTACCTTGTTTGGGTTAGTTTATACCTAATCGCATAAAGGAAATGCGGACTCTACTTTGTTTCTGACCTCCTGAAAAGAAGGTAAATAGACATACTTAAAATTACACATAATAATAATGTGCTATCAAATATAAAAAATGCAAAAAAACTGTATTTTATACGACGGGGAATCTGCATGTGGTATATCATTCAAATAACAAAGGTGGATTTATTTTAATACTAAAATACCTTTTAAATAGGCGTAAATATGGCCCCACTTCCAAGAATAAAAAAAAAAGTCTTCCTTGCCATGTTCGAATTAAAATGTTTTTTTTTTGTTTCTGTTCTATTCTGGAATAACTGAATGCTATTTAAGAAATGTACAGCTTTACTTTTTTTGTACCACGACGCACGAAAAATAAAGCAATGAAAAAAACAACCTGTCAATGTAGGCAAGTGAAAAAAGAATAAAAGAAAGAAAAGAAACGTTTCTGAACCGAGAAAAACATAGTTTAATAACTGCTTTTACTGTATGGCATAATATGAGACGCCATGTTTTAATGTCTGTTCATAAAACGATTTCGGTTATTCTAGAATAGTATTATAACTAATCAAAACGTCATAAAAGCAGAAAACGTAGATTCTAGAGAATGACCCGTATTTATTTAGTAACCGTGTAATGCATAAAAGATAATAGCAAGAAATGAAGAAATGAAATACTGACGGCGGTATCAAGAAAAGTTTCATATGAAGATTATTTACCGGCGTAACGTGGTGGTGGCAGTGGATTTTTGTATGTGAGTAGAAGTTACTCGGATTTCCTACATTTTAGGAGAAACAGGCGAGTCGGAAAAATATATACATTACTAAAAGCGAACAAAACACGCGCATATTTTCCAAAAACACACATCAAGAATCGGCCTAAAGCATGCGCATAGTCGAATCCTATTGCTTTTGTTTACAGAGCTATAATGTCCTAATGTAAACGGAAAAATCGGCTTTAGTTTATTATATAGATAACTGAAAAACGCATTCAATCGAATAAAAAACAAACGTTTCTGCGTTGCTCACTCGTGATATGTATAGTGTACTTTACATATTTATGAATATTGTACTTTTTTGTATCTTCATTTATATTATTTATTATTTTATCATTTATTAATTTCCTTCCTCTCATAATATTACTATACGTATTTAAAATACATGTGTATCTAAATTAAAATAAATTATTGATACCAGGATATTGCTATGTGGCAAGTTTCTCTTTTAAGCATAAGTTGGATACATTGCTGTTTCATTTGTAGATGAATGCTCTCTTGACAATTCCTTACTTTTCTAGTGACATCTTTACGGTTCCACACATAAGTCGGATGTTATGTGTTCTTTGACCACTTTTCTATTGTTGGTGTTATCTTCTTTTACTGTAGCTTTTTATACTATGTTCTTGGTTAGTCATTACCAGTTAAAGGACACTTGTCTTTCTTTTTACAGTTACAATTTATGCTGTTTGTACTATTTGTTTTTTGTATGTGTATTTCTTGCTGTACTATTTTGGCTGCATAATATGTATGACAGAAACTTATTTTAACATTATTTAAAGAGTTTATGTATTAAGGTTGGAGGTTTGGAAATGTTTATTTATTATCCTCAGGAAGATCTTACCAATATTTGTTTTGAGATGCATCATATTGCGGCTCAAATCAAATACATTATCTATTTCTGTATCGTCTCTCATTCTATAAATAATGATTACATTTTAGTTTTTAATTTTTGTTTTTAGGCAAGTTTTGTTTTGTTAAAAATCTCGTCGTGGCTATAATTTATATCCAATCCATAAATTATGTATTACTAAACCTTTGAGTAATACTTAGAAAGTGGTTATAACGTAGGGTTATATGAAGTTTTGGTGGTCTTTTGTTTTGTATAGTTTGAAATTTCTTTAAGTTGGTCGTTAAGTTAAGCTTATTTATATTATAATATGCTAAGCCATCTCATGTTTGTATGTACTTTATCACGTTTCACATACATTAAGATGTGATTGTCTGATTAGCAAATATAGTTATATTTGGTTAATTTCATGTGGCGAATGTAAGAAGGTTCTTACTTTACTGATTTTAAAATGAATTGTTCGAAAATTAAATAATTGCGTCCCGTAAATAAATAGATTTCAAAAAGTAAAATTACGGATTATTCAACTAACAATTATGTTTACGGTAAGAAGACAGAGAATATTTATTGTTTTAAAAAGAATTAAAATGCTACAATTTTAAATAAATATTAGTTTTATTTATTTATCTAAAGAATACTTACCTGCCAACGACAATTATTTGTACAGAAGAAGAAGGGTTATCTTTTCTTTAATAGTATTGGCATTTATTATTTCAAAACGAATATTATTTTACAAAGTCAATTATACAGATTGATGTTGAAAGCACTGCGAGAAGTATTTAAACAATTATTTTTCTTACATTGATCCATTTCCTTGTCGTCAATTTTCTTTAAATATTAATATTCTCTTGTTTTTTAAAATTCGATACACTGATTTGTTGAATGCGTGTATCATTTTCCAGAGCATAGAAATGTTTAATATATACGTTACTTCAGCTCTCATTTTTACATAAAATACCTCATTTATTTTATTTTGAACAAATACAATCATGTGGATTCAAACTGACTTTTGGCAGTATTCAAGTATTTTCTTCTCTCGACCGTATTTTTCACAAATTGATCTTGTTTTTGAGCTCGTCTCACATGGAGACGCAAACTGTCCATTATCTCGAACTGTAGGAAAAAAGTTATAATAGTGTTTAATAAAAAGTTATAATAGTGTTTAATGCTATTAAATCAGTTAATTATGTTCCTTCATTTGTTTAAATTTACCGTGGCCGTTAATTCATTTTAATTTGTTCTTGTTTCGGCTTTTGATGATAATTTCTTGGTTTTCAAATTGATAGTATTAATCCAGTCTTTGTTCGTTTTTATTTTATTTTTGTGACTTCTTAGGCTGCAATTCTTATAGTTATATTCATGCAGTTGATAGTAATTGTTTGCTTATTAATACATGTTTGGATTTGTAAAAAATTGTTCCATGTCTATCAGCAAAGTTTTTTGAAATATGAGTGCGAATCTTTTTATTGTTTACTTTGTCAAATACTACTTTCCCGAAATTGAATATCTCGTTTTATGGTGGGAGTCATTTTTTTCGTAACTAGAATCTTTTAATTACGTATTGCTTTAAGAAATAAGGAATTTCCACCCATTTGTTCAATGAGACATTCTATTTTCTCAATTAGACGTAGCATTATTCCATATGATCTTGATAATATTGTATATTACAACACAGCACATATTTATAAAAATAAATAATTAAGATTGAAAATGAAATAAATACACATTCAATGTTTTATTTTTCTACAGGTTGGAAACAACAATATTACACGCCTTTCTCAAATGTAAAGTGTAATTCAGTGTAACCAAAGATAACTTTGGTGTCATTTTTTAAAAAATAACCTTAATAATTGTACAATGATTTAAACTAAATATGAAAATATTCTTTTAATCAAAGTAAACAACGACCGTCCTATAATACGACTCACATTCCTTGTATATTAATCCTGTAAATAAGTATAATTTTCAAGTTGGAAAATGAATAATATGTTTGATTTACCTGATAAATACTTTTATACGGTTTTATTTATGAGACTAGCGAATATAGCCTGCAGTGACACGAGAGATCAGGACTGCTAGTTATATTTTTTAATTCCGGTTCTTAAATGTTCTATCTCGTTTGACTTCAATTTTTATTTGGTATATGTAGACCTTCTCTTAGATCTGTCAGATTATGAGAGAGGAAAGAGAATATAAAGAAAATTTGAATGTTTTGTTTGTTCAAAACGTATTTTATGATGTCAATCCCAATTAAAAATGATCTCATAATTCCGTCAGTAGCTGGTAGAATGCGGGTGCATACATAAGTGCATATCTTGTGGGGATAGGCATGTATTCGTATAAGTGTGTATCTTGCGATGTCGTTTCTTTAAGCCGTGTATAATCCCGTTATACACACCGCACCCCCATTGTCATTGTTGTTTCACCAATTCACACAGATACAGGAGGTTTATTTTAATGGAGGTTTTATAAAGAGTAGCAAATTACAGACTAAAAAAAAACATACTTTAAGAGATTGGTTACTGTGTTTGAGACAGAGAGAGAGAGAGGGGGAGAGAGAAAGGGAGAGAGGGGGAGAGAGAAAGAGAGAGTAAAAAAATTGATAGACGGATTGGACCGCCCTGGTAAGTTAGTATGCCCGTTCCATTCCCACTGGTGTTTTAGAGAAGAAGCGAATTTTGCGAGACTACCCCTTCTAGGTTCTTAACCGGAAAGAAACACTATTTCCTTTCTCCAACTCACGTGATACTCTTAACTTCTGCTTACTTGCTGAGGTCATCCTTCTTACCTTTGATCCGTTAACCATTCTCGCTATCCATGTCGCGGGGTCTTATCATATACCATGTATATATCTGTTTCTGTATGTGTCGATATAGTAAGTGTGTGTGTATTTCTTTGTCTCCGTTTGTGAACACAATGTTGGCTGGTCGTTCACGGACGGGGGTTGGTACTTACATATTTCTGATGAACATGGAATGTCGTAAGAATCATAATCCCCAACGCTTGATCAATATCGACACTATTTTGATCGGATTTTATGTTTTACGTGTAAATTCTGTATGATCACTATCTATTAATTGTTTTTGCAAATGAGATACCAGCATCCTTATTCAAATATATAAAAAGTTGGATGGATGAATTTATTTATTATTAAATCATCAGGCTCTAAAACGCCATTGGGTTGAAACCTTAGCATGTCACTGAATGCTAAATAACTTATAGATATAATTGCTCTACTAATAACAAGTTTAATACTGACCACTGCCAGATCGAATATATACCACATTCATTACTGGGTGTTAATTCTGATTTTATCCTATATCTACTAGTAATTAAAAACTTTTAATGAGAGAAAATCTAAAGGCACTCTGTAATAATATTAAACTGGATATAACTATCAAATGAAAAAAAAAAAGGAGAAGTACCCATGCAGATTATGATTCTAACAACGAAAATGAATTGAGACTTTACTAAATGGATTCTATGGGAAATAAAATTAGTTATTCGCTCTGATGAGCCGGCTTAGGACATGTATAATGTAGAATTAATCTATTAAACTACGATCCCCGGGCAAAAAATTCTAAACTAGTACGAATAAAAGAAATGATATAATTCCCAAATCCAATGCTCAGTTATAAATACCTAATAGCCAACTTTATACTACAAATTATTTCGAACAACATACAAATAACTATTGAGCGGCTTTTATTAGAATTTGCCAGTCTGAAAACGTGGTTATTATTGACTAAATAATAAACTTATATTGAAATATATATATATATATATATATATATATATATATATATATATATATATATATATTTACATATATATAGGTAGACCCAAAGCAACAGTAAACACAGACTGCTTATGTAAGGACACCAGCAATTGCCCTTATAGGGGAATTGCAAAATTGGTTCCCTCGTATATAAAGCCACTGTCACGAAGCAGATCAGCGGAAGAGCCTTAAAATATATAAGCATGACACAGAGAAGGTTTAAGCAAAAATTGTCTTTTTTTCACACACACGCACACACACGCACACACATACACACACACACACACACACACACATATATATATATATATATATATATATATATATATATATATATATATATATATATATATATGTAATGATAATAATAAAAATAATCCAGGTAAAACATCCACAAGGTAGTAATCCAAAGAATTTCAATCAGGTTTATAAAAAAGTGCTCAATATCAAATAGAGCTTTTATATATGATTATTTTTATTTAAACAGACATGTACAAAATCTGCGCCACTGGCATGTCGATGTTATCGATCAACAGCTATATAAACTGAGATCTCATTAGGCAGAGTTAGAATCCGATCTTAACCTTAGATAATATTTGGAAATATGATCTAAATTTCTATATAAATAAAAATAATCATATATATATATATATATATATATATATATATATATATATATATATATATATATATATATACATGCACCTCTTCATATTTTCACGTCTAAATGTTGTATGCACGCACCCATCATTTTTTTCAAATACATGCGCATGCGAGGTGATTAAACAAAAGCGAACATAAACTAAAAATACGATCTTAAATCATGTTGTTTGTCGGGCATGTCATATTCTGTACAATACGTACGGAAAGAAATCGTGAATTTATTCCTTTCAATGTCCGTAACATGGCTTTGTTTTGTCACAAGCGTTGCTTGCTTAGTTGGTGGGCGTATGAGAGGAAGAGGAAGAGAGTTGAGTAAAAAGGGTGTGGACTATAACAAAACTACTACTTGTCTAATCGTATTCTAATCGATATTTGGTGTCTGTCTGCAACCGAAACTCCGTCAGACTTGTCAAGGATATGACGTTATATTCACAATTTTGTTAGACATTGAGAAATATGTTCCCAGTAACACTGATGTTACGATTACCAACATATGCGTGAAATTATGGAAGAGCCACCTAAGAACATTTGAATTAAACGTTGTTCAAAAATGAAAATGCCTAATTTTTCATAATAGTTTCATATATAATAAATACTCTATTAAAATTAAAGTTTTGATAGCAGACGGAGGACTATCCGAAATATTAAAATTATGCTAACAGTTATAGTTTAAATGTTTATACTTGTAAATAGATTTTAGAACTAAAATTATTCTACCTATTAATATGATTTGCAAGTAATTATAAGAAAATAGGTAAATAGTTATTTAAATAAAATGTAAACTTACATAGATTTAGAGAAATTTATAATTTTATTTTTTTCAACAGCGTGAGAAGCTGTTGCCGTGAATTTTATTACTTAAAAAGTAGCAATTAAAAAGATTAGCAATATTTCAGCATAAGTGTATTTTTAACAAAATAAAATCAAATTTAATTTTTATTTCAAGAGAACATGATCCCAGAAAGAAAATAAAAATTGGCTATTCAGAAACAAATATGGATATTGTAGACCAGACGATACTGATGACAAACTCCGAGCATCAGACTGGTTCCTCTTTATATATTAGATATATTATATATTTTTTATTGATGTAATTTAGTTAGGTAATTTATCAGTGGCGTAGAGGTAGGTTTCACTACTTGAAACAAACGGAAATATGCTTTCCTTAAATATTCAAATGAATAGCAAACACTGTTGCGCTATAAATATATTTCAAATTTTAATAATTTTTTTTATTCCAATTAAATAATCGATTGCGTCGCCAAAGCAAGAATTTATTCAATTGAAAATGTGGCCAAGTTTGAAACTCACATTTAGCTTATTCTTGAATATAAATATGATTTTATAAGCTTTATCTTGGAGGCAACCTTCTCTAAATTTGTAATGTTAATTCATTTTGACACTAAATCTATTACATATTCAGTTTCGGCAATAATTGAACTTAATTAAGTTATCAGCATTGGTGTGCTGCTTTTTATTTCCTTTTTTCAAACTGATTCAGTTTTATACGATCAAATTCCTGAACCTATAACCGATTTCGCGAAAGTCTATTCAAACGCAGCTTACGTTGGATCGCGCCTTCTCCAGCTACATAATGCTTATACGAAAGTGCGGAAACTGGGAAATTTCATCCATAAATCATGAGGCCATTATTTTGATACTGTGGATTCTACGTTTTACTCAGTACATAATTAAGATATATCAAAATCATACACAGTAAAACAATAACACATCTCTATGTAAAAAAATATATGCTGTTTGAGACTTTGAATAATATGTAAACATTTAATATTTATAAAACACTAGAAGAATACCCGTACAAGGACGGGTAAAATTTTCCGAACAAAACAGTTTTGAACAAGGTTTATGTTTACTTACGAAGATTACAATCAAGATATAGTGATACTAAACCTCATGTTTAGAATGAATAATCAGACTTTGATCAAAATCCATACGATTTTGATTCTGAAAGATGTCTTAAATTTAAGGGTTCTTAAGAAAAATTGAAGTTAAAGTAATTTTGCTTAATTTGTGTCTAATGATTATTGCTAAAATTCTATGCAAATATGAAATAGTTATTTTTTCCAATAGGAGTTTGAGCATATATTATGCTCCCAAAATCTTTTTAAAATACTTCAAGAAACTGAAATTCGGGTAATATTTATTAATTGATATCTAATATTTTTCGTTAACATTTCACAAAAATCGGAGGTATCTGAATTTTCACGTCGGGCTTCCACCCCTATTTTACTACCTTATCATGAAATTAAACTAAATATAGTCCACATTGTCAACCCGTTACGCCTAGCAGATGTGTTAAAATCATAATGATCGGTTAATTGTGTTATGAGTGAAAGATGTATATACAAATACATAAACATATACACATACTTAACTTTATCTAAAAATATGTGAAAGTAAACGTGCGTTTTTGGGAAGGATAATCTAGATAAACGTTTCAAAATACATGTGCTAAATGATGCCTATAAAAAGACGATAGAGCCTTAAAAGAGTCGAGTAATTCTTAAATTATGCATTTCTCTTCTTTCTCTGCATCATCAAATTTCTATAAAGGGCTCGGTCGGTCTGTCGCCACTCTGTTTGAAATCGTATTTTCATCGCACATTAAATCGACACATTTTAAATGTGTCTGAGTATCTTTGTTTATCGTTTTCTCATACGTAGGTTCGAAATAGCATTTTCGATGGTCTGTCACACTTATGTTTTTAAACATAAGCGTGACAGACCATCATCGCTAAATACGCAGGTTGAATGGACGCATGTTATTGGTCCCCCGATGTTTTGAGGCATGTCCGTCGGTCCGTCCGTCCGTCCGTCCGTCTGTCCGTCCGTCCGTCCGTCCGTATTTTCTCCGCAACCATCCATAGAATTTCTCTTAAATTTTTCATGAAGTTGTAACTTTGGTCAAGTTAGAAGGTGACATTCTCCGATTTTTTAAAATAAATATGGTTAGCCCCTAGGGGGTCAAAAGGCCCCGAAATGACATATTTTGCCCCATAACTTTTCATCCATCAATCAAATTCCTCTGAAACGTGACCAAAATGTGGAGGCAATTATTCCTAATAGAAAATAAGAATCGCTGACCTTGGAAAAAATCTGGTTCGCTCCCCCAGGGGGTCAAAAGCCCCCAAAATGGCAAATAAATACCCTTTTCTCCCATAACGTTTGATCCATCCATTCAATTTTTCTGAAACTTGGCCAAAATGTAGAGGCAATTGTTCTGCATATAAAATGAGCATCGTTGACCTCAGAAAAATTCTGGTTCGCGCCCCCAGAGAGTCAAAGGGGGGGGGGAGTCAAAAATGCCCCAAATTGCCCAAATGTATTGCATTTTACACTCGCCACATCGAGTCACACACAGAGGGGAACCAGGCACGCGCGGCGTGTTCGTTATCATTTCTTCACCTTACCAATCGTCACAATACCCCTTACCATTACCTATCCCTCTATCTTGCTCCAACTATCTACCTATTGAATCCGAAATTAGAATGGGATTTGAATTCGAGAACGTTGGACAGAATTCACAGATTTTCCGTCGAAAATGGCACGATGTTTTTACTTTACTTCTTGCGAACTCAGAAGAGATAACTTTTTTCCTAAATGTTGCCGTCGGCAACTTCTCTATCATGTCTACAACTGTCAATAAGACATTATTTTTAAAAGTTTTAATAATTGGAAGCAATACGAAAAAGGATAAGTATTTTCTAAAGCGGGAAAATGAAGGGCTTTTATTTTATCTCTTTTTAGCTAATGCATCGATTTAGTGTTGGAGTCGAATTTCGAACAAAGCAATTCAGTAAGGAAAGAAATTCAAGACAATCGTGATTAAGAATTGTGACAGTTTGGATCGGACAAGTATGAGGGGGGGAGGAAACAGAATAAAAGGAAGACATTTAAAACAAAACAAAATAACAAACAAAAGTATGTCGTTAAGAAAATTGTCTGCCATTAGTGAGAAATAGAAAAAAATGGAATCGAAAAATAATAAGAATAAGAAGAAAGAAACTGTATTAAAAAGACAGCACTAAAATAAAAATAGATTTAAAAAAATGTTTAAATGTCTAGAAGAAATGTTTGTATCAAAAACTGTTGAAATCATAAAATTATAATACGTGGTAAAAATCCAATATTTTTAATTGATGTCAGAAAGGTTGAGTGAAGACAAGGAAAAATGATAAAAAAAGTTATAAGTGCTTCGATATACAAATTGGAAATAATATCAAAAATTAAATTCAAGCTGAGGCTCACTCAGAATGAAAGTAACCTATGAGAACGATTTGGGTGTCTCTCACTCTCGAAATTAGTAGAGATTAACAAAAAATGTTTATTTAAAATCTTACTCCATCAATACATAAACATCTATTTATAGTATTAAAAGCGTCTGCAATGGTAACGTGTTGTATTCAATGTATTTTTTTTAAATACATGTTGATACATACCGAATTTTAGAATGACGGACAGAAACGGATTTAAGTGAATGAATGGGCCTCCCTGAAATATATTTAACTTGAGATTAATCAGCTATTTATTTATAGATATAGTGGGTGACGACAGTAAACCCATAGACATCCTGCTCTTTGAGTATTGCAAATACTTATCCGCTGTGAATCATTGAAATCCTGTGAAAACTCTACCTATAAAATATAAATTCGTCAGTGGTGAAATAGATCGAATCCTTTCTGTGTCATAGAATGAAACTAGCTACCGGAACAGTAGCAGAAACTCGCTATGAAGCGAGCTGATAATAGAAGATATTGTTGTTTGGAAGAAACAGATTTTCTTGTGGACTTGTATATATATATATATATAAATTCCCGAACCAGTTTTTCATGGTAAACAACTGATGATCCCTTAAAATAGTGTTAGAAACTAACTAATATAATAACTTTAAAAAATAAATTGACTTACATGAGTGATTTTCCACTGGAAGACTTGAGACTATAAGTTTTTTTTTTTAATATATATATAGTTTTTTAATTTTTTTTTTTATATAGTTTTAATGGTTGAGAAACTTCCGAGACTATATATATATATATATATATATATATATATATATATATATATTTTCTCGGCTGCAATCGGTGTGCATTAGCTGGTGGACATAACTTTTATATAATATCTAGCTAGTGGCTCACAATCTCAACATATGTCTCTACACTTAAGAGCGATATCATTTCTAAATGGAGAAACCAAAGTCTGTCTGATCAAAACCCAAGCCAGGGATTTTCGCCAATTACAGGCCTTCCGTTTGTAACATGTATGTATGCACCCCCATTGAACATGCATCAGTGTGCATGTTCACACATAACATTGTAGGTAGAACAAGGAACAGGGATAGTTGGAGAAATCTGTTGATGGACAGATTGATGAAGGATCTGCAGATGAGGAAGAGAACCCTTCGAGCTTTATTTGCAGCGGTAATACATTGAATAGATTGTTTAAAGAAGGTGTCGCCCATCATAACTAAATCCATTGTGAATTATACCATTGAACACCGATCAACAACAGAAGACTATTGGCAAAGTAATGCACTTTTAAGCGGTTAGCAGCAGGTTCCAGTCCAACGACTAATTTCAGATTCGATTCAGTCCTATTTGCAGTGTTTCATAGTGACTTCACACCGTTTAAAAGAGAAGCTCTTTCTGGTCCACAGCATCAAGTAGATCGTTGATCTAAGTATGAAGAGAATCACTCCAAGAACTGACCCTTGGAAACACCGCTTCCCGCACCTACCTTAGCTAATAAACATTTGCTTCATTGAACAGTTAGATTGAAATGCGATTCAGATAATGGGGCCTCACATCAGTGAGGGGGGCGATACGCAAAAAAGCCGTAGAGAAAAAGGCCCTGAAACGGTGCGTATTCTTTCCTGATGACTCGACATTGTCTGGAGGCTGAAATGAAGTATTCCATCAGTAAAACAGCCAAGGAAATATATATACTAGCACACAAAGTGAGCTGTTTCTTCCAAACAACAATATCTTCTGTTATCAGCTCGCTTCAGAGCGAGTTTCTGCTACTGTTCCGGTTGATAGTTTCATACTATGACACAGAAAGGATCCGATCTGTTTCACTACTGACGAATTGATATTTTATAGGCAGAGTGTTCACAGGAGTTCAATGATCCACAGCTGATAAGTTTTTACAAAATTCAAAGAGCAGGATATCCACGGGTTCACCGTCGTCACTCACTCTTTCATGTGATCCATAACACTTTGTCTTTAGAATTGACGCCATGAGTTTGCACAAAATGAAAGTGAGGCTGATTTATGATTTAAGTTATGAAGTATTATTAAGTTACGTCTCTCTCTATTAACGTACCCTGGCGATGAATAAATGAGGAAAAAGAGAACACGATGTCCGTATTATAATCGTTTAAGTAAAATAATCGGAATTAAAATTGACAAAGTGTGTTTTGTTCACAAATACAACCATCACTCAGTCCAGCCAATACATACCCATTACTTCATATTCAAGACATTCTCAGTAATCAGCGATCATCATCGTTTGGAAAATGAACTCCCAAAAAGAGCCGACTAAATAAATTATGGCAAATAGAGATGATGATCTTTGGATTACATCAGAGTCCCTACGAATAATTAAATATTTCTCATTACTACTTTTAAAGTTTGCGTCATAAATACAAACTTTGCATAAAAACTGGTTTGTTAAACACGGCAGAAAAATACAGTCATCAATCATTGTACGAAGTTTTCGTATTAGGTAGCCTGGAATCCATTCAATGACATCGATAGTAGAACTAAACATCAGAGAGTTCAATTTGACATATGTGTGGGAACAGAGAAACGGAAGTAAGAGATGAGTCACATGATGTGATCTATTAGCTTAATTTAGTTTTAGTTAGTTTCCATTTAGGAAGCGAGTAGGGAATACTTTTTTTAAAGATTAACGATACAAATCATGTATTTCTGTGCTTTGAATACATTTTTATTTAGAAGGGTTAGGGTTACAAGACAAATCATCTAAATTTCTGGGAGTCTATTATACTTCTAATACTCTTGAATACATGGTTATTGTTTACTTCAGTATACAGTGAGTGTCGCTACAAACAGACAATGAGGTAAATAAAGTGCGATTGATTCAGGAAGACAAATGACGTAAAAATAAGAGAGGGAGAGAGTAAAAGAGAGACAGAGAAGAAGAAGAGATAGGAGATAATAAAACAAATGCTGACCCAACGCGTCACAGATCGTTTAGTATGATACTAAAATTCACATACCCTTGCTTGCTTGATCGTTTGCACATTTAAACTTTTAGATGGTGGGAGGAAGGGCAAATAAAACTTCAAATGGCAAGAACAGTGGAATAAAATAAGTATTAGTAAAAAAGCGGTCTAAGGGTAGGAAAGTAAGAGGATGATGTAAATAAATAAATGACGTAAAATAAGAAGAAATAGAAAAGCGGTAGACTTATTTGTCAGCCAGCCTTGTAACCCCTTCTATCCCTATGGGGTTCTTAGGGGGGTACGTTTTTGTTAACCTGTTTGGAGTTCAGGGTATTGAACGCTGACGGTGGGGTCTCTTTCAGGCTTGGTTTGTCTGATAACTGACAGATACCGAATAAAGTAAAGTATCCTTGGTAGAGGAAAGGGTCATACTGCTTTCTGGTCGGCACTTTCGATAGCTGATAGTGCAAGAGATCTTACTCAAGGATAGTGCCTTGAGTGGTTTCTCCATCAGGAATGGCTAAATGCCGAGGTATTCTTAAATGACATGTTGCACATAAATGTGTGTCGTTTGAGGTATTTCTGGCATGGATTATTGGGTCTGTCACTGCCATGCTAATATTTCGGCTTAATGTCTAATTATTCCGCCTCTGAATTTGTCACCGTCATCTAAAAGACTACCTTGTTTTGAAGTAAATTGACCTTTCTCTCCCTTTTTGTTATCATGCAACTTAATCATATGTTATTCTGTTTAGCTTTTTACATCAAGTGGCTTCATACCTTGTCTGAAACGATGAAAAATATTTTCGAATCTAATGAATGCGATAGAAAAAATAATCAGCGGGATTTTATTACTTTTTTTATTGGCGGATCGGGCAAGTCTTCGATTATGAGAGGTTTTTTTATATATATACCTACACTTGTAGTTTCAGTGGATTTGTGTTATGTTCTTTTTATATTTATATTGATGCATATTATTCAATTTCAACTTACACATAGTTTGTCGGTGACATATTTCTATTTAGTTTTCCGAGGATTTGATATTTCAGATGTTTTTACCAGTAGTGCGCTTTCTATTGTGTAAGTCCTCTCTTTAATTCCAATTTCTACTTGATTTTATATTGCCCTTACAATTATTTGTATTCATCCGTTGAACTCCAATAGATTTAAGACGTTATATAATATCAGATAAGTTGGTAATGACAAGAGTATAAACGTTATAGACGAGCATTTTATTCATAATGGTTTTGATATATAATGCCAATAACCTAAACACTTGTTTGCCTAGTTAATATAATCTAGTAGTTAGAGTTTTCCAGCTCAGTCGCGAGACCAGAGTTTTAAATCTAAATAAGTTCTATAAAATTAAATCAGATTTATTAATAATGATAATAAGAAGAACGAAACTAACTCATGTATATAGATTATCTGAAACTATTGTAAAAATAGGAGTTAGAAACACTATAAGACACAACTAGATTCTTTAGCTAGGGTATAGGGATGCAGTCGGTAATGGAAAACTGTGCACTGCTTGAGATGAAGAAGGGAAACCTTCAAACGACAAAATGCATATTATTATTTGTAGTAGAAAGAGAAGGAAGAGGATGAGGGGGGAGAGGTGAAGGAGTAGGAGAGAAGGGCTAGGAGAGGTACTTACACACATTAGAAGTTTTAACACGTGATATTTTCAGTAAGTGATCACTAGAAATAACAAGTGATGTCTCCGTGATAAGTCTTCCCAGATTTGTATAACTCTCCACCTCTTCATAACAGTTGCACATCATTTTGCTTCATTGCAACGGCCGTTTATTATTTATTCCTTTCCCATAACGACCGATAACTTTTGAGTGGCAAAACACCTCGCCAAGACGTCATAAATCTTTGCGCTGTTCCAGTGAAAGTCTCGATTGTGTTCTCCCCCTTCGGTCTTTCTATTTTCCTTCACCTTTCGGGACCATTTTGTGTGGTATACACCGAGGTTTATGCCACCACTTTCTTAGAGGAAGGAGCTCAGATTATGCGATTACTGATAATTTAAGTTGACTTGGGTTAGTGCGATGTTCTTACTATATATCTGTTATATTTCCACTCAAACTTCCCTGTGCTTTGTCTGCGTTATCTGGTTATATAGGTTGGTTTGCGCACTCAAGGAATTTCCTTAATATTCCAGCTGTGTTCATCAGTGTCATGCTTTGTATGGTGTCGGCCTTATATTTCCCCCTAGCCGTTTTTCAGCTTTTCCGGAACTTTCCCATGTGTTTTTAAAATTATTGGTATTACTGTCATTTTGTAAGGTTCGACAATATTTGCGCTACTATCTGGCATGTATTTGTTTAGTTTTTCTGTTTCCTTGATCTTCAATCTGTGAACTGCTAAGACAACAAAATCTACAATTTGGCAGTGTTTCTTTCCTCTGGTTGATTATTATTACGTCCGATCATCTCGATGAAAAGAGTTTTCTGTTTGTATTTCCATGTTCCAGAACATTCTATGATTCTTTTTCTAATACTGTCTTCGGTGTCTGTCTATACAATTTGTCTGCATGTTCAAAATGCCGATGTTTGCACGGTTCCTATTGGACTGTCTTCCCCGTGAAGTCGTGTCTGTTTTTGTATTCGTTTGGCATAGTTTCTTGTATTCACTTATCATGTGATTTAACATTTCGTCTTTATATTCACATTCTGCATTTAGAGTTTTACTTGGGTCTTGTCAATCCGTGTTTTATCACGTTACTCGGTGGAGCTCTCAGTAGCGGTTCTGTTTCTTTGTACAGGTATCCTTTTTGTAGCTGTTTTCCGTGCGGCTGTTCTTTGGTGAGTCTTACAAGCCATTCATGTAGTTACTTCTTTCCCCATTTTGCTTTGAACGCATTTTGTTTTCAGCTTCACTGTTTTTTGTATTGTTTATTTCTTTCGAATTTCATTATTTCTTTTACCGTATCATCCACGAAGTCTTCTATAATCATCAGTTCTCTTCTTAATACTTTCCTCTTGTTAGGACACCTAACGAAAACGGAATTACCTCCCTTGAACCATTTCGGGAATTAAGAGTTATCGTCCTTGGAAAAGGGTTGTCTACTCGGAGAGAAAAGAAAACAAAGACCACGGCGTCAGACTGTGAATATATCAATCGCGTCGAGTGGCCAATTAACTCATTAATTCATTCTGTGTTCAGTTTTAATAAATCTGTTAAACGTTTCTCTTGATAGTTCATCCATTTATTTACAAGTTATTATTTATAATTAACCTACATTACGAGGTTATAAAACTTTTTTACATAGAGTCGGTCAGTATTATCTTTCAGTGCATTGAATTGTGCATGTTCATTAGTCACTTAATTTTGCCGTATTTGTTTTCTTAAGTTTACACCATATAATTTAATTTCTAAGACTGTCCTTGTTCTTTTCATGTATTCTCTTCTAATCTTCCATTTCATTTGATGGCGTCAGCTACCAGAACTGCCAAACATGTATAGGTATCATGTTCGCCAACGCCACGTTCGCCTCTACATTGGGCAGTTCGGTGCTCTCTGCTGTTTACTCTTTTCCCGTTTTTCATCTCTAGTAGAGCAAACTTTTAAATTACATTTGAATGTCATATCTGAGAATACTTGTTGTATTTATTAGATTTTAGATGTTCTTTTGCTAATAGTTTTATGTCGTCAACATACATGCGGTGGTTTAGTTTTTTGTGTCTGTTAGTTTGTATCCGGGATCGCACCTTCTAGATAAATAGTAATGATAGAGAGTCTCTCTGGAAAATATATCGCTGTATTCTCATATCAGTACAGCTGTCAGTTCCAGTTTGATGTTTATATTTCTTTCTTCATAAAGTTAATAATTTTGTCAGATATTTTTTGCATCGTAAAGCATTCAATTTCCCATGCTATTGGGGGTTCGTATGCTTTCTTGTTGTTTATCCATGCAATGAGCATATCTTGTTTTACTTTTCATTTCTTCAGGATCAATTTGTCGTTATATAGGCGATAATGTGTCTATCTTGTCGCTTTCAAGAATTGTTTCTGTTCATTTCAAAGCGGTTCATCGTTAAGAGAGTGGTAGGTATGTTCGCTTAGCTTTGGCGTTAAAATTTTCCACATATTTTCTAGGCGAATAATAAATCTGTAGTTGTTTAGGAACGCTTCCTTCTCGCTGTATTTTGTATTGATGTCGCTCGTCCGTTAGTCATCCACTCAGTTATTTTCGTACGTATTTTTCATGTATATATTTTCTAAGTGTATGTTGGTTTTTCAAGAAAGATCGTGACTTTTAAACCAGAATGCATGTATTCATTCGTGCTTTACAGTTTGCCATTTTTTCTGGGGTGTTTGTTCATTAAATTCAGTGTATGTTCTTTTCTTAAATTTCCCGAAACTCTTCTTTTATGTTTTTTTCAGCTTTTCGGCATTTTGTCTTGTGGTCTTGGGCTTTTCCAAAATATTTCCCCAGAAATATTTATTTTTCTGTTGGGTGCCATTGTTCTGCTTTTGTTTCCTTCGCTTACGTTTTGGTAAAACTGTCGTTGATTGTTTTAAACAATCCTATTCAGATTTCTAGTTGTATATTCTTAGTCTTCTTTCCGTTGCTAGTGCATTGTATTTAGTTTTTAATAGTTCATGTTTAGTCTTTTTCTCCCTCGGTCATATTTTTAATCGTCCATCCTTTTCTGCCTTGTTTGGCCTCATTCACATGTTTGGTCTCTTTTGTAGTTTGTTGATTTAAGTTTCTAGTCCAGTTCTCCATCTAGGCTTTGTTGGTCCATTCTTTTATCTGGGCTTTTCTTCTATTTTAATCTCGTAATTACCGATGTTACTACTGCATAAAGTAAGTCGTTTCGTCTGTAAGACTATCCATTAAAATTTATAGGTAGAGTCGGTTCACATTTTCTGGTTAGGATTTTAATTAATTCCATTCTACATTTACTTACTGACGGAAATTTCGTTTTGTCTTCATTCACAATGTCTGTGATTCGTTCGATTTCTGTTGTATCTTAATCAGTAAGTTCTGTGATCCCGTATTAATTGGATCTACAGTTTCGGTGCTTATGTTGTGCCGAACTTCTACTGATGGGGTTTTGCTGGACGTGTTTTGTAATGTTCTGTTACATAACTTACCTTTCCGTGTATTTCCATTAATCCCAACCCGAAAACCATTGTCTCTTAAAATAATGTATATTACTTCATCAGCAATCGCCTGTTTCGTTGCGTAGTACTTCTATTACTAGCCTATTTTCCTTTGTAGTCTATTTTTCCCTCCATGTTAATTATGGTTGTCTGCATTGATCATTTCTATTTACATGTATTCGGCCCGTGATATTATTGTACCTGAAATTAAAGGACTTACATTGGGAACATGCCAACCGGGTTCATATGCTGGTCATCATGGGAGTACTCGTCGATAATTACATTAATATATTTCTTCCGTGTCGGCTCTACATATCAGTTCGTTTTAAATTGTTTAAATATGTTTTTGTGAAGAAGTATTAAATTACTTACAGTATCGTTTGGTCATTACAATTATTGACTTAAATTGTTTAAAATTGTAAAACACTTTTAAAACATATTTTAAAGAGTCATGTTTAAACGTGAATAGTCACAGCCATCATGTTTTCTGACAATTTGAATACAATAAGAAATGATCAAATGAAAGACTTGTGAATCATCGGATAACATTGAAAAGAAGTGTATGCGCATGTCGGCCCCTCAACCACAAACTCACATCTGTATTAGTTCTCAACTGGTTTATATACAATGCAGGCGACATTTTCAGAACTGAAAACAGAGTTTCCTCTTCTTCTTCTACGTAATATGAGATTTTGAAAATGGCTGCTATTGTTTTCACATTCAATTTGTTGATTCAATGAACTTACAAGTGGACATGACTTTTACCCACGAGCTCTGCGCAATGCAAACAAAAGACGCTGCAGACAAATTAAAAAAGGCTTCAAAAGGAAATGGAAAAGATAAAAGAATAGTTTAAAACACGAATTTGTCGATTCTTTTATTGTGATTTACATCAATGGCGGAGTTAGCCTTGCTCATCGACATGTTTTATAACAATATCTCGATAAACTAGGTGGAAATGACAAAAACAAAATGATTACATGTCTTCAATGAATCAACTTATGAAGATTATTGATAGTGTCAAAACATGTTCCGTTTTCATTCAAAATCTGCATCTTCTTAAATGATCCGTTGCAGAATGATTTAAATATTCCATAGACATGTATATGACGTCATCTAATCGTCTAAAATCCGTTTTTAAATATTCCGATTAATATTTATTAAAGCAGCAACATTTCAGATTAATATATATAGATATATTTCAAATGGCTTACTTAATATTTTATGTATGAGTTCGGTTTTCTATCAACGTTTATCGTAAAATGATCCATTTGGAGTTGATATTTCTCGATTACCTCAGAGTTTCTTCCCAAAGTTTCCCATATGTAGAAAACATTAGCACGGGACTGATTCCCTACACTGTTGTCTTCATATTCAATATCAATAAATACTTGTCATAAACCGTATTCATGAGTTATTTTCTCGTTTCATTCATCATTTTCAATCGTTTTATTGTATTCTTCATCATTCAACTGTTAAGCTATCTATTTCAATTACCCTTGTTCTCGAGTGGCTTTTATCATTGATAAATTGTGACTTATTAGTACAAAATAAGAAAAAAAAAGAAAATGTGTTTTGATTGATTTCTCGCGAAAATCTTTCGGATTACTATAATGATAGAACACAACTATCTCTAATAAAAAAGAATAATTGAAAAAAAACCTGTAAAATGTTTGGGAAATGATTTAGTTTTGTAGGTAAGTATAAAGTTATATGATTTTAGCACGAAATTCCTAAACAATTTTGTAAATAGATCATTTTATCTAAAAACCGTCTTAAAAATGAAGGGACCCACATTTTGTGTTAAACTTACATAGCAAAAACTGTCTCCTCTAAACATGTAACAAGTATTCTTTAAATATATATATATGCATATATAATCCATGAATTTAATGCCTAATCGATAATGATCAGTAAATCGTTTTTAAAAAAATGAAGCATTTGGGTGAGGATCGTATACATCGGTGAAATTATGAATAACGTCTTGTAAAATATGACTAAAAATGATGTTAATTAGAGAAAATAAAATAGTTTTCATAGAAGAGACTATGTTTTATTGTGTTAATGCTACATAAGGAGCTGAAAGATACACACAATCAATTGTTAGGAGAAAAGGGAACTTTAAATATTATTCAGGTGGTTAATACAGCAATAATTTGCGCTCGCTAGTCTTAGGTTTCTGTCTTCAAGGCCGCCTAGGTGAGAACACTCTAATGGAAATAAGATGGGAATGTATACTGAAACCAACCCGGTCGGCGATCATGGTGTTCAGAATTGAATCTTATAAATATTTGACTCTGTTGTATTCATTCATTAATTTAAAAGTGGCGAGTGTCTAACTATAACGCGTGAACACCAATATGGAAATAGGTTCACCACGTGACAATGCATTCACCAAATGACAATAAGTTTACCACATGGCAACCGTTCACTACATGACAATGCGTTAACCACATGGGAATGTGTTCACTGCTTTACAATGCGTTCACTAAATGGCAATGGGTTAACAATATGGAAATGTGTTCATTGCGTTCACCAAAAGTACAATGAATTGACCACATGGCAATCGTTCACCACATGACAATTCGTTCCCCATATGGAAATGTGTTCGCCGCGTAGCAATGAGTTCACCACATGGTAATGCTAACAACGTGGAAATGTGTTCACCACATGGGAATGCCTTCACAACATGGAACGCCTTCACTACGTGACAATACATTCACCACATGACAATGCGTTCACTACATGTGAATGTGTTCACCGCGTAGCAATGCGTTTACCAAAGACAATGAGTTGACCACATGGCAATCGTTGACCACATGCCAATGTGTTCACCGTATAGAACTGTGTTCACCACCTAGCAATGAGTTCACCACATGGAATGCCTTCACCACGTGACAATACGTTCACCACATGACAATATGTTCACCACATGTGAAAGGAGTTGGGATACTAGATGAAAACCACTTAGACGATATATAAATTTGCTCTCGTAACCAGCATATAAAACAATATCAGTTTATCAATATATTACAATAATTTAAAATTTTCTTTTAATTACGCGTTATCGACTCAGGATCATCCGAGTTTGCCATTTAAAACTAGTGTACACAAGTAACTTCAAAGAAACTTGAGTTGATATCTCATATAAGATATCTGATATATTGAGAACATACACTAAATATGTAGTCAAACGAGGATATTAAAAAAGCTTAGGATTCTCTAACGAAGCAAATGATTTATCAACATGCAACTTTTAATAATACTAAAAAAACTAAAAGATACGACATGTAACAAAATAAGTTATTTTCAATGTTTTTATTAGGATTTAGCTTATGGATGTAAATATCCGACAAAATAGTTACCTGTAAAATTATAGAAAAATCTGAAAATAAGATGTAATTAATCTGTCAAAATCATTAGAATTCAATACAACCTATATTATATTTATGATATTTCTCTCACTTGTATATCTATCACACACAATCTCTCTCCCTCTCTCTCTTCCTTTCTCTCTCTCTCCGAATGCAAAATATATAACAAGATAAAATGATTTTTCTCAAGTAAAATTTTGCGAGAAATCTCATGGTTGTATAATTTTGTATTAGTTGGCTTTTCCATCAATATAATAGCGTCCTGTTCGTGATTGATTCTTGAAAAATTGCGATCAAATCTACTACAAAGAAGAAATTGGGTGTTCAAGGGCAAAGAATAATTATGTAAAACATTTTTTTAAAATTTTGCACATTTGATTAATAACAAATACAGCATACTTTGATTTTATAAACAATACAGGTGTTGAAATGATTATATGTATTTAAAGAGAAGTCATTATGATTATATTGATGACACATTTACGTTTGATGAGACAAAAAGAGTCGGTGAACAGTTAATATTTATTATCATTTGAGACACAAACTTCCTCTAAAAAAACTTTCGAAATTTAAACGCAAATCTGACACCAAGAAATTAGTGTCATATTTTATCATTTTTGCTCTTTGTTTAATTACATTTCATACTTCGAAAACGGCCGGATGTCAACATGTCTTAATAAGAACAAGTAGGGTATTTTTTATTTTGTAACTTTTCACACACAGACATGCATCTATCTATATCTATATCTATATATATATATATATATATATATATATATATATATACATATATATAAGCGCAAAGGAAGAATGAGAGAAGTGGGATCATATACAGAAAATCAGGAAACTAAGAAGTGATTGAGAAAAATGGATGAAGTAATAAAAATACCTACATTAATTAAGAAGACCTTAATCTTCCAATGTTCACTTCAACAGATAATGTTCATGTTGTATTTACAAGTTTAGTGAATTTTTGAGATTATAATTGATAATGTGTATAATTTATATATATATATATATATATATGTGTGTGTGTATATATATATATATATATATATATATATATATATATATATATATATATATATATATATATATATATAAAAGAAAGATTGTCGAAGAGTGATAAACATGCACGGATGTCCAAATTTATTACAAACTTGAAATGTTCAATGCAAGGTATATACTGTAATAAAATTATGGTTATACGTTTATAGCTCTTTCCTTAAGCCAAGGCTTTTCAAAGATCGAAATCTTATCATCACAGGTATTTTACAGATAGATAAGTAGGCAATAGAAAAGCCAAAGTATATATATATATATATATCTTATTAATCTTAATAATTCTATACATGCACATAATATAATGAAACTTCTAATCTGCTTCATTCTCCTAGACATAAGCAGTACTTAATCGACCCTTTTAAGAGCTTACCTAAAGTTCAAAAATGTTATCCGTTCATTTATATATATATATATATATATATATATATATATATATATATATATATATATATATATATATATACTCTTAGTGACAGGTTGTTGATTCCCGTTTCTTGGGTTAGTGTGAAAATTAGATTCAATTAATTTCCTGTTCAATTTTCTTTTGCGTTTATTTTCAAAAACGACCGGATTCAGCTGCAGAGATTTATCTTAAAATAAAAGTAAAAGCTGTCAATCTTTCAGCAAACCACTGAGCCAGCCTCACGGTGTTACAAGTAAATTATTAGTATCTACGCAGACGCACTTGTTTTCCCTTCATGAACGCGCTGTTAAATCAAGATGTTATACGGTTTGGCCAATTATGTCAAAAGGTTAAAATGTTGCTGAAAGTCACATTGAAATGCCAGCGTCTATGGTAGTCATACGAGATGACTTTCTGTTCAAACTGTAACACTTTCAACCAACACACTTTCAGAGCGGTAAAACATGATCTTGTGCTTTAGCGGGTGCAAATTCCAAACGAAACTACATTACACTTCGTAGTATTTGAATTACTCGTACTACCGTTCTCATTTTGGATGTTATTATCACAATGTTTCGGCCGATGTAACCTTCGACCTTCTTTAGCTGCATTTTGTCGAACACTTGAATTGTTTATGCTAGACTTCGGAATTGGTTAGCAATTTCGAACGAAATTCAGTATTTAATCCACATAAGTATACTGTTCTTATTCCGTTAGCTATGACTGAGTAGAAGTCTTAAGTAATTCTTAATTATATTCTTAGTATCGCCTGTATTTATTTACTCCTCTCAAGGAGTTAGACACAAGCTCAGTTTTATCTTACTCCCACAAGTAAGATGTTATCCAAGGTCGTGTCGGGAAAGTGGGGTTTGAAAAGCCAGCGCCTGAGAGGTGAGAACTCTGACCATTAAAAATTGCCTGGGCACCCCGTCGGCATTCCCCGGTAGGGGCGCCTCAGGCAGAAAGTAATAAACTTACTCCTCCACAAAGAGGGGAGGCGAAGCCTGGGAGGGTGGACCTCTTAGAACTGCACAGAACAGACCCATAGACTGGCGTAAATCAAGCCCCTAAGGCCAAGACAATACCAGTCTATGCGGCGCAGTATCCATCGGAACAGATACTACACTTAGATCTTAGAACAAAAGAGCGCGGATTGAAACTTAAGCTCAAGAAAACTGTCACTTAGAACTGATAATCACTTAGTACTTTATCCGTTGCGCCACGGGTCCAAGATGAGAAGAGCTGTCTTAATAATCTAAATGATACACATCATCAATTATTATCTACAAAATTCAGTAAAATTGTAAATACAACATGAACAAGTATCTATTAAAGTGAAAATTGGAAGATATAGGTCCTCTTAAATTATGTAGGTATTTTTATTACTTCATCCATTTCTCTCAATCACTTCTTAGGCTCCTGATTTTCTTTATATGATCCCCATTCTCTCATTCTTCCTTTGCGCTTATATTTACATTTTAAGTGTATTGTAAATAATAGGCGTTCATAGATGTGCGGATTGAATCTGGTGAGAATGCAAATTGTATGGAGTTGTTGGCTGGGTTATAAGTAATGAAAGAAGAAACTCTTTTACATAGGTTCACAGGTCGACCGACAGGTGGCGGTGGCGGTTCAAGAATGCAGGCTTTGTCAATTTAACAGAGAGCGAAAGATAGATAGAGAGATAGACAGACAAACAGACAGACAGAGATCCGGGGTAAGTTGGAGAGGTACGGGGAAAAGACAGTCTGTCGTTCAGAGTAATTTCCTGTTCAATCAGACTACGCAAATAAAAGATCCATTTTTATTTTGCGACATTATTAACTATTTGATAGTGTAAGAACATTCAACGCCCAAGAATATGTAATAAATTTATTAAACTCTGCTGAACTTTATTAAACGTAATTGAAAGTAATTTTTTAATATAAGTCCGTACACAACATTTTCTTTATTAATATCTTGGATTTATAAATTATACAAAAACTGCAATACAGAACATAATAGGAGAACATTGTTCTAAGTGAGGCTTGTAGACACAAAACAAAACATTCGTAAACTTACTTGTAGAGATGAAACAAAACATTCGTGAACTTACTTGTAAAGATGAAACAAAACATTCGTAAACTTACTTGTAGAGATGAAACCAAACATTTGTAAACTTACTTGTGGACATAAAACAAAATATTCGTAAACTTACTTGTAGAGATGAAACAAAACATTCGTAAACTTACTTGTAGAGATGACACAAAAAATTCGTAAACTTATCGTAAACATGAAACAAAACATTCGTATACTTACTTGTAGACATGAAACAAAACATTCGTAAACTTACTTGTAGAGATGAAACAACACATTCATAAACTTACTTGTAGACATAAAACAACACATTCGTTAACTAACTTGTAGAGATGTAACAAAACATTCGAAAACTTACTTGTAGAAATAAAACAAAACATTCGTAAACTTACTTGTAGAGATGAAAAAAAACATTCGTAAACTTACTTGTAGAGATGAAACAAAACATTCGTAAACTTGTAGAAATGAAACAAAAAATTCGTAAACTTGTAGAGATGAAACAAAACATTCGTAAACTTACTTGTAGAGATAAAACAAAACATTCTTAAACTGACTTGTAGATATTAAACAAAACATTCGTAAACTGACTTGTAGAGATAAAACCAAACATTTGTAAACTTACTTGTAGAGATAAAACAAACCTTCGTAAACTTACTTGTATGGATTAAAGAACACATTCGTACACTTACTTGTAGAGATGAAAAAAAAATTCGTAAAATTACTTGTAGAGATCACACAAAACATTCGTAAACTTCATTCTAGAGATGAAACAAAACATTCGTAAACTTACTCGTGGAGATGAAACAAAACATTCGTAAACTTACTTGTAGATGTAGAACAAAATCTTTGTGATCTTAATATGTACAGACGAAACACAACATTCGTGAACTTACTTGCAGAGATGAAACAAAACATTCGTAAACTTACTTGTAGAGAGTAAACAAAACATTCGTTAACTTACTTGTAGAGATGAAACAAAACATTCGTAAACTTGTAGAGATGAAACAAAAGATTCGTACACTAGTAGAGATGAAACAACACATTCGTAAACTTACTTGTAGCGATGAAACAACACATTCGTAAACTTAATTATAGAGATAAAACAAAACATTCGTAAACTTACTTTTAGAGATGAAACAACACATAAGTAAACTTACTTGTAGAGATAAAACAAAAAATTCGTAAACTGACTTGTAGAGATAAAAAAGAACATCTTTAAACTTACTTGTAGAGATAAAAGAAACCTTCGTAAACTTACTTGTAGGGATTAAAGAACACATTCGTACACTTACTTGTAGAGATGCAAAAGAGAATTCGTAAAATAACTTGTAGAGATCACCTAAAACATTCGTAAACTTCCTTCTAGAGATGAAAAAAAACCTTCGTAAACTTACTTGTAGAGATGAAACAAAACATTCGTAAACTTACTTGTACACATAAAACAAAACATTCGTAAACTTACTTGGAGAGATGAAACAAAAAATTCGTAAAATTACTTGTAGAGAAAACACCACACATTCGTATACTTACTTGTAGAGATGAAACAAAACATTCGTAAACTTACTTGTAGAGATGAAACCAAACATTTGTAAACTTACTTGTAGAGATGAAACAAAACATTCGTTAACTTTCTCTGTAGAGATAAACCAAAACATTCGTACATTTACTAGTAAAAATAAAAAAAACACTCGTAAACTTACTTGTTAAGATAAAACAACAAATTCGTAATTTTACTTGTAGAGATTAAACAAAATATTCGTATCCGTTCTTGTGGAGATAAAACAAAACATTCGTAAACTTACTTGTAGAGATGAAACAACACATTCGTAAACTTACTTGTAGAGATAAAACAACATATTCATAAACTTACTTGTAGACATAAAACAACACATTCGTTAACTTACTTGTAGAGATGTAACAAAACATTCGAAAACTTACTTGTAGAAATAAAACAAAACATTCGTAAACTTACTTGTAGAGATGAAAAAAAACATTCGTAAACTTACTTGTAGAGATGAAACAAAACATTCGTAATCTTGTAGAGATGAAACAAAAAATTCGTAAACTTGTAGAGATTAAACAAAACATTCGTAAACTTACTTGTAGAGATAAAACAAAACATTCGTATACTGACTTGTAGATATGAAACAAAACATTCGTAAACTGACTTGTAGAGATAAAACCAAACATTTGTAAACTTACTTGTTGAGATAAAACAAACCTTCGTAAACTTACTTGTATGGATTAAAGAACACATTCGTACACTTACTTGTAGAGATGAAAAAAAAATTCGTAAAATTACTTGTAGAGATCACCCAAAACATTCGTAAACTTCATTCTAGAGATGAAACAAAACATTCGTAAACTTAGTCGTAGAGATGAAACAAAACATTCGTAAACTTACTTGTAGATGTAGAACAAAATCTTTGTAATCTTAATATGTACAGACGAAACACAACATTCGTGAACTTACTTGCAGAGATGAAACAAAACATTCGTAAACTTACTTGTAGAGAGTAAACTAAACATTCGTTAACTTACTTGTAGAGATGAAACAAAACATTCGTAAACTTGTAGAGATGAAACAAAAGATTCGTACACTAGTAGAGATGAAACAACACATTCGTAAACTTACTTGTAGCGATGAAACAACACATTCGTAAACTTAATTATAGAGATAAAACAAAACATTCGTAAACTTACTTTTAGAGATGAAACAACACATAAGTAAACTTACTTGTAGAGATAAAACAAAAAATTCGTAAACTGACTTGTAGAGATAAAAAAGAACATCTTTAAACTTACTTGTAGAGATAAAAGAAACCTTCGTAAACTTACTTGTAGGGATTAAAGAACACATTCGTACACTTACTTGTAGAGATGCAAAAGAGAATTCGTAAAATAACTTGTAGAGATCACCTAAAACATTCGTAAACTTCCTTCTAGAGATGAAAAAAAACCTTCGTAAACTTACTTGTAGAGATGAAACAAAACATTCGTAAACTTACTTGTACACATAAAACAAAACATTCGTAAACTTACTTGGAGAGATAAAACAAAAAATTCGTAAAATTACTTGTAGAGAAAACACCACACATTCGTATACTTACTTGTAGAGATGAAACAAAACATTCGTAAACTTACTTGTAGAGATGAAACCAAACATTTGTAAACTTACTTGTAGAGATGAAACAAAACATTCGTAAACTTTCTCTGTAGAGATAACCCAAAACATTCGTACATTTACTAGTAAAAATGAAAAAAACACTCGTAAACTTACTTGTTAAGATAAAACAACAAATTCGTAATTTTACTTGTAGAGATTAAACAAAATATTCGTATCCTTTCTTGTAGAGATAAAACAAAACATTCGTAAACTTACTTGTAGAGATGAAACAACACATTCGTAAACTCACTTGTAGAGATAAAACAACACATTCATAAACTTACTTGTAGACATAAAACAACACATTCGTTAACTTACTTGTAGAGATGTAACAAAACATTCGAAAACTTACTTGTAAAAATAAAACAAAACATTCGTAAACTTACTTGTAGAGATGAAAAAAACATTCGTAAACTTACTTGTAGAGATGAAACAAAACATTCGTAAACTTGTAGAGATGAAACAAAAAATTCGTAAACTTGTAGAGATTAAACAAAAAATTCGTAAACTTACTTGTAGAGATAAAACAAAACAGTCGTATACTGACTTGTAGATATGAAACAAAACATTCGTAAACTGACTTGTAGAGATAAAAAAGAACATTTGTAAACTTACTTGTAGAGATAAAAGAAACCTTCGTAAACTTACTTGTAGGGATTAAAGAACACATTCGTACACTTACTTGTAGAGATGCAAAAGAGAATTCGTAAAATAACTTGTAGAGATCACCTAAAACATTCGTAAACTTCCTTCTAGAGATGAAAAAAAACCTTCGTATACTTACTTGTAGAGATGAAACAAAACATTCGTAAACTTACTTGTACACATAAAACAAAACATTCGTAAACTTACTTGGAGAGATGAAACAAAAAATTCGTAAAATTACTTGTAGAGAAAACACCACACATTCGTATACTTACTTGTAGAGATGAAACAAAACATTCGTAAACTTACTTGTAGAGATGAAACCAAACATTTGTAAACTTACTTGTAGAGATGAAACAAAACATTCGTTAACTTTCTCTGTAGAGATAAACCAAAACATTCGTACATTTACTAGTAAAAATAAAAAAACACTCGTAAACTTACTTGTTAAGATAAAACAACAAATTCGTAATTTTACTTGTAGAGATTAAACAAAATATTCGTATCCGTTCTTGTGGAGATAAAACAAAACATTCGTAAACTTACTTGTAGAGATGAAACAACACATTCGTAAACTTACTTGTAGAGATAAAACAACATATTCATAAACTTACTTGTAGACATAAAACAACACATTCGTTAACTTACTTGTAGAAATAAAACAAAACATTCGTAAACTTACTTGTAGAGATGAAACAAAACATTCGTAATCTTGTAGAGATGAAACAAAAAATTCGTAAACTTGTAGAGATGAAACAAAACATTCGTAAACTTACTTGTAGAGATAAAACAAAACATTCGTATACTGACTTGTAGATATGAAACAAAACATTCGTAAACTGACTTGTTGAGATAAAACCAAACATTTCTAAACTTACTTGTAGAGATAAAACAAACCTTCGTAAACGTACTTGTATGAATTAAAGAACACATTCGTACACTTACTTGTAGAGATGAAAAAAAAATTCGTAAAATTACTTGTAGAGATCACCTAAAACCTTCGTAAACTTCATTCTAGAGATGAAACAAAACGTTCGTAAACTTCATTCTAGAGATGAAACAAAACATTCGTAAACTTACTCGTAGAGATGAAACAAAACATTTGTAAACTTACTTGTAGATGTAGAACAAAATCTTTGTAATCTTAATATGTACAGACGAAACACAACATTCGTGAACTTACTTGCAGAGATGAAACAAAACATTCGTAAACTTACTTGTAGAGAGTAAACAAAACATTCGTTAACTTACTTGTAGAGATGAAACAAAACATTCTTAAACTTGTAGAGATGAAACAAAAGATTCGTACACTAGTAGAGATGAAACAACACATTCGTAAACTTACTTGTAGCGATGGAACAACACATTCGTAAACTTAATTATAGAGATAAAACAAAACATTCGTAAACTTACTTTTAGAGATGACACAACACATAAGTAAACTTACTTGTAGAGATAAAAAAAAAATTCGTAAACTGACTTGTAGAGATAAAAAAGAACATTTTTAAACTTACTTGTAGAGATAAAAGAAACCTTCGTAAACTTACTTGTAGGGATTAAAGAACACATTCGTACACTTACTTGTAGAGATGCAAAAGAGAATTCGTAAAATAACTTGTAGAGATCACCTAAAACATTCGTAAACTTCCTTCTAGAGATGAAAAAAAACCTTCGTAAACTTACTTGTAGAGATGAAACAAAACATTCGTAAACTTACTTGTAAACATAAAACAAAACATTCGTAAACTTACTTGGAGAGATAAAACAAAAAATTCGTAAAATTACTTGTAGAGAAAACACCACACATTCGTATACTTACTTGTAGAGATGAAACAAAACATTCGTAAACTTACTTGTAGAGATGAAACCAAACATTTGTAAACTTACTTGTAGAGATGAAACAAAACATTCGTAAACTTTCTCTGTTGAGATAAACCAAACATTCGTACATTTACTAGTAAAAATGAAAAAAACACTCGTAAACTTACTTGTTAAGATAAAACAACAAATTCGTAATTTTACTTGTAGAGATTAAACAAAATATTCGTATCCTTTCTTGTAGAGATAAAACAAAACATTCGTAAACTTACTTGTAGAGATGAAACAACACATTCGTAAACTCACTTGTAGAGATAAAACAACACATTCATAAACTTAATTGTAGACATAAAACAACACATTCGTAATCTTACTTGTAGAGATGTAACAAAACATTCGAAAACTTACTTGTAGAAATAAAACAAAACATTCGTAAACTTACTTGTAGAGATGAAAAAAACATTCGTAAACTTACTTGTAGAGATGAAACAAAAAATTCGTAAACTTGTAGAGATGAAACAAAAAATTCGTAAACTTGTAGAGATGAAACAAAAAATTCGTAAACTTACTTGTAGAGATAAAACAAAACAGTCGTATACTGACTTGTAGATATGAAACAAAACATTCGTAAACTGACTTGTAGAGATAAAAAAGAACATTTGTACACTTACTTGTAGAGATAAAAGAAACCTTCGTAAACTTACTTGTAGGGATTAAAGAACACATTCGTACACTTACTTGTAGAGATGCAAAAGAGAATTCGTAAAATAACTTGTAGAGATCACCTAAAACATTCGTAAACTTCCTTCTAGAGATGAAAAAAAACCTTCGTAAACTTACTTGTAGAGATGAAACAAAACATTCGTAAACTTACTTGTACACATAAAACAAAACATTCGTAAACTTACTTGGAGAGATTAAACAAAAAATTCGTAAAATTACTTGTAGAGAAAACACCACACATTCGTATACTTACTTGTAGAGATGAAACAAAACATTCGTAAACTTACTTGTAGAGATGAAACCAAACATTTGTAAACTTACTTGTAGAGATGAAACAAAACATTCGTTAACTTTCTCTGTAGAGATAAACCAAAACATTCGTACATTTACTAGTAAAAATAAAAAAAACACTCGTAAACTTACTTGTTAAGATAAAACAACAAATTCGTAATTTTACTTGTAGAGATTAAACAAAATATTCGTATCCGTTCTTGTGGAGATAAAACAAAACATTCGTAAACTTACTTGTAGAGATGAAACAACACATTCGTAAACTTACTTGTAGAGATAAAACAACATATTCATAAACTTACTTGTAGACATAAAACAACACATTCGTTAACTTACTTGTAGAGATGTAACAAAACATTCGAAAACTTACTTGTAGAAATAAAACAAAACATTCGTAAACTTACTTGTAGAGATGAAACAAAACATTCGTAATCTTGTAGAGATGAAACAAAAAATTCGTAAACTTGTAGAGATGAAACAAAACATTCGTAAACTTACTTGTAGAGATAAAACAAAACATTCGTATACTGACTTGTAGATATGAAACAAAACATTCGTAAACTGACTTGTTGAGATAAAACCAAATATTTCTAAACTTACTTGTAGAGATAAAACAAACCTTCGTAAACTTACTTGTATGGATTAAAGAACATATTCGTACACTTACTTGTAGAGATGAAAAAAAAATTCGTAAAATTACTTGTAGAGATCACCCAAAACCTTCGTAAACTTCATTCTAGAGATGAAACAAAACCTTCGTAAACTTCATTCTAGAGATGAAACAAAACATTCGTAAACTTACTCGTAGAGATGAAACAAAACATTCGTAAACTTACTTGTAGATGTGGAACAAAATCTTTGTAAACTTTATATGTAGAGACGAAACACAACATTCGTGAACTTACTTGCAGAGATGAAACAAAACATTCGTAAACTTACTTGTTAAGAGTAAACAAAACATTCGTTACTTACGTGTAGAGATGAAACAAAACATTCGTAAACTTGTAGAGATGAAACAAAAGATTCGTACACTAGTAGAGATGAAACAACACATTCGAAAACTTACTTGTAGCGATGAAACAACACATTCGTAAACTTAATTATAGAGATAAAACAAAACATTCGTAAACTTACTTGTAGAGATGACACAACACATTCGTAAACTTACTTGTAGAGATAAAACAAAAAATTCGAAAACTTACTTGTAGAGATAAAAAAGAACATTTTCAAACTTACTTGTAGAGATAAAAGAAACATTCGTAAACTTACTTGTAGGGATTAAAGAACACATTCGTACACTTACTTGTAGAGATGCAAAAGAGAATTCGTAAAATAACTTGTAGAGATCACCTAAAACATTCGTAAACTTCCTTCTAGAGATGAAAAAAAACCTTCGTAAACTTACTTGTAGAGATGAAACAAAACATTCGTAAACTTACTTGTACACATAAAACAAAACATTCGTAAACTTACTTGGAGAGATGAAACAAAAAATTCGTAAAATTACTTGTAGAGAAAACACCACACATTCGTATACTTACTTGTAGAGATGAAACCAAAAATTCGTAAACTTACTTGTAGAGATGAAACCAAACATTTGTAAACTTACTTGTAGAGATGAAACAAAACATTCGTAAACTTTCCTGTAGAGATAAACCAAAACATTCGTACATTTACTAGTAAAAATGAAAAAAACACTCGTAAACTTACTTGTTAAGATAAAACAACAAATTCGTAATTTTACTTGTAGAGATTAAATAAAATATTCGTATCTATTCTTGTAGAGATAAAACAAAACATTCGTAAACTTACTTGTAGAGATGAAACAACACATTCGTAAACTTACTTGTAGAGATAGAACCAAAACATTTATAAACTTGTAGAGATGAAACAAAGCATTCATAAACTTACTGGTAGACATAAAAAAAAACATTCGTAAACTTACTTGTAGAGATAGAAAAAAACATTAATAAATTTGTAGAGATGAAACAAAGCATTCATAAACTTACTTGTAGACATGAAAAAAACATTCGTAAAATTACTTGTAGATATAAAACAAAACATTCGTAAACTTACTTGTAGACATAAAACAACACATTCGTAAACTTACTTGTAGAGATGAGACAAAACATTCGTAAACTTACTTGTAGAGATGAAACAAAACATTCGTACACTGGCAGAGATGAAACAAAAAATTCGTAAACTTGTAGAGATGCAAAAAAAAATTCGTGAAATTACTTGTAGAGATGACCAAAAACAGTCGTAAACTTGCTAGTAGAGATGAAAAAGAACATTCGTAAACTGACTTGTAGAGATGAAACAAAACATATGTAAACTAACTTGTAGATGTTGAACAAAATCTTTGTAAACCTACTTGTAGAGATGAAACACAACATTCGTAAACTAACTTGTAGAGATGAAAAAAACATTTGTAAACTTACTTGTAGAGAGCAAAAAAAAACATTCGTTAACTTACTTGTAGAGATGAACCAAAACATTCGTAAACTTACTTGTAGAGAAAAAACAACACATTCGTATACTTCCTTGTAGAGATGGAAAAAAAATGCGTAAATTTACTTGTATAGATGCAACAAAACATTCGTTAACTTTCTTGTAGAGATGAAACCAAACATTACTACACTAACTAGTAAAGATGAAACAAAATATTCGTAAACTTATTTGTAGAAATTAAACAACACATTCGTAATCTTACTTGTAGAGATTAAACAAAACATTCGTAAACTTTCTTGTAGAGATAAAACAAAATATTCGTAAACTTACTTGTAATAAGATAGAAACAAAAAATCCATAAACTTGTACAGATGAAACAAAGCATTCGTAAACTTACTTGTAGAGATAAAACAAAATATTCGTAAACTTACTTGTAATGAGTAAGAAACAAAACATCCATGAACTTGTAGAGATGAAACAAAGCATTCGTAAATTTACTTGTAGAGATGAAACCAAACAGTCGTAAACGTACTTGTTGAGATGAAAAAAAAAATTCGGAAACTTACTTGTAATGATTAAACAAAACATTCGTAAACTTACTTGTAGAGAGGAAACAAAACATTCGTTGACTTACTTGTAGAAATGAAAAAATATTCGTAACCTAACTTGTAGAGATAAAACAAAACATGGGTTAACTTACTTGTAGAGATGAAACAAAACATTCATAAACTTACTTGTAGTGATGAAACCGAACATTCGTTAACTTTCTTGTAGAGATAAAACCAAACATTCGTACAATAACTAGTAAAGATGAATAAATACATTCGTAAAAACTTACTTGTAAAGATAGAACAATAAATTCGTAATCTTACTAATAGAGATTAAACAAAACATTCGTTAACTTCTTTGTAGAGATAAAACAAAACATTCGTAAACTTACTTGTAGAGATGAAACAACACATTCGTAAACTTACTTGTAGAGATAAAAATAAAACATTAATAAACTTGTAGAGATGAAACATAGCATTCATAAACTTACTTGTAGACATAAAAAAACATTCGTAAACTTACTTGTAGAGATAGAAACAAAACAGTAATTAACTTGTAGAGATGAAACAAAGACTTCATAAACTTACTTGAAGACATAAAAAAAAACATTCGTAAATTTACTTGTAGATATGAAACAAAACATTCGTAAACTTACTTGTAGACATAAAAAAACACATTCGTAAACTTACTTGTAGAGATGAAACAAAAAATTCGTAAACTTACTTGTAGAGATGAAACAAAACATTCGTACACTGGTAGAGATGAAACAAAAAATTCGTAAACTTGTAGAGATGAAAAAAAACATTCGTAAACTTACTTGTAGAGATGAAACAAAAAATTCGTAAACTTACTTGTAGAGATGAAACAAAACATTCGTACACTGGTAGAGATGAAACAAAAAATTCGTAAACTTGTAGAGATGAAAAAAAAACCTTCGTAAACTTACTTGTAGAGATAAAACAACCCTTTCGTAAACTTACTTGTAGAGATTTAAGAACACATTCGTAAACTTGTAGAGATGAAACAAAACATTCGTAAACTTGTAGAGATGCCAAAACAAATTTGTAAAATTACTTGTAGAGATCACCAAAAACATTCGTAAACTTGCTTGTAGAGATGAAACCGAAAATTCGTAAACTTTCTTGTAGAGATAAAACAAAATATTCGTAAACTTACTTGTAATGAGATAGAAACAAAATATCCATGAACTTCTAGAGATGAAACAAAGCATTCGTAAACTTACTTGTAGAGATGAAACAAAACATTCGGTAACTTACTTGTAGAGATTAAAAAACATTCGTAACCTTACTTGTAGAGATAAAACAAAACATGGGTAAACTTACTGGTAGAGATGAAACAGAACATTCACGAACTTACTTGTAGAGATTAAACAAAACATTTGTAAACTTACTTGTAGAGAATAAAACAAAACATTCGCAAACTTACTTGCACAGAGTAAATAAAACATTCGTAAACTTACTAGTAAAGATGAAACAAAACATTCGTAAACTCTCTTGTAGAGATGAAACAAAACATTAGTAAATGTCATGTAGAGATGCAAACAACATTCCTAAACTTACTTGTTGAGATAAAACAACATGTTCGTTAACTTTCCTGTAGAGATAAAACAAAACCTTCGTAAACTTACTGGCAGAGATTACACAAAACCTTCGTAAACTTACTTGTAGAGATGACACAACACATTCGAAAACTTAGTTGTAAAGATGAATGAACACATTCATAATCTTGTAGAGATGAAACAAAACATTTCTACACTTTTTTGTAGAGATAAAACCAAACATTCGTACACTCACTTGTAGAGATAAAACAAAACATTCGTAAACTAACTTGTAGAGATAAAACAAAACATTCGTAAACTTACTTGTAGAGATGCCACAAAACATTCGTTAACTTTCTTGTAGTGAAAAAACAAAACATTCGTACATTTACTAGTAAAGATGAAAAAAAACATTCGTAAACTTACTTGTAAAGATAAAACAACAAATTTGTAATCTTACTTGTAGAGATTAAACAAAACATTGGTTAACTTTCTTGTAGAGATAAAACAAAAAATTCGTAAACTTACTTGTAGAGATGAAACAACACATGCGTAAACTTACTTGTAGAGATAGAAACAAAACATTAATAAACTTGTAGAGATGAAACAAATCATTCATCAACTTACTTGTAGACATAAAAAAAAAACATTCGTAAACTTACTTGTAGATATGAAACAAAACATTCGTAAACTTACTTGTAGACATAAAACAACACATTCGTAAACTTACTTTTAGAGATGAAACAAAACATTCGTAAACTTAGTTGTAGAGATTAAACAAAACATTCGTACACTGGTAGAGATGAAACAAAAAATTCGTAAATATTGTAGAGATAAAAAAAACATTGGTAAACTTACTTGTAGAGATAAAACAAAAAATTCGTAAACTTAATTATAGAGATAAAACAAAACATTCGTAAACTTACTTGTAAAGATGAAACAACCCATTCGTAAACTTACTTGTAGAGATGTAAGAAAACATTCGTACACTTGTAGAGATGGACCAAAACATTCGTAAACTTGTAGAGATGCCTAAACAAATTTGTAAAATTACTTGTAGAGATCACCAAAAACATTCGTAAACTTGCTTGTAGAGATGAAACAGAACATTCGTAAACTTACTTGTAGAGATGAAACAAAAAATACGTAAACTTACTTGTAGATGTGGAACAAAATCTTTGTTAACTTTCTTTTAGAGATGAACCACAACATTCGTACACTTACTTGTAGAGATGAAAAAAACATTCGTAAACTTACTTGTAGAGAAAAAACAACACATTCGTATACTGCGTTGTAGAGATGAAACAAAAAATGCGTAAACTTACTTGTAGAGGTAAAACCAAACATTACTACACTTACTTTTAAAGATGAAACAAAACATTCGTAAATTAGTAGATATGCCAAAACAAATTCGTAAAATTACATGTAGAGATCACCAAAAACATTCGTAAACTTGCTTGTAGAGATGAAACAGAACATTCGTAAACTTACTTGTACAGATGAAACAAAACATACGTAAACTTACTCGTAGATGTGGAACAAAATCTTTGTAAACTTTCTTGTAGAGATGAAATACAACATTCGTACACTTACTTGTTGAGAGTAAAAACAACATTCGTTAACTTACTTGTAGTAAGTAATCAAAACATTCGTAAACTTACTTGTTGTGAAAAAACAACACATTCGTATACTTACTTGTATAAATGAAACAAAAAATGCGTAACTTACTTGTAGAAATGAAACAAAACATTCGTTTACTTGCTTGAAGAGATAAAACCAAACATTACTACACTTACTAGTAAAGATGAAACAAAATATTCGTAAACTTACTTGTAGAGATTAAACAACACATTCGTAATCTTACTTGTAGAAATAAAACAAAACATTCGTAAAATTTATTGTAGAGATAAAACAAAATATTCGAAAACTTACTCGTAATGACATAGAAACAAAACATCCATGAACTTGTAGAGATGAAACAAAGCATTCGTAAACTTACTTGTAGAGATGAAACCAAACATTCGGTAACTTACTTGTAGAGATTAAAAAACATTCGTAACCTTACTTGTAGAGATAAAACAAAACATGGGTAAACTTACTGGTAGAGATGAAACAGAACATTCACGAACTTACTTGTAGAGATTAAACAAAACATTTGTAAACTTACTTGTAGAGAATAAAACAAAACATTCGCAAACTTACTTGCACAGAGTAAATAAAACATTCGTAAACTTACTAGTAAAGATGAAACAAAACATTCGTAAACTTACTTGTAGAGATGAAACAAAACATTAGTAAATGTCATGTAGAGATGCAAACAACATTCCTTAACTTACTTGTTGAGATAAAACAACATGTTCGTTAACTTTCCTGTAGAGATAAAACAAAACCTTCGTAAACTTACTGGCAGAGATTACACAAAACCTTCGTAAACTTACTTGTAGAGATGACACAACACATTCGAAAACTTAGTTGTAAAGATGAATGAACACATTCATAATCTTGTAGAGATGAAACAAAACATTTCTACACTTTTTTGTAGAGATAAAACCAAACATTCGTACACTCACTTGTAGAGATAAAACAAAACATTCGTAAACTAACTTGTAGAGATAAAACAAAACATTCGTAAACTTACTTGTAGAGATGCCACAAAACATTCGTTAACTTTCTTGTAGAGAAAAAACAAAACATTCGTACATTTACTAGTAAAGATGAAAAAAAACATTCGTAAACTTACTTGTAAAGATAAAACAACAAATTCGTAATCTTACTTGTAGAGATTAAACAAAACATTGGTTAACTTTCTTGTAGAGATAAAACAAAAAATTCGTAAACTTACTTGTAGAGATGAAACAACACATGCGTAAACTTACTTGTAGAGATAGAAACAAAACATTAATAAACTTGTAGAGATGAAACAAATCATTCATCAACTTACTTGTAGACATAAAAAAAAACATTCGTAAACTTACTTGTAGATATGAAACAAAACATTCGTAAACTTACTTGTAGACATAAAACAACACATTCGTAAACTTACTTTAAGAGATGAAACAAAACATTCGTAAACTTAGTTGTAGAGATTAAACAAAACATTCGTACACTGGTAGAGATGAAACAAAAAATTCGTAAACTTTGTAGAGATAAAAAAAACATTGGTAAACTTACTTGTAGAGATAAAACAAAAAATTCGTAAACTTAATTATAGAGATAAAACAAAACATTCGTAAACTTACTTGTAAAGATGAAACAACCCATTCGTAAACTTACTTGTAGAGATGTAAGAAAACATTCGTACACTTGTAGAGATGGACCAAAACATTCGTAAACTTGTAGAGATGCCTAAACAAATTTGTAAAATTACTTGTAGAGATCACCAAAAACATTCGTAAACTTGCTTGTAGAGATGAAACAGAACATTCGTAAACTTACTTGTAGAGATGAAACAAAAAATACGTAAACTTACTTGTAGATGTGGAACAAAATCTTTGTTAACTTTCTTTTAGAGATGAACCACAACATTCGTACACTTACTTGTAGAGATGAAAAAAACATTCGTAAACTTACTTGTAGAGAAAAAACAACACATTCGTATACTGCGTTGTAGAGATGAAACAAAAAATGCGTAAACTTACTTGTAGAGATAAAACCAAACATTACTACACTTACTTTTAAAGATGAAACAAAACATTCGTAAATTAGTAGATATGCCAAAACAAATTCGTAAAATTACATGTAGAGCTCACCAAAAACATTCGTAAACTTGCTTGTAGAGATGAAACAGAACATTCGTAAACTTACTTGTACAGATGAAACAAAACATACGTAAACTTACTCGTAGATGTGGAACAAAATCTTTGTAAACTTTCTTGTAGAGATGAAATACAACATTCGTACACTTACTTGTTGAGAGTAAAAACAACATTCGTTAACTTACTTGTAGTAAGTAATCAAAACATTCGTAAACTTACTTGTTGTGAAAAAACAACACATTCGTATACTTACTTGTAGAAATGAAACAAAAAATGCGTAACTTACTTGTAGAAATGAAACAAAACATTCGTTTACTTGCTTGAAGAGATAAAACCAAACATTACTACACTTACTAGTAAAGATGAAACAAAATATTCGTAAACTTACTTGTAGAGATTAAACAACACATTCGTAATCTTACTTGTAGAAATAAAACAAAACATTCGTAAAATTTATTGTAGAGATAAAACAAAATATTCGAAAACTTCCTGTAATGACATAGAAACAAAACATCCATGAACTTGTAGAGATGAAACAAAGCATTCGTAAACTTACTTGTAGAGATGAAACCAAACAGTCGTAAGCTTTCTTGTAGAGATGAAACAAAACATTCGGAAACTTGCTTGTAATAATTAAAGCAAATATTCGTAAACTTATATGTAGAGAGGAAACCAAACATTTGTAAACTTACTTGTAGAGATGAAAAAACATTCTTAACCTTACTTGTAGAGATAAAACAAAACATGGGTAAACCAACTTGTAAAGACGAAACAAAACATTCATAAACTTACTTGTAGAGATGACGCAAAACATTAGTAAACTTACTTGTAGAGAATAAAACCAAACATACGCAAACTTACTTGCACAGAGTAAAGAAAACATTCGTAAACTTACTAGTAAAGATAAAACCAAACATTCGTAAACTTACTTGTAGAGATGAAACAAAACATTAGTAAATGTCATGTAGAAATGCACACAACATTCGTAAACTTACTTATAGAGATTAAACAAACAATTCGTAAACTTACTTGTAGAGATTAAACAAAACATTCGTTTACTTTCCTGTAGAGATAAACAAAACATTCGTAAACTTACTGGTAGAGATAACACAAAACCTTCGTAAACTTACTTGTAGAGATGAAACAACACATTCGTAAACTTACTTGTAAAAATTAATCAACACATTCATAATCTTGTAGAGATGAAACAAAACATTTCTAAACTTTTTTGTAGAGATCAAACTAAACATTCGTAAACTCACTTGTAGAGATAAAACAAAACATTCGTAAACTAACTTGTAGAGATGAAACAAAACATTCGTAAACTTACTTGTAGAGATAAAACCACACATTCGTAAACTTACTTGTAGAGATGACAAAAAACAGTCGTAAACTAACTTGTAGAGACTAAACAAAACATTCGTTCACTTGCTTGAAGAGAGTAAACAAAACATTCGTAAACTTACTTTTAGAGATGAAACCAAACAATTCTAATCTTACTTGTATAGATAAAACAAAACATTCGTATACTTACTTTTAGAAATGAAACAAAAGATTCATAAATTTTACTTGTAGCGATGAAATACAACATTCATAAACTTACATGTAGAGATGACACAAACATTCGTGAACTTACTTGTCGAGATAAAACAAAACGATTCGTAAACATACTTGCAAAGATGAAACAAAACATTTGTAAACTTACTTGTAGAGATGAAACAAAACATTCATAAATTTACTTGTATAGATGAAACGAAACATTTGTAAACTTAGTAGTCGAAATGAAACAACATATTCGCAACCTCACTTGTACAGATGAAACAAAACATTCGTAAACTTACTTGTAGAGATTAAACAAAACATTCGTAAACTTATTTGTAGAGATGAAACAACACATTCGAAAACTTACTCGTAGAGATGAAACAAAACATTCGTTAACTGATTGGTAGAGATGAAATAAAACATTCGTAAACTTACTTGTAGAGATTAAACAAAACATTCGTAATCTTACTTGTAGAGATCAAACAAAACATTCGCTAACTGAATTGTAAGGATGAAACAAAACATTTGTAAACTTACTTGTAAAGATGTAACAAACATTCGTAGACATACATGTATAGATTAACCAACACATTCGTTACCTTACTTAAAGAATATAACAAAACCTCGTTAACTTTCTTGCAGAGATAAAACAAAACATTCGTAAACTTACTTGTAGAGATTAAAAAACACATTCGTAAACTTACTTGTATAATAAAACAAAACATTAATAAACTTGTAGAGATGACACTAAACATTCGTAAACTGACTTGTAGAGAGGAAACAAAACATTCGTAAACTTATTTGTAGAGACGAAACAACACATTCGAAAACTTACTTGTATAGATGAAACAAAACATTCGTAAACTTACTTTTAGAGATAAAAAAAATCATTCGTATACTTACATGTAGTAATGAAACCAAACATTCGTAAACTTACTTGTAGAGATAAAACAACAAATTCGTAAACTTACTTGTAGAGATGAAACAAAACATTCGTAAACTTATGGGTATAGATGAAACAAAACATTCGTAATCTTACTCGTATAGATTAAACCAAACATTCGTAAACTTACTTGTAGAGATAAAACAAAACATTCGTAAACTTACTTATAGACATTAAACAAAACATTCGTAAACTTACTTGTAGAGATGAAATAAAACATTTGTAAACTTACTTGTAGAGATGAAACAAAACATTCGTAAACTCACTTGTAGAGATAAAACAAAACATTCGTAAACTTACTTGTAGATAGTAAACAAAACATTTGTAAACTTACTTGTAGAGATCAAACAAAACATTTGTAAACTAACTTGTAGAAATGAAACAAACATTCGTAAACTTACTTGTAGACATTAAACAAAAAATGTGTAAACTTACTTGTAACGATGAAACAAAACATTCGTAAACTTACTTGTAGAGATGAAACAACACCTTCGTTAACTAACTTGTAGAGATTAAACAACACATTCGTACACTTACTTTAAGAGATGCAACAAAACATTAGTAAACTTACTTGTAGAATGACACAAAACATTCGAAACTTACTTGTAAAGATGAATAAAACATTCGTAAACTTACTTGTAGAGATGAAACAACACATTCGTAAACTTGCTAGTAGAGAGGAAAAAAACATTCGTAAACTTACTTGTAGAGATAAAACAAAACATGGATAACCTTACTTGTAGAGATTAAACCCAACATTCATAAACTTACTTGTAGAGATGAAAAAAAAACATTCGTAAACTTACTTGTAGAGAATAAAACAGTACAGATGCAAACTTACTTGCAAAGAGTAATCAAAACATTCGTAAACTTACTAGTAAAGATGAAACAAAACATTCTTAAACTTTCTTGTAGAGATGAAACCAAAACATTGGTAAATCTTCTTGTAGAGATGCAAAAAACTTTCGTAAACTTACTTGTATAGAGTCAACCACCAATTCGTAATCTTACTTGTAGAGATACAACACAACATTTGTTAATTTTCCTGTAGATATAAAACAAAACATTCGTACACTTACTGGTAGAGATGAAACAAAACATTCGTAAACTAAATTGTAGAGATTAAACAACACATTCGTAAACTTACTTGTGAAGATGAAACAAAACATTCGTAAACTTTCTAGTAGAGATGAAACCACACATTCGTAAACTTACTTGTAGAGATTAAACAACACATTCGTACACTTACTTTAAGAGATGCAACAAAACATTCGTAAACTTACTTGTAGAATTAAACAAAACATTCGAAACTTACTTGTAGAGATGAAACAAAACAGTCGTAAACTTACTTGTAGAGATTTAACAACACCTTCGTCAACTTGCTTGTAGAAAGAAAACAAAACATTGGTAAACTTACTTTTAGAGATGAAAAAAACATTCGTAATCTTACTTGTATAGATTAAACACAACATTCGTAACCTTACTTGTAGACATAAAACAAAACATTCGTATACTTACTTGTAAAGATTAAACAAAACATTCGTTCACTTGCTTATAGAGAGTAAACAAAAGATTCATACACTTACTTGCAGAGATAAAACAAAGCATTCGTACATTTACTTGTAGAGATGACGCAAACATTCGTAAACTTACTTGTAGAGATAAAACTTAAAGATTCGTAAACATACTTTTTTAAGATGATACAAAACATTCGTAAACTTACTTGTAGAGACGAAACAAAACCTTCTTAAACTTACTTGTAGAATAAAAATAAAAAATTCGTTAACTTACTTGTAGAGATGAAACAAAATATTCATACATTTACTTGTAGAGATGAAACAAAACATTTGGAAACTTACTTGTAGATAGGTAACCAATGATTGGTAAACGTACTTGTAGAGAGTAAACAAAACATTCGTAAACTTACTGGTAAATATTAAACAAAACATTCATAAACTTACTTCTAGAAAGAAAAAAAAACATTCTTTAACTTATTAGTATAGATTAAACAACATATTCGCAAACTCACTTGTAGAGATGAAACAAAACATTCGTAAACTTACTTGTAGAGATGAAACAAAACATTCGTAAACTTACTTGTAGAGATGAAACAAAACATTCGTAAACTTAGTTGTAGAGATGAAACAAAACATTCGTAAACTTACATGTAAAGATAAAACAACACATTCGTTAACTTACATGTAGAGATGAAACAAAACAGTCGTACACTTACTTGTAGAGACTAAATAACACATTCGTTAACTTACTTGTAGAGAGTTAACAAAACATTCGTAAACTTACTTTTAGAGATGAAACAAAACATTTGTAATCTTACTTGTAGAGATAAAACAAAACATTCGTAAACTTACTTGTAGAGATTAAACACAAACATGCGGTATCTTACTTCTATAGATTAAACAAAACATTCGTAAACTTACTTGTAGAGATGAAACAAAACATTCGTAAACTTACTTGTAGAGATTAAACACAAACATGCGGTATCTTACTTGTATAGATTAAACAAAACATTCGTAAACTTACTTGTAGAGATGAAACAAAAACTTCGTAAACTTACTTGTAGACATAAAACAAAACATTCGTATACTTACTCTAAGAGATGAAATAAAAGACTCATAAATTTTACTTGTAGAGATGAAGTACAACATTCGTAAACTTACTTGTAAAGATGAAACAAACATTCGTGTACGTACTTGATGAGATAAAACGACACGATTCGTAAACATACTTGTAAAGATGAAACAAAACTTTTGCAAACGTACTTGTAGAGATGAAACAAAACATTCATAAATTTACTTGTAGAGATAAAACAAAACATTCGTAAACTTACTTGTGGCGATGACACAAAACATTCGATAACTTACTTGTAGAGATGAAACAAAACATTCGTAAACTTACTTGTAGAGATAGAAACAAAACATTCGTAAACTTATTTGTAAAAAATTAAACAACACATTCGCAAACTTACTTGTAGAGATGAAACAAAACATCCGTAAACTAACTTGTAGAGATAACACAAATCATTAGTATACTTACTTTTAGAGTTGAAAGAAAACATTCGTAAACTTAGTTGTAGAGATAAAACAACACATTACTAAACTTACTTGTAGAGATCAAACAAAAAATTCGTAAACTCATTGGTAGAGATGAAACAACACATTCGTACACTTACTTGTAGAGATGAAACAAAAAATTCGTAAACTTACTTTTACAGATGAAACAAAACATTCGTAAACTTACTTGTAGAGATAAAACAAAACATTCGTAAACTTACTTGTAGAGATGAAACAAAACATTGTACAAACTTAATTGTAAAGATAAACACAAAAAAACCTTCTGGTAGAGATGAAACAAACATTCGTAAACTTACTTGTAGAGATTAAACAACACATTAATAAATTTACTTGTAGAGATATAACAAAACATTCCTTACCTTTCTTGTATAAATAAAACAATACATTCGTAAACTTACTTGTAGAGATCAAACAACACATTCGTAAACTTAGTTGTTGAATAAAACAAAACATTTATAAACTGGTAGAGATGAAACAGAACATTCGTAAACTTACTTGTAAAGAGGAAACAAAACATTCGTAAACTTATTAGTAGAGATGTAACAACATATACGCTAACTCACTTGTACAGATGAAACAAAAAATTCGTAAACTTATTTGTAGAGATGAAACAACACATTCGCAAACTTTCTTGTAGAGATAAAACAAAAAATTCGTAAACTTACTAGTAGCGAAAAAACAAATAATTCGTAAACTTATTGGTAGAGATTAAACAAAACAGTCGTAAAATTACTTGTAGAGATTAAACAAACGATTCATAAACTTGTAGACATGAAACAAAACATTCGTAAACTTACTTGTAGAGATAAAACAAAACATTCGTAAACTAACTTGTAGAGATTAAACAATAATTGGTAAACTTACTTATAGAGATGAAACAAAACATTCGTAAACTTACTTGTAGAGATGAAACAAAACATTCGAAAACTTACTTGTAGAGATAAAACAAACCATTCGTAAACTTACTTTTAGATAGTACACAAAATATTTGTAAACTTACTTGTAGAGATTAAACAAAACATTCGTAAACTTACTTGTAGAGAGTAATAAAAACATTCGTGAACGTACTTGTAGAGATGAAACAAAACATTCGAAAACTTTACTTGTTGATATAAAACAACACATTCGTAAACTTTCTTGTAGAGATAAAACCACACATTCGCAAACTTTCTTGTAGAGATTAAACAAAAAATTCGTAAACTTACTGGTAGCGATAAAAAAAATATTCGTAAACTTACTTGTAGAGATGAAACAAAACACTCGTAAACTTACTTATAGAGATTAAACAAAACATTCTATAAACATGTATAGATAAAAAAAAACTTACTGGTTGCCATAAAACAAAATATTCGTAAAGTTACTTGTAGAGATGAAACAAAACAGTCATAAACTTACTTGTAGAGATTAAAAAAAAAATGGGTAAACTTACTTATAGAGATCAAACAAAACATTCGTAAACTAACTTGTAGTGATGAAACAAAACATTTGTAAACTTACTTGTAGAGATGAAAAATAACATTCGTAAACAAACTTGTAGAGATAAAAAATAACATTCGTAAACTTACTTTTAAAGATGAAACAAAACATTCGTTAACTTACTTGTAGAGATGAAAAAAAAACATTCGTACACTTACTTGTAGAGATGAAACAAAACATTCGTAAACTTACTTGTTCAGATGAAACAAAACATTCTTAAACTTACTTGTAGAGATTTAACAACACATTCGTAAACCTTCTTGTAGAGATGAAACAAAACCTTCGTTTACTTACTTGTAGAGATAAAACAAAATATTCGTAAACTTACTGGTAGAGATTAAACAAAACATTCGTAAACTTACTTGTAGAGATCAAAGAACACATTCGTAAACTTACTTGTAGAGATGAAACAAAACATTCGTAAACTTGTAGAGATGAAACAAAACATTCGTAAACCTTCTTGTAGAGATGAAACAAAAGATTCATAAATTTTACTTGTAGAGATGAAATACAACATTCATAAACTTACTTGTAGAGATGACACTAACATTCGTGAACTTACTTGTCGAGATAAAAGAACACATTCGTAAGCTTACTTGTAGAGGTGAAACAACACATTCGTAAACTTTCTTGTAGAGAAAACAAAACAGTCGTAAACTTAATGGTAGAGATGAAACAAAACATTCGTAAACTTACTGGTTGAGATGAAACAAAAAATTCGTAAACTTGCTTGTAGAGATAAAACTAAACATTTTTAAACTTACTTGTAGAGATGAAACAAAACATTCGTAAACTTACTTTTAGAGATAAAACAAAACATTCGTAAACTTACACACATTTTGATTTCAGGCAAATGCGCATAACAGGTAGGAACACTGGTATTCGGTGGGAAAGGGTTGAAGAAAGTGTCTAAGGATGCCTCAAAGTGATACAGCAATATTTTTATTCATATAAATTTCAGACTTTTTTTTTGTATTAATTTCAGACTTTACTTTCATCATATTCTAATAATCTACATTATAAGACAATTTGATAGAAAGTTTGTTTGATTGTTTTTAAAACTTAAAAAAAATTCTCATTTAAAAAATAAACAAAGTTGAATAATTTTTTTTTACAAGAAATAATTTTATTAAATAACGGAATGTGATCTTTTTTTATTCAATGATTTTTTAAAAATATTTTGTTAAAATAATGCTTTTCGGGAGGGTTAGGGTTAGTGTTAGGGTTTACGGTTTTGGGTTAGGGTTAGGCTTTAGGATTAGTGTTTACGGTTTAGGGTCAGGTTGTGAGTTAGGGTTTAGGGTTCAGGCATTTCCATTTCTAAGAAAAAATTATTACTCCGGAAGTTACTCCATTTTCTAAGAAAAAAGGTTTTCACTATTATTACCAAGTAAATGTTTAGAAAACAATCAAATAAAAACAAATAAATTATTTTTCAAATAGTGTGTATTATGTTCATTATTAGATTATGATGAAAGAAAAGTCTGAAATTAATATGACAACATGGAAAGTCTGAACTTAATATGAATAAAAAAAAATTGTTGTATCACTTTCAGGCATCCGTAGACACTTTCTTCAATCATTTTCCACCGGAAGCCAGCGTTCATACTTGTTATGCCCATTCGCCTAATTTCATTGTAAAAACTTTACAAATAAAAAGAACACGTAAGAGAATTGCAATATCAAAGAAAAGCAAAGTAAATCTGTATGAATAAACACGGTAGACATTTGTTGAGCGACTTAATTCTGTTGTTGGCAGTTTTGCAGGATGAAACAACGTAATGGTTGCCAACATTCCTAAGTGATAGTGATTATATGTAACCGACTGGATTCGAACTTGGCACACCAAAGTCGTCAGTCCGCGTCTTTATCCATTTTACCACTGTAACCCTTACCCTAACCCTAACCTCCCTAAATATCTATTTATTTTAATATTTAAAGGTGATGTCAGTTTATTCGCTTTTAAAACAATTTGTTATAATGGCATTATCGAGCTTCGATGAGAATTGTAATATTTTCACATGTTAAAACGATTGATACATATATATATATATATATATATATATATATATATATCTTTTATGATAATATCATATGATAATATCATATGATCATCTCCTGTGTATCAAGATAAAGGCATAAACGTTTGCGATATTGCCGATAATTCAGATAATTAAAATACATAGTATACTACTATTTTGGTTAGAAATAAATTGTAAAAAAACGATTTTTAACCATATTTTTATGAGAAAATGAAGATAATGTTTCTCTAACTTTTTCGTATTGAGGATACCGCAGGCATTATGATTGAGTCTAACTTTTATTACTTTGATAAAGTGGCAAAGAAATCCTGTTACCATCAATATTCTATTTTTAGGGAGGTTTAAATAAATCAATTAATATAATGGCCGTTAATGATCTATACATGTTGTTATACAATTAATAATAATCAAATTTGATAAAAAGCTAAACTCAGTCTAAAGAAGTGCAGTTCGCAGAATCTCTTTCAGCATTAGTCACGAGGAAGACACGGCTTTTTAGTTTGTATTTCTTTCTTTTGTCGCATCTATGGAAATAGTCACATATTTATTGTTTACTATCGCAAAAGTCAAAATTTTCATCTGATTTAGCTTTTTGCTATTTAATACTTCAGCAATTACTTCATTGCGTATCTTATGTACTTACAACAGAACCCTATAAAATATGACACATATAGAAACCCGTTCATTACAAAGTTGAATATTTGCGGCGAAAAGCAGAAATCAGGAAGTTTAACCCATTTTCAATTGAGTTTACTTAAATCTTTTCAGACAACTACTATCGTGGCTTTTCGCTAGATAACACTTAAACAACGCGTCAATAAGTGAATGAGAAAGCTTTTAATACATATTGTATGATTAAATACTTGACATGCTTTGCTAGTTGGAAAGGGTTGAGTGCTTTTCATGGTGAGACATTATTGTTGAATTGTGCAGTTTCAGGTGACCTTCTTTCGGACAGCTATTGTTTAAAAATTTCAAATTCATAAAGAATAATATATAATTTAAAATTCTATTGACTCCAAACAAGGCATATTTTCACTCTGATTAGGGGCTAGATTAAAATAGGGCGTCCTAATTAGTGAGTTGTGAAGCAAGATGTTTGTTTACATTACATTTAAATATTTGCATGTTAATACCATCTGAGAAACATAGTGCGGGGAGGGATATATATATATATATATATATATATATATATATATATATATATATATATATATATATATATATATAAATGATAATTTATATCATGTTTACTACAAAATTGATTTTGTTTCACAAGAGCAGTTTTTAGGAGCTTCCGATCCTCAGGTCTTGAAATAGCATTACCTACGGTAATACTTACGGTAATGCTATTTCAAGACCTGAAGATCCGAAGATCCGAAAACTGCTCTCGTGAAACAAAATCAATTTTGTAGTCAAAATGAAATAAATTATCATTTATATTTATATTTCCGCTCTATATTTTTATTGAGCACTCTCATAAACCCGGTTCAATTCCCCTGGATTTATATCCTGTGGATTCATACCATACTTGGATTATATATATATATATATATATATATATATATATATATATATTGTCACACACAGTCTTCGTCGAGACAATGACGGCAAGCGCGTGACGATGATACATATAAACATAAGATAAAAGTGTCCGGAAGTAGCTCGTAGGTCTCTATGCCCCTATGTCCCAATATTATCAACAGCATACAGAGGGAAGGGAATTCTCCAGTTCAAGACATCACATAGAAAATAAGGAAGAATTACAAGCAGGTAATAGATTACTCAAACAGCAAGTAAAGATTTAATCAATATTTATTTATAGAATAATAAGAGAAGATAAACATATATAGAATAAAACATCAATAACAAAAAAAAACAAAGTAATATTTTAGAGGAGAATTATAATATTTAAACTTTATAATGGCGAGCAAAATCTATGACCAAAAAAGTGTCCCAAACAAATCACGAAAGAAAAAGGAGTACTCCCTCACAGAATGTGGACGATTAATACAATGTTCCCCACAGAAGTTGTAAAATTCAATTATCCAGGAATGTCACAAGCCACACTCCTCCAAGATCCACACTGATCGTTGGGTGGAAAATTTATCAGCAGATATCAAGATCCAAGTCTTCAGGAATCATATATATATATATATATATATATGTATATATATACGGGTTTAATCATTGAGGTTTCCAATGTCTCTATGCAATTTTTACATAAAATACGTATTCGTCATCTCGGCGGTAATATGATATATTTACAATCAACGGCAGGTAAGGTGATGCAGGCTTGAAAAGCCTTTTATTTTCGTTAAACTCACATTTGGCAGAGAAGAAAATCTTACGGCAATCCGCCAGATTGAGTCAAATTCTTTCTCTGCCTCAGTCTTTTCTTCCTCTTCGTCTTTTTTTCTTCGTCCTTTTCCTAGCTTCACAGCGCATATGCTGGTGGTGACTAGTTTCCTCGACCGGCAACAGCTCACTCTTCGACTGACAGAAACAAACTGGTCGATTTGTTGACTCCCTTTTTATATCTATTCTCTGTTGAGTAGCGTATACGACGATGTGGGTGTGTTGAAAGGTCTTGATTTAGCAGGCGACGATAATTTGCACTAATTTGGTGTCAAGGTATTTGTGAATGTTAAGAGATGTTTGGTCTACAAATAAACGACGTGTGCTTTCCCATTCAGCTAAGGGTGTAGGATGGGGAGTTGCTAAACAGAAATAAGTTAAAAGGTGATGATAATTTGCTGTTTAATATGAAGTTAGGACTTCTAACATGCTTTAAGTGGTGACAGTCGACCAGATGCATCGTCTAACTTTCTCTAGGCTAGGTTCATGACGGAGACGAGGGTGTCGCTAACAGGACACAAGATTCGCTTCTCTTGAGTGCAAGGATACGAAGTGGGTTAGATGGCGTCGGTCCTACAGGATATAACATTTCTTCCTGTATGACTTGTTTGGGTTCAAAGGAAAAAATAGAAAAGACACAGGGTAAGAGAGATTATACTCGCTTCGGTTTACATTTTAATTTTGTTTATAATTTCAATTCAGATACCCTTTATTTGTAACAATATATATATATATATATATATATATATATATATATATATATATATATATGTATATGTATATATATATATATATTTATGTATCTATATATAAGTATATATACATATTAAGATGGACATCTCTATATGTATCTGTCTGTCTTTAAGTCTATATGACGAAAAACTACTTAACCGATCTACATATAATTCAAAACATAAATATTATATATAAAGAGAATTCACTGAGCTATTAAATTTAGTTGTTAAGGTATTAAAAGAACACCTGAAACACACCCCAAATAAATATACAAACGGGTTGAAAAACTACGGGACAGATTTTGAAAAAAATTACTATAAGACAGTAACGGTAGTCTAATGAATTATGTCTTATTTAGTTTAGAGAGCAGCAGAAAAATCTATCTATTGATAAAGACTACTGAACAGATTTTTATGAAATTTTAACATATATGTATGTATATATATATATATATATATATATATATATATACATGTCGTATTAAATGTACATTAGAATATCTTATTTTTATCAAAGGGCGTACAATATTATTGTTTACTAGATTTGATTTTATTCACCACTAGAAAATAGACATAAACCCCATAATATTCTATAGATATTTTTATTTTGTGAGAATGAGTAAAATGATATCGTGGGGGTACGTTAGTGTCTGGCTACTAAATTTTATCTATGAGTTAAACATTATAAAAAATTTTTTTTTTTTTAAATGGTAATATCGGGTGCTGGGCTTAAAGCATAAATTCACATTCATTACTGAGAAATACCGCGTGTTCGTCGGTGGCGTTAACATGTCACTATATAAACAGCAGCCCATTCATCTGATCAATGCTACGTAAATCTATTAAGCCAACCCGCAAACTGAATATTATAAAATGTTAAGATACGAATAAAAAGGAAATATTGTGTTATTAGTGGGGAAGAAGAACACATAGACATACTCAAGCAATCCCAACTCAATGTTATATAAATATATATATATATATATGAAAAAAATACATACGGAAAACAGGTTAAAATGCAGGAGAAAAACAAAAACAAGAGATTTGACCGGTTTCGTTCGTGAAGACGTTCGTTAATACGAACGAAACCGGTCAAATCTTTTGTTTTTGTTTTTTCTCTTGCATTTTAACCTGTTTTCCGTTTGTCTTTTTTTCACACATTTTGTCTACCACGTCATTTCATTTTGATGATATATATATATATATATATATATATATATATATATATATATATATATATATATATATATATATATATATATATATATATATAGTCTTGGAAGTTTCTCAACCATTAAAACTATATTTAAAAAAAAACAAAAAAACTTAAGTCCCAAGTCGTTCAGTGGAAAATCACTCATGTAAGTAAATTTAACTTTTTCAGTTATTATATTAGTTTACTTCTAACATTATTTTGTTTACCATGAAAAACTGCTTCGGGAATTTTATATATATATATATATATATATATATATATATATATATATATATATATATATATATATATATATATATATGTGTGTGTGTGGGTGGGTGTGTGTGTGTGTGTGTGTATACACATGCATATCTATATATATAGCTTGGACACTTTCGGTTTCCCTACCTTATAAAAGAGAAGAATAGGCCGTCATTTAATTGAGACCTTCAAAATAATGTGGTATTTCTAAATATAGGCCACCTTTTTTTATATCTCTTCTCGCTCTAGTAATTCATTGGCAAGAAATATTTAAAAGACTAAATCTGCTACACAAATAGTTTGTTTTTCTCTCGTAGAGTAACATATCTTTGGAACAAATTGCCTAATCAGGTTAAAATAGTTCTAATGTAAACAAGTCTTAGTATAAGTTGGATGAATTCGGAAATAAGCATAAATTTGAACTATATATATATATATATATATATATATATATATATATATATATATATATTAAGATGAACGCTCTTATGACGTCAAGCCGCCGAAATAAGTGTTATTTTAACACTTAAACGGTGATAATTTTTATCACCGTTTATCTGACTATATATAGTAAGCTATGAAAATATATTTATGGCAATTAAGCTATACAGAGGCTCCCGCGTTTCATCCCGGGGGAAATTGTCAGACTAAAATGCATGGAGTTATTTTGCCTGTGTGATTTTATATACACGGCTAGCTAGTTAACCAATAAGATTCTTTGTTGTTTTCTCAGCCAATCGTTGGGCTTCCCGCGGACAAATATCAGGTTAGTGTTACTTCCTATATCCTGTTCTAGTGTTCTGTTTTCTATAGAGTGGCCTATATCCTGTTTTTTGTTGTGTCAATATAAATGGTGAACTTTTACACGTGGTTCCTTGTATTTCTATTTTAGGTTTTAGTTTTTTAAATTGTTAACTAATAGTTTAGTTAAGTTTTTTTCTTCTTACTTATTTATTGGTTTATTTATTCATGTATTGTTAGCCTAAGGTAAATTTATTTCTGTGGAGGCAGCTGTTTTCTATCTCACTCCTACAGATTAATAGATTTTGGGAGTCTTTAAAGTTGAAAATTTCAAATTTTTCATTCAGACATAATCTATACAGGTCATCTAAATTTCTACATGTACTGGCCTGACGTATTATTTTCCATTCAGTTATTGGTGAGCATCCATTTTCTTTGAGCTTCCAATAGTGGTTTGCTAGTGCTGTTTTAATTCGACGTTCTCTGCTTTTCTGGTTATAATATCTGGTTTTAAAATCTGGTTTTAATATATATATATATATATATATATATATATGATGGGCAGAAACATAAAATCAGAACGTAGCCGAATCAAGAAAGGTGACGGTACTCATACAGCACTCAATATCCATTCAGATAGAGCTTTGGAAAAATAATAAATAATAAATATGGATTATCTTATGAGCCTCATTTATTATGTATCACCATGGTTACCCGGCGTTCCACGGTATCATGAAAATTAAATAAAATAATTTAAAAAAATTTTTAAAATGCAAGTTGCCACTGTAGACGTAATCGACTACTGAGAATTATGGTGACATTCTTGGGGGGTGGGGGAGGTCATCTTAAATTTGGAGCTGTGCCGCGAGATACTTATTCACATTAGTTTTAAATTTCTGCATGTCGGTACAGTCGAGGAAACAGGGACAAGGGAGGGAGTTCCAAAGGACGGCAGCTAGAGAAAAGAAGCTATTGGAGTAGAAGGCTTTCCGGAATCTAGAGACTTCTACGATAAATAGATGAGATTTAGCTGATTGTCGGGTTGGTCGAGTGTATTTACGTCGATAGAGGCACCAGCGCAGCAAGTTAATCGGAACACATTCCATTGAACTACTTTCTTTTAAAACATTTCTCTCTCACCCACTTTTATCTCTCGTACACACTCGAGTTACTTTTTTCAAACACGCCTCTCCACCGATTGCCTGTTTCTTTAATTCATGCGCGAACTTTTGTAATTGCTTAAATATTCTCTAAGCGTATGAATATCTCTAATATTTATACGCTTACAGCATATTTTGTATATAACCAGCTCGAGGATTGAATGAGGAAAACTATGTCGTCCTTTATTATAATGCAACATAACGTAATGTGCATAATGCCAGTTTAAAAAAATAATAATTTAATCATTCCAAACAAGGGCATTGCCACTGAGACGTAAATAGCTACTGTGAATTAGTGAACATACTGATAGGGACATCCTAAGTAGATTTTTTAGCAGCGAGATGTCTTTTCACATTGCATTTAAAATTCTGCATGTTAGTACAGTCACGGAGGCAAAGAATCGTGAAGGGAAGAAACTAGTCAAGTAGAAAGCTTTCCGGCATCTGGGGACCTTTACATTTGTTGTATACCTCTCTACTTGGGCCGCGGCATTTCTCGTTTACTATAATCGTCACGGAACGGGACGGAGCAGTTCTCGTTTAATCACTCGTCACTTTTAAACATCATAAATCATATAGTTGCATACCTTTAAATTTCTCTCTTGCAGCGTAGAGGGTCGCCGTCTCGATGTCGTCTAGTGGTTGAATTCTTTCTTCTTTCTGTCCTGCCGTGAACCACGCCGCTGCGAAAAAACTCCATGATCGGGCCGGAAGACAGACACTGTTCTTTAAATTGAATTATTTTTATTACAAGCGTTAGTTATCAAATCAGCTGGGAGAAATTCACTAACGTTGAGAGAGAGAGAGAGAGCATATTACTGCTATCGTAATTACTTAACAATTAAGTCCATAATCAGTTGTGGAGGGGGAAAAGAGATCTTTCGTCTGTATTGTCTTAGGGAAATATTTCCGTTTGATCAAATTGCTGACTACATCAAAATCATGTCTGATAGGTCCGTCTCCAAAACCCAGACTGCTAAAACTCGCTTCTCACGAAGAACGAGTGACGTCACGGATCCCTCTGTTTCCGACGCAAAGGCCCGTGACGTCACAGAACCTCTCGCAGGTGGACATTGACCTTTGATCTGGGGTCTCGTCAGGCGTTGACCTTGTCACGTCTGTGATTTCCTACTGTGAGAACAGGCCCTATTCTACACTCGACTGCACGGGTCTCCCCCGCGCTAATTCGCGCAAGTCAAACCAACGATTTCCAACAGATACGTCCATTCCCATAGGGCCATTATCCAACACAGTGAATGGGTAAAGTTTTGCTGCTTGTCGGATTGGTCCAGTCTATTTATGTCGAGGAGCTATCAGTGCGGCGAGTTCATCAGAGCACATTCCATTGAAGTACTTGTAAAACAAGCACAAGTATCTAACATTGCGGCGATGGGACAGGGGCTGCAGCTTGGTGGATAGTGAAGGACCTATTAGATTAGCAACTTTTTTTTATAGACCTTGTCTAAGAGGGAGAGACTAGTTGATGGTGCACCAGCCCAGATGTGACAACAATACTCCATGCATAGGCGGATGGTGGCTTTGTAGAGATATAAGATACTGTCAGGTGTGAGAATTTTTCTAACACGGTAGAGGGAGCCCACTTTCTTTGCAGCAGCCGTGGCAATGTCTTCTATGTATTTATTCCAATGAATGCAACATTGCAGCGATTGGACAGAAGGTTGAGCTTGGCTGACTGCGGGGGAAATTAGATTGAACATTTATTTGGGGGAGGGGGTATGTCTAATAGAGAGAGACTAGTGGTTGATGCTCTATCTCAGATGTGGCGACAATGCTCCATGCATGGTGGCTTTATAGAGATATAGGATACTGGGAGATGTGAGAAGTTTTCTAGCGTTGTAGAGGGAAACCACCTTATTTGCAGCAGTCTTGGCCATATCTTCTATGTATTTGTTGCAATTCATGTTACCTGTCAATGTTAGGCCAAGGAGTTTGAATGATGAACTCTCATGTAGGGAGTTATTAGCCATAGCAATCGGTGGTTTGAAAGGTTTCTTATAATTATTAAATGGGTCTTAGTAGCATTATATGTTATTTTTAATTCTTACTTTTGCATTTTATAATTTGCAATTTTGCAATATTTGGAGTGATACCCGAGAATGTGCTTAGTATCGATTAGATGAGAGGGTGTGGTTTAGTATACTGACATTTATTGAAATGATATTTAGGCGTACCCGCCGTTTCCCCGGAAATGAATACGGGTCCATGTGTAATTCTGCTCCAAACGCTGAAACCCATATTACGATTTTAATTTTTTTTTATTTCTATAATTTGAAAGTTATAAATTTAAAAAATTAAAGTAAAAATCCGAGTCCACCCACAATATTATTATACCCCTTTTGAACAAAATTAAATATAGATAACAACGTAACTTTTGTAATATAGTTTCAGAATGTATTTTGTCATGGAGTTCTTCCAAAAACATCGGAAGAATTTTTGTTACGTAATATCTTTTTTATAAACGTCTGGCGCTAACGAATACCCTTCGATATTATTGTATCCTATCGGACCTAACCTCCTCTTTTCTCAGGGGTATGGCTTTTTTGACAGTGACATGAGGGAGTTTCGACTGGTATATACAGATATTGCTGTTCTCATCCAGTGTACTTCTTTTTAAGGAGCTGGGTGTAAAAACAGTAAATACGAACAATATCTGTTTTTTTAAACTTGCCTTCTCTCTCTTTCTCTCTTTCTCTCTCTCTCTCTCTCTCACTCTCTCTGTCTCTCTCTCTCTCAACACTGCACAACTTTCCCCAGCCTTTCTTCTCTCACGCTCCTTCTTGTATTCATGCGTAAAAAAGAACAGAGAGAAAGGCGAAGCATTTGAACAGAAAGAAAGAAGAAAAAAGAAATAGATATTTAATCATCCGAGAATTAAACCTAAATAACATTTTCTATTTAGAACGTTTACTAATAATTGATAGAAAGTGATTTTTCTCGCAATACAAATGTCTTCCCCCACCATGGACGTCGATCCTAAAGTATATGATGAATATTAAAGTATTTTTTCACCATAACCAGGTCGGGGATCACATTGAATCCAGTTTGTAAGTTTATCCTGTGTAGTTTGTGACATTTATGCGGAAACACACGCATACACACACATACACAGAAAATGCTAATTTCCTTTATATAATATATTATTGTTTTTCGGCAAATCGACCTTTTCGGTGTTATTTAATGCCGATGGTAAATTGTTATTTAATATATCTTGTTAATTATTTATGGTATATAATTAATTGAACACAAATTGCTATTTTGGCCGTTGCTGAGATCGTAATCTGTTCGTACAGTTTTCAGCTGAAATAATTACAATAGATCTGGTAGAATTCTAAATCGACATGGTCGACAACATAAGTGGTGATCGTACCCATTACATTTACTATAAATATAAATTTGCGCATGAGTGTGTTTGTACATTAGTGTGTATTATTTTACTATCTTGCTAGTATGCATGACGAACAAACGTGAACTGAACTAACCCCTAAAAGAGGACGTAATGCGTGGGAGGATTGTATCATTGCACTAGTACACATATTATACTACCCCCTTCAATATAGGACAAGGTAATTATTAGGCTTATGGTATCATTACCAAGGAACAGATACTACACTTACTTCCTAAAAAAGAGTAGGTATGCCTGGGAGGATCGTATCATGATGAACGAACATATACTACAATGCCTCTACAAAAGAGTAGGTTATCCCCGGGAAGATGGTTTCATAACAACTGTTCAGATATTACCACTGAATCCAACACTGAAATATAATAGAGTAGTTTGAAATAGTATAGTACACTGAATTAAATATTAAAAGTTGGTAATAGTATAGTTTTGGATTCAGACAGACAGTTACTAAATCTCTGTTACTAATAGACGGACGTGTAAGAGCATAATTTCAAATTGGTTCTGACGTGGTGCATTTAAAAATGTTGCGTGCACCGACTTTAATAATACTCTGAAACTTATATCTGCGTTTGGTCATACTTGCCCTGCTTAGTTTGTGTCATTAAGAACAGGTCATGCGTCGATGTGTGACAAAAGAAATTTGTGTAATCGAAAAAGTGGAAATTAAATAATTTGCAGGTTTTGAAATATGTTGCTGTTGTCGGCGGCGGCGGCGGCGGCGGCGGTAAACAGAAATGTAATGTGATGCTGATAATGTTTTCTTTTTTGTCCGTTTCCACTTGATTACGCGTCCTTTTACACGTCATTCGACCCCACAACTTCAACAGACCATGACGGATTCATAAATTAAAGAAAAGAATTAAAAAGTAGCTATTCATACCATTGGCCCAAATCAAGAGAAGCCGAAATGTATATAATGGACACAACCACGTCTAGATATATGTAGGTGTGGGCATTTCGGGCAGCAGTTGTGCTGTTTTACCAGTCTCCATACAAACCAATGTTTACGTTTACTTATATTGTGTGCTACCGTTGCTGCTGCTCATACTTTTGGTGAAAGAAAGAGAGAGAGGAGGGGGAGAGAGAGAGGGGGAGGGGGAGCCGGGGCAATCGGTGACGGTGTGGGTTTGAGTTTTTATGGTGTTTTATTGTTGCTTCCTTTCTTCTTGTTTTTTCATTACGTATCTTTACGAAAAAATTGAATGACTCTTTTTATGGCTGTCACAAACACTCCTACATTTAAACAAAAGTAAGTAAAACCATAGACGACGAATCTTTTTATTCCTGAAAAGATATCAGCTGGAGATGGGGGGGGGGAGGGGTGAAAGAGATTTTTTTCCTTCTTTGTCTACTGGCAATAAAATGCAATTATATAAATAAATATAAATATAAAAAAAAATCCAGTAATGGACACACACACACACACACACACACATATATATATATATATATATATATATATATATATATATATGTGTGGGTGTGTGTGTGTGTGTGTGTGTGTGAAAAATGACAAACGGAAAACAGGTTAAAATGCAGGAGAAAAACAAAAACAAGAGATTTGATCAGTTTCGTTCGTGTTAGAGAACGTCTTCAGAAAAAGTGAAGATTTGGAAACGCTAACACAAACGAAACCGGTCAAATCTCTTGTTTTTGTTTTTCTCCTGCATTTTAACCTGTTTTCCGTTCGTCATTTTTCACACATTTTGTTTACCACGGCATAAATATCTGTTTTTATCTACGTACGTATACGTTTCCTTCTTTTCGGAGAATCGTCAGTGTAGATCTGTCGCCGGTATGAATAAGTACAGCTAACTAGCCATAGATATATTACACAATGTAACACATGTTTTGTTTATTTGTATTTTTCAAATATTTTTATATGCATTTTTTTGCTACTGAATTCAAAAATCACATTCGTTTTGGCATAACATCGATAGTTTTTTTTAGTTTTTCTTAATTTAATATTTTCGCGTTTTATACACAACCTTTCTCTACAGCAGTATGTTGTAAAGATAATTACACAGCATTTAGTACTTTTTTCATATATTGAATGGTATTTAGTAAATACAATGTTAGTTAGAATAAAATAAACCATACAACTTTGTAATGTAAATGCTTTGATAACTCTTTTCTTAAGATTAGAAGTGCGTTGAAGATCGGGATTTCTAAAGTGCACATTTTCATCTTTACTGACAAGAGACCATGTATAATCTCCCATCATATCAGTATCCCATCGTCTTTGATATCTTCTTTCCATTGTTGCGATGTCCTGGTGAAATCTCTCACCATGTTCTTCACTGACATCACCCACATTTTCGGGGAAGAAATCTAGATGAGTGTGAAAAAAAGGAACCTTTAAGGGCATACGACAACCCAGTTTCCTGAAGTTCTCAATAAGCTTTGATGCCAGTTGTTTGTAATTAGGATCCTTGTGATTTCCTAAGAATCCACGAACTACATCACGAAATGCGCACCAAGCTTCAACTTTTGTCATCGCTCTTTCCAGTTTCACCGACATCAACATTGCATTTACTTGGGATCCAACAAATATACTACCTTTTATCTTAGTAATTACTAATAAATATATGTCCGACTTATTTTGGATAATTTCAATTTGAATTTCTTAACTAACTTCATAGTCCAAAGGAGACGTGTTAACGTCGAAACGTTGGTTGATAGACTATTGTTAATGTGTATATAAATTTATATATATATATATATATATATATATATATATATATATATATATATACAAGTTTTCTATTCAAAACTCCATATTATAATCTAGTGCTTCAGACAAATTCCTAATGCATGTTCTGCAAAAACATTCGTTCTTTTCGTTCGTTTTCAATAATATGAAAGTTGCTCAATAGAAAGTTTCTCATTAAAAAAACTTAACCTTCCCATCTATCCTCCCCTTGAAGCCATCAACCCAAACAGGCTGTTGAAACTCATTAAAAAAATCCGATTTGCACCAAGAAAAATGTTCGACCTCTCGTTTTCAAATTAAGTAATTCGGGCAAACCTCATGCGTATAATGTAAACACATAAATGGTCTTACCCCTCAATAGGCAATCATCTCAAGTACCGAATTGAACATTCCATATTCGTTTTGAAGAAATATCAATTTCGGAACAAACCGGTGCCCTTTTCTCCAAATGATAAGAACATTTTGAATTGTTTTTCATCCCCAGAAACGTCCTTCAGTCCACATAATAATATTATAATCACTAAGTCTATTTTCTCACTTCATATATATATATATATACAGGGTGTTTCAAAGGTCTTGGGAACATAACGATTTTTAATAACTCAAAAACTATTAGGAGTTGAAAAATGAAATTGGTACCGTTGGAAAGATTAAAGTTTCAAGTTTTGTGCGGAATCTTTAATGTTGCTCAATATGAGCACCATTCGTCACACGGCAGACATCTAGTCGATAGTCCATTTCCTGCCAAACGCGTTCCAGCATCTTGACGTCAATGGTTCCCACAACTGCCGTTACTCGAGCCTTTAGTTCGTCAATATCTCTTGGAAGGGGCGGCACATAGACTTGTTGCTTGACAAAGCCCCAAAGGAAAAAGTCACACGGGGTAAGATCTGGAGACCTAGGAGGCCAGGGCATGAGAACGTCATCACCTCGCCCAGATCTCCCAATCCATCTACCAGGCTGCCTTGTGTTAAGAAACTGCCTTACTCTAAGACTCCAGTGTGGTGGTGCACCATCTTGTTGAAAAATGAAGTCATCAGATTCTGCTTGTTCCAACTGAGCCATTAACCAGTCTTCCAGCATGTTGAGATAGGATTCACCAGTGATAGTTGCCTCTTCAAAGAAGAACGGTCCATAGACACCTTTCTTGGAAATTGCACAAAACACGTTCACTTTTGGTGAATCTCGCCTGTGCTCAAGAAGTTCATGAGGATTCTCAGTACCCCATATGCGAGTGTTATGCTTGTTAACTTTGCCATTCAGATGGAAGGTCTCATCGCTAAAAACAAGCCGGTCATCAAAGCCGTTATCTTCCAACTTCTCTTGCATTGCAATGCAAAAGTCACGGCGAAGTGGCTTATCAGTGTCCTTCAACTTTTGGACCAACTTGAGCTTGTAAGGTACCATTTGCAGTCGTTTCCTTAAGACACGCCAGACAGTTGCTGGAGCAAGCTGAAGTTCCCTGCTGGCTCTTCTCACCGATTTACGGGGGCTCCGCTGAAAGGCTGTCCGAACTTGCTCAACTGCATCTTCTGAAGTTGAAGGGCGACCTGTTCGCTTACTTGGGCACAAACACCCATCTTTCACAAATTTAGCATGCCATCTGACAATGGATTTCCTTTCAGGGGCTTCTTTTTTAAATTTCCTGCGAAATGCACGCTGAACACATGTCCACGATTCAGTCTTTGCAAATTGGAGGACGCAAAATGCCTTGTCTTGTTTAGAGAACGCCATTACTGCACCTGGAAAGATAACACGAAAATCATTAGTATGACCAAATACTTGATTAAGCAAGCTTTAAAATGGCACCAGTTTCATTTTTCTACCTGGAATAGTTCATGAGATATACGCATTTGTAATGTTCCCAAGACTTTTGAAACACCCTGTATATATATATATATATATATTATTATTATTATTATTATTATTTCATGTATCCTCATTAAATTTTATAAAGAGATATCATTTTTTATGTATCAATTTTCAGTATTTACTTCAACAGTGATCGATACGTAAGTAGAGCTAGGTAGTAAGCTATGAAAATATATTTATAGCAATTAAGCTACACAGAGGCTTCCGCGTTTCATCTCCGGGTTAATCTTCAGGCTTAAGATTCCCCCCGCGGATGAAACGTGGGAGCCTCTGTGTAGCTTAATTGCCATAAATATATATCTTCATAGCTTACTATATATATATATATATATATATATATATATATATGCTTAGAGAAACATATAATGATGTGTTTATGCATATGTGAGTATTGCAAAAAAAATGAGTAATGCTTGAATGCGCATATGCAGAGAAGTATGGATTAATATATCCATAGTGTAGTACTCACCGTATTAAATGGCATATCGCTTTTATTTATTAAAAAGTGACAATATTCATAAAAACACAAATGACTTGTATGTCAAATTGTGATGTCTGATTGGTTGAGTTTATCAAAATGTTACTGATCAGGTAACAATATGTAGTTACTCCCTGCACATTATTCATGATATTTGAGACTGTAATTCAGAGAAAGAGTCAAGCGTGGAAAATAGTTCGTCTAATTTTTCGTGGTTTGATTCAACGCTTCTTAACATGGAAATATGATTTCAAAATGTACGAAGATTAGTGGCACAACGATGTAAACAACATCCCTATAATGTCACCCATTTAACTAAATCATTCTGTCTCTCTTACTCGCCTCTCTCCACAACCGGACATAGTACTATTGTACGGATGGATTTCTTCCGTAAAGAAGTAGAAATAACCATACCATGACACACACACACACACACACACATATATATATATATATATATATATATATATATATATATATATATATATATATATATATATATATATATATATACAATAATAGTTTTTTTAATAAATATTAAATATTTAAATACCTAGAGACATCGATGTTTCATGCTAACGCAATCTTCAGTCTAGGAACTAATTTTCAACGCGAACCCCGAATACAAATCGCCACTGATTCGTAGTCGGTGATCTTAACCAAAGGGCCATCGTAAATTAATTAGTAAATATAGAATAACTTTAACTGTAAATAGCGACACGTGGCCGTTATTTACCAGGCAGCTCAGAGTGATCTTACGAACCGGTGTTCGGATCTCGCATATAGCTATTAGTCCTGCCTGTTATTAAAGCTACTCGAAAGTGCCCAGCCCTTATATATATATATATATATATATATATATATATATATATATATATATATATATGTGTGTGTGATATGGGGATTGTAGTATAGATAAACGATCAGAGCGCTCAATTACGTATGTAAGATCTAATATTCTTATTTCAAAGAATACTATATTAATTATTCGTCCATCGATACTTTCGTTTTTATGGAAACACTTGAAACTTAACCCGCAAGGATAAAGATACACAGTATGCATGTTCTTATTTCGACGTTGTGATGACCTGAAACATCTTTTTTGTGTAATTTTTCTGGAACTTTATTTAAACATATTTTAAATCCATATATATATATATATATATATATATATATATATATATATATATATATATATATATATATATATATATTAGCTCTACCAAGTTATTGAGCTTACATTTATTTTCAGATTTGGATTAATTCGTATAGGTAACTCTAAGGTGATTTTTCGCAAGCGATTTTGACTTAAGCTTTCTGATTACTTATATAATTCGAATGATCTTTTATATATATATATATATATATATTATAATGTTGTATTCATACAAACATTATATGTTACATATGTGTATACCTGCTTCGGTTGTACTCTTCACAAAGAGTTAACCTTTTCAGACAAAGAAAAACGAGGAACTGCTATATATATATATATATATATATATATATATATATATATAGAGAGAGAGAGAGAGAGAGAGAGAGAAAGAGAGAGGGAGAAAGAAAGAGACGTATATACAGACAGACATACACACAGACATACATACAGACAGACAGACAGAGAAAGGAAGATGTGTAAGTACAGCATTTCAACATAACTTTTAATAAGATTGGCGAAGTAACCATAGTTGCTGATAACCGATTAACGTTAATTACTAAAACAAAGTTTTTAAAAAAACAGCTAGAGGGGATCAAGAGTTTGAAAAACAAATGGGAATGTACCTAACTACTCAAGCCACATAGTTAACAGAAAATAAATTAATGTGTAGAGGAGAAAAAGGCGTTTGTTTTCTACCAAGACGCCTTGCGGTCGGCTCTTCTCCAAGGCCATCGTCGACATAATGATGGGGTTAAATATACGAAAGAGACCGTGGTCAAAAGAAACATAAAAGTCATTGGTGAATGATGGGAAAAACACATTATGAGGTAGGTATTCCAATGTACATCTATCAGTTCTGAACTGGGGTTGTACTCTTTCTGCTTGCACGAAGTTGTCGAAAATTAATAGCAATTGCTTCAAGAATCCTGAGAGAATTTCCCGAACGAGCTCTGTGCGAGACAGAAAACGCCTCATCTTAATACCCTCCAATGCACAATTGGCACTCCAATAAATGGTCTCCAATGGCCGACTCATGTGCTTGTAAACGCCCTGATGCCGGCTATTGTCTGTGCCTACGTATTGAGATGGTTCGCTTTATAGTACGCCCCACGTTGTCAGCCTCGCACTGGCCACGAAAATGATAAACAACTTAATTGTATTGAATTGTATTGAATGGTGGGGATAACATCTTTACGAAACGAGGGTAAAGAACTTCGAGTCCCAAACACCGTTCGCACTTTGGTCGCAAAATAACAGCGTGTGACAATTCCCGACTTGGGGTGTCAACCCATGGCAATTTCACATAAACGGGTCGTTTGTGGCGGCCAAAATATTTTTCCTTTGTAAATGCGGCGATTTTGTTTTTAATACATCTTTCAATGGTGTATAAGGGATATCCATTGGAAGAGAGGATTTCCGTTATTCTTTTAAGTTCTGCAGCTATTTTGGAATTAAAGCAGATTAATAACGTCCGATGAACAAATGTTTTTATCAGATTGAACTTTCTTATTTTGGGAGATAAAGCCTACATTTGTAGGTAAGTATATTAGCTTAGATTCATTCTCAGTGTGATCAGATAATAATTTTGCTGCAAATTTTCAAATTAATGCTTACCGATAATTATTGTTTTTTCTTCTTAGGAGAACAATTCTTTGAAAATGCATAGATTAAAGGCCAGTTTATTGTATTCTTTGCTTGACAAAAACAAATCGAGTTGCATATAATTCTGGCACGCAGTACTGCATGCCAGAATTATATGCAAATCGATTTTTTTGTTCTTACTCCGATAGCTTTTAATGAAAATTAGTGAAACTTGGCATGTTATATGACAACACTAACACATGCGCAGATGTAAAATTCTAAGCTAATGTACGCAATAGTAAACGAATGACATCCATATTGGTGACTAGCAGCCTGTTTCAGCGTCCCAAATTCATATGCAAATCATTGCTAAAGTGTCAAATATGGTGGAGTGGTTACGGAAAATTAAAACATTAATTATTTTATGTATATGTAATTTGAGAACAACACTAATACAGAGCAAGCATCTTTAATATGGTTTCATAGTACAATACATATTGCTATTTTTATTAACAAGAGAAACACGCCTTTGGTCCATTGAACATCTTCAATGGACCAAAGGCGTTTTTCAAACTTTTGATTTCATCTGATGAAATTTCTTTTGCAGCAGTACGAACAGCATTCCAGAGGTCATCTTTGGAGGTGTACTCCTTTCTTCTGGTGTAAATCTTCATTTTCAAGATGCTCCACAGATTTCCGATGGGATTTAAATCTGGAGAACAGGTTGGTCATTACATTATTCTCCCATGTCTGGCAAAAACACTCTAAATATTCATTGGTTATCCTTGCAGCATGACACGGTGTATTATCATGCATGAATACCATCTGTTTCCGGAATGACAAATTATTCTTCTTGCGCCAGGGTACAAGGTGTTTTTTAATTAAGTCAATGGAGAGTTTGGCGGTCATTTTCACTCCATCTGCGACTCTGAATGGTCCTACCAGCTCAGTACCAATGATGTCAGCCCAGAACATCACACGACCACATTTTTGTTGACGGTGGGGATGTGGACCCTTATTACGGTAGCATCCTCTCATCCACCCATCGAGCCAATGAACGGTCGCTCGCACTCATCGGGGAACAAAACAGTTTGAAAATGTATCGTGTTATTTCTTGTCTACTTCATCCTCTTTTTCTTGTGGATATCCTTTAATTGTTGGGGCGAACCTCTGACTTTCCACATTTCGCAACCAGGATACGGCATCGAGTTGAGTTGGTCACATCAGCAACGCCAGCGTTTTAAACAATTTTGGCTAGTTTCATGAGGGTTACGGCGGACTTCTCACTTGATGCTATTCATGACTCGATGCGACACACGTGCTTTCTTACGAATGTTCTTTTTGTCAGAACGTCCATTGCAAATTACAGGGTTAGTAACAAATTGTTTAATTGTACGATGATCACGGTCCAATTCTTCGGCTATTTCTAAGGTCGATATCTTATTATGAATCCTTCGTTTCAAAGCACATTTACGTCCCATCTTGCATATAAAGTTGGCACGCTGAAACAGGTGCAAGTCACCAAAATGTCTGCCGTTTGTGTACTAGTGCGCAGATTAGCTTAGAATTTTAGATCAGCGCATGAGCTAGTGTTGCTATATAACGTGCCAAGTTTCACTAATTTATTCAAATCTATCGATTTGCATATAATTCTGGCACGCAGTGTATATATATATATATATATATATATATATGTATATATATATATATATATATAAGTATATATATATATAAATATATGTATATAAATATATATATATATATATATATATATATATATATATATATATATATATATATATATATATATATATATAGGAAGTATATTGAACAGCATTGAAATATATAATGAGAAAAACACAGAATTCATAGAAGTGGACACACACCTAAATGTGTGCGTGTGTGTGTGCATGTGTTAATGTTATTCATTATAAGTTTAAGCTGATAGTTTTTATTCCAATAACATGGGTGTGTCTCCTGTAATAATTATTTAAAACAATTGAATTAAATAAAAAAAAAATTAAAACGATTGAATCGAGCAAGTTAATTTTATTATTTTCACGCAAAGCAAATAAACGTGGCAAATAAATAAAACTTGACTGAACATTAACTAAAAGTGTTAGATGTCAGAAAGAAATCTATTTCATAACCGAAATGGCGGGTCACGCTAAAGAGCTTAAAATGTCCTTCATTCTTTTATTTCTGGGTCATGAACAAAGCACAGATGTTCCCCGTCTATTTAGTTATCGGCCTCAGAAAATCTTGAGTAAAACTTGGTTGAAGCATTCTTATTATTAGTTGCCTTTACTTACTTGCCTCTCCACGAGAGCAGAGTTTGACACAAGGTCAGAATTTTTATATAGGGAAACACTAACTTCCCTCAAAATGGGCACTATAGATTGGAACAAACATTTTGATTGCCTCAGTCTTACAGGATTTCTATCTCACTGACTGAGGACAGCAAAGATTTAGTGTAGCATAAGAACAGATACTACATCAATTATTGTGATATAAATGACATTTGTTATTTACAAGTGATCGATAGATATCGACCGATTAAAACATAATCATATATGAACAAATACAGACACGTATAGATGAAAACATAAAGATAGACACGTACACACACGCACACGCATACTGATATCAACTTGTTTGCTTTCCGTCGTTTCCGATGAAAAGATCTGCCCCACTACGAATATTTCCTCATATGGCTGTATAGTCAAATCCATGATTAACGCCGTTTGCTACTGGAATAACAGGTGAGAGCCCCGACATATGGAATAACCTGTGCAAATAAATAATGTAGAATCCCTCGGCGGTTGAGCTAATATCTCGGCAGCCATTCTACCCAGCGAAAGGGCTTAGTACAATTGCAAGTGTGGCTTTTCCCTAACTACAAGATATTACCGAAGCCTCCATGCGATCAAAAGACTGCTTTTCATTGGTCGCCAACTATTTGATTATTTTATCTGCTAAATAGACGCTCACATTACATGGGATCCTGACATCTATCATGTTTTGTTTTTTTCTCTCCTCATGATTATTCAGCAAAATTTATTGGGCTCCATACATAAATATTGATAAATATTGCTTCATACACGCTACGCAGATAGGTCTATCTCTCTCTCTCTCTCTCTCTCTCTCTCTCTCTCTCTCTCTCTCTCTCTCTCTATCTGTCTCTCTCTCTATATATATATATATATATATATACATATATATGTATATATGTATATATATATACATATATATATACGCATATATATATGTATATATATATATGTATATATACATATATATGTATATATATATACAAATATATATATACATATATATATAGATAGATATATATACATATGTATATGTATATATATTTACATATATATATATGTATATATATATATAAATATATATAAATATATATATATATAAATATATATATATAAATATATATGTATATATATATAAATATATATATAAAATCTCTCTCTCTCTCTCTCTCTATATATATATATATATATATATATATATATATATATATATATACAATTGAACATTTCATACATGTACGTGCATATATATTTAAAACCAGAGACATATCTGCGTGGAGCGTATAAAGCAATATTTAGAGACCTACAAAATGTTCGAAATGTACTACCAATTGTCATTGTTTATGTATTTTGATATACATTTATGGCTTACTTAAATAAATAAAAAACTATTCTCAAACAGAAAATGCAAACTAAAATAAGACAAAAGTAAAAGTTCAAAATGGATGAATGAAAATGTTTTTTTTAAAGTATTACACATCTAAATCTTTCTCTACCGTCATCGACATTTCAAGATCATTTCATCTGAATTTAAATAGATGGCATTTTAACGCTGTCATTCGCAATTTTTTCTTGCAGGACGGTAGTGATGGTTTTAATAATGGAGCTCTCTTGGCACAAAGGGGTGACGTTGTGAAAAATGTAAACTAGGCTTGAGCAATACTGTAAGCAATAAACTCCAATCGACATGATGTACATACCGTCTGTTGAAAAAAGACAGCACCGAGATTCTTGGATGCAGTATGATAGCGAACATTCGCAGAAGCCGAATTATTTTTATAAAACCGTTCTTTGGTCGGGTAAGCGCAACATTTAACTTGGTGGCTACAGTCAAGCCTATCATCTATGGAGAGAATACACCTTTAAACGAAATATAACATGCAAAACCAGCATAGTAAAATACAGGTGTAATATTATCATAGTTTAAGTGGAGGTGCCAATACTTTGGTATTACTTAAAATGATGAAGGGGCTTAGGAGGAATCGATGTATTTCTAATCAAATTTATCATCACTGTTTGGCGTGAGAAGGGTTTGATCTTTCAGTAAGATAATGCTCCGGGCTGCAAAGCAAACGTCACCTGAGAATTGTAAGTGAAATCGTTCTTCTTACGCTGATTGGAATCACATTTAACAATTCATGTTGATCTCGGAACGATCGAATTCATCAGAATCCCGGAACCATTAATGATTTGAGGAACCATAATAAACATGAAATAAAAGAAAAAGAAAAGTATATTAAAAAATCTTTATGAATGAATATCAAAATTATACTTGAAAATTAATTATAAATCTGATCTTTATTAATAAGTATCAAAATATGATATCAAAGTGCACGAATAGATTTTTTTACTATATCATTTATTAAAGTTTTATTCAGGATTTATGTCCGAAAATATATATTATTCTAGTATTTGTAACTAGTGTATCTAAATACGTTATCTGCATAAATATGAATTAAATGTTGCTATATTAGATGCATATTTTGTATTGTTTCAGATGCGGCAATGGTATGGACGTTACTCTAAATAAATGAAAGAAAATACAAATTTAAATCTAAATGAGAGAAAATAATATTTGAAATAGAATCGAAAAATTGTAAGTGCTTGGGTAAGAATCAGAACTCAAAAATTGATCAGCCCCATTTTGAAACTTAAGAAGAAAGAGTGATAACTGCTTTCGGCTTCTTTACCCATTTTTCTTACTCGCGGTTGCCGGGTGAACCTCTGAAAAAATCAGTACACTTTGTCGGTAGTCGAGAATACTTTAAATCCGATAGCTAATAACTATCGGAATCATAAGAGGTGAAAATGGTATGTTTCAAATGACATTTATGATATTAGCTAAAATGAAGCCAGCAATACGAAGAACAACGTTAGATAAGAATTGGTTTTAAAATTCCTTTTATGGCTCTTGAGAATTCTTAAGTATCAAGATGAGGCCACGGACAGGTTGTTATTAGGAAGAAAGAAATTAAAATCCAAAAGTAGACAGCTGGCTTCCATGACTCGTTATAAAATCGAATTAATTTTGTAAAGAATGAGATGGAGCAAACTCTTATAGTATAACATATTTACTGTTGAGGTTAAATATCTCACAAGTAAAAAAAAAATATTATTCTTATGATATTTTGTAACAGTTAGACCACAGGAACAAACACTAATTGTGTAAAATAGTAACGGGTGTTCAACATGGCCGCCATAATGATTTGATTGTGATAATCTCATGATTAGACAAGAGTATCGACTGTATGATTACGTTATTAAACCAAGCTGCGTCACTCAGAGTCTCATTCTGCGTTGAAAGAAACACCCACAATTGTTTTCACGTCTTTTTATCAGTAGTTTCGTGCTTCGGGGAGCATGTCAATATCAGTCTCCTCTGCGCTTGCGTGCACACATACCCTCAAATAGACATGAACATACGCTTATATATATATATATATATATATATATATATATATATATATATATATATCTCAAACAAGTGTCATTGAACAAAATAAGTAACTTTTGCTAATTAATCATTTTATTTTATTTTGGGGGTTCTTTTTTAATATCAGTTTAAGTAAACAAATTTGAAGGAAGATATGCTTCCTAAATATACGCTATATATATATATATATATATAGAGAGAGAGAGAGAGAGAGAGAGAGAGAGATTATAATTACGCACAGACACCTGTTTTGTGGTCTCCCTGACTCATCAGTGTTGCTAGACGAAGCGAGATTCGAAAGCCGACCCCTAGTGGTTAGAGTTCAGTATTCTGCTAACTGAGCCATCAAATTCGCAACCAATAGTCAGATAAATTATATTGTAATTAAATAGAACTATCTGTTGATTTACATTTTAAGATACCGAAAGTACTCAATTCTTTTTACTAAGGAATATAGCATTTACGATATATTAAAACCATCATTTGCGATATATATATATATATATATATATATATATATATATATATATATATATATATATATATATATAAATTTGATGACATGTCCGATTAAAGGCGAATGAATGCAATCCTCTGAATATGGTTAATCCACCCAGGGAGCGAAAAATGATAATACCCACCGCTAAACACATATCGCTAGTAAACACAATGACAAAAACAAATAGGCGATAAAATGTCGTGTATAAAATATGGCGGGATATTCTAGTTTAATGGTACCACACTATATTACGAATATTTACATTTAGGGTTCGATCCCTGCCCGGGTAATCATTCTGACGATAGCACATAGCCAGAAACCAGTGTACATGTCTTCCTTTTATGCACGCAAAAATAATTTTAATAAAAAATTAATTTATTTAGAATATATATATATAAAATTTCTAAACGATCATACGCAACATATCTGTTCTGTTTGAATTCTTGGAACTGATATTAATAACTTTCTATTTTTTTATCTCAACTTTCTTGCTGTCATGTGATCACTTATATTTACGCTGAGAGCGGCGAGTGTAAATATCAAGAAATTCGGATACAACTAAACGACAGAGTCGGAGTAACGCACTGAAGCATTAGGTGAATGTCTGTAAAGTGCTCGACTTTAATCTTACTTAACGGGGCTTCTTATATATATATATATATATATATATATATATATATATATATATATATATAATTTAAGAGTATTATTAAATAATCTATATACTACTAAAACTCTATTGTCTTGTATGTTTGCAATCAGCGTTCAGCTTTCTGGTTTTCAACATCCGGTTGCGCATGCGTAAATAGCATCGTCTTCCAATCTGTTATTCCAATTCCGTTGAACTCTTATTATTAACGAACGCATGAAATTTTTCATTCTGGAAATGTTTATATCGCTTTAAATATAAAACAATTACATTTAATTTCATCAAATAGTTTTTTTGTTTTCTCCACGGCTAAAAACATTCAACGGCAGGACTTTGTAAAGTCTGTCGCAGTTTCAAAAAAGCTCCACCCTTTTAAAAAACAAAAACAAACAAACAAAACAACAACAATCATTATTAATATCAATAGCGGCGGTGAACGAAACCACCTCCCACTTTTCCTCTCACAGATTTCACCACTCCTACTCCCTCTGTTTTCGTTACGTACGCGAGACAGCCGGTTGTACCCCCTTCCTTTCTCACCTGTTCAGTGCATATTTACCTATAAGTATGGCCAACCACTTATAATTCAGTAACTATAATTTTAAAAAAAAACAATTATAATAAACAGAACGACGCATAGAAATCTATCTATATTCTTTTTTAAACAATTACATTTAATTTCATCAAATAGTTTTTTTGTTTTCTCCACAAGTGTCACGCACATACATGAATTCCATAGCTAATATAACAAACTGACCCAACGGGTCACGGGTGGTCTAGTATTTTATAAATGTATATTCAATGGCATGATGAAAATGTTCCTAAAACGATAAATTAATGCTTAATATTGGAAATAGAGTATTATTATAGTTAATCAAGGCGAATATATTGTTAGATAGTAAACAAATGTATTCTCATATTTTGTTAATAGGCAACAAACTAGAAAAGAACTCCATGAATGCCATTAAAATCCAAACGTTTCAAAGAAAAATATTCTTCTCATCAGAAGTTGAAGCTTGTAATTATAAAAACTTTTGTTTCAATTATTTTTTTTATAATTATACAAAATTAAATAAAATTAGATGAACTCAAATATTTTTATATAATGTTATAAGTATAATTGATGCAAAAGTGTTATTCTTTAAAAAAAACTGGCTTCACCTTCTGGTAAGAATAATATGTTGTCTTTGAAAAGTCTGAATTTAAAGGACACTTATCGATTTATTTTCTACATTTTCAGAAAATATGAGAATAATTCTTTTAACTATCTAACAATATTTTCGCTTATTCACGCTCTGATTAAACTATATATATATATATATATATATATATATATATATATATGATTCATTTTAATTAACACGTTTCATTTAATTTGATGCAGTATTTCTATGTCATTCGTCTTGCTCGATTTAAATACTTTTTTCATTTTTAATAAACATAGTTAAATATGTTTTACGTGAAATTTACATAGGATTGGTCAGGCGCGGCTTTGTTAGGTATAATTAACGGGGTATTAGTTAGAGTCAGCTGTGGCCCAATATAGATATATCATGACTTAGTTGGATCATGTGATATACCAATAATTATAGTAGAAAGTATACTTTAGAAATATGCAATGTGAGGTCTTAGTAGTTAGCGATGCTTAGAGCCACTCATGTCTCATCTGAAGATAGTCCAGAAACAACTCGTAGATAATATACCTACTAGTTAAGTTGAATGATGTATAGGCATTTATTTCAATTCCTTATATTGTCATTACTTATGTCTTAAGTACTAATATATATTGAACTTAAATTGTTTTGGTGAATTAAACTTTCGAAACCATTGTATTTTGTATTTGTCGCTACAACATATACAATTGGCCATCTAATATATAGAAGCCTTAGACACGTACGGCAGTGAAATTAATAATTAATTTTGCCAGTGAGCGATCATTGGTAGTTACTTGTTGTGAGAACTACGAATGAGTAAGAAATAATAATAATAATAATAATATTAATAATAATAATAATAATAATAATAATAATAATAATAATAATAATAATAATAATAATACTTTAGATAAGGAAGTACAATAATAGATTACTTTATGATATGGGTTGTGAGGGAAGAAGAAGAAGAAGAAGAAGAAGAAGAAGAAGAAGAAGAAATATTAATAGTCGGATTAGTAAAACTAGTTTCGCATCCGATAAACGCGATTTTTAAGAATATAGTTCAAATCTTTTTCCTGTCAATGACGAAAATATTATTGTTGGAGTGTCATTAATTGCCTTTTTTACATATTAATATAAGGTATACAATGCGAAATAAAACTATGTTTATTTATACATACAAAACATTTTGTTAACGAGTTTTGATTAGTTTTGTTAGCGAAGAGGTGAGTCAAGCGATTGCTAATTTGTGGGTGTGGTTCTGTTTAAGTCAGTTGTTGTCCTTTCGGTTTCCTTATTAATGACTATATGGCTTACGTCGAGTCCATCTACACTTGCAGACCAACACACATTTAATGTGAAAATGAAATACAGTAAATCGTCGCCGGCAGAGAACGCCCGGCTCTCATTTTAATGGACAAGTCGCTGCTGACCAATTACCACTCAATTAGGTGCACACTTATATTTCTACAATTAACGTTAAGCGGCATCATAGAGTCATGTCAAGTGTCGCCTGTTGGTGGTGGGGCGGCGAGAATTGCACTCATACCGAACACAATCCAAGCCGAACATCTACACATATTGGAAGGACACACACGTATTAAGAATAGCGACTAAGTACCAAATACATATGCACACATCATGTCAAATAGAATTTTCTCATATGAAAAAAAAGAAACATTTACATTTGTATTGCATTTAGTTACTTTCCTGCGTCAAGAGGTTCTAAGAAAGGTGAAACCAACGAATGTACTAATGAGACTGTTTATGAAGGCAATTTTTTTCTCTAGCGATATAATATTTTTTCTCCCGCCCGACTCCTCTCTGCAACCCAGTTCTTCAACTGTTTTAGATTGGTAACACATCCGGTTCGCCGTAAGGAAATACATGTCACTCAGTCTCAGAGCCAATGCCATTTAAAGACATGTAGATGAGGAAGACGAGGACGAGAAGTAAACTTGACAAACGATCAGCGTTTTCTTCATCTGTTGACCCCCTTTCCACAACTCCATCTATATTTTCTACCTATGTAAGCGATAGAGCGTTGAAATGTGTACCGCGCATGAATTCGACAAGTGAAAAACCGGACTTGACAATTAATTGCGACATCGCAAGCAAACGAACTCAAACACCATTAAGTCATTTAATAATGAGGATGAAGAATGTGAGGAGATGAAGAAGTTTTCTGTTCGCCGATGGATCACTTCTAAAATAGCAAACCAGTCGTTACAAGAAGCGGTGGTCCATTTAAATGTCTCTCCGCTAAAAGATGGTTAACACAAATTCAATTCATTGGAGATAGATAATTATTTTAATACCAAATTTGATTGGAGCTTTTATTTTTATGTTTCAAATCATAACAATGTAGTTTGATGAAGACAAAATACGAAATTTATAATTAGAATTAACGTAATACATTTAAAGTAATACATTCAAATTTCTAAAAAAAAAAAACTAGGTGTTTGATTGTTTTACAACAACAGGAAAATAATTGAGAACTCTGGGTAGATATGTCCCTTCTTTATCCGAATATGTGTCGTAGTTTACCCTTTATATTTGTTTACAAATAATAACCGGCGTGAATAATTCTTCTTTACACTGACGATTCCCGTAAGGATGAAATATATATGTAAGTGGATAAAACAAAATATTTCTAATTATATATGTATATGTGCCTATATATATATATATATATATATATATATATATATATATATATAGGTATTATAATTTTCTAATATTAATAACATTTTCAGATTTAAGATAATTGTGTGAGGGTGACCTTTAAATTCTTTGATTTTTTTGTATATAGAAAATATATATAAATAATTTAACTCACAATAAAGTATATAATTTATATTTTATAATTAAAATGAATTAGGAAAAAACACACGACGTTATAGCAAGACGGAGAAGACAACAGGATGTAGACTGGACTGATTGACCGACTTTTCTTGCCGTGTCGTCGGTTATTTTTCCTTTTCCTTTTCACCTTGGTGTTTCTGGGTGGATTTCACAACCGATCTTTACTTTTAGAGACAATCTTGAGAAGACTCTCCGGAATCTACGGACCTTCACAGGGAGTTGATGGAACTTAGCTAATTGTCGGGTTGGTCGAGTGTAGTTACGTCGAGGGGGCACTAGAGCAGCAAGTTCCTCGGAGCACAATCCATTGAAGTACTTGTAAAACAAGCACAAGGTTGCGAATTGCAGCGATGGAACAGAGGCTGGAGCTTGGTGGATAGTGATGGACATATTGAATTAGCGACTCTTTCTTGGTCCTTGTCTAAGAGAGCAAGAGACTAGTGGACGGTGCACCAACCCATATGTGGCAACAATACTCTATGCATTAGTGTCTGGTGGCTTTGTAGAGATATAGGATACTGTCAGGTGTGAGGAGTTTTCTAGCACAGTAGAGGAAGCTCACCTTCTTTACAGCAGCCTTTGTAATGTATTCTATGTATTTGTTCCAATTTATGCAACCTGTGAATGTTAGGCAAAGGAGTTTGAACGTTAGACTCTCAGGTAGGGTGTTATTTGCTATGGCAATCGGTGGTTGAAGTGGTTTCTTGTAGTTGTTGAACGAAAGGAGTTTTGTCTTTGCAGCATTAAATGTTACCATTTATTTATGGCGCATTCCACCACAGATTAGAGGTAACTTTCTAAGGATGTTGCTATTGCCTCGGATATATGCGCGTCCGTTTAGCCCACATGATGAGAATAAAGCGTTGTGTTATCAGCAAATATACCTATCTACTACACAATGTTATCAGGTCTACATTTATGCCATGTTGTTTGGATGAACGGCCATCGATGGTAACCTGGATCTTTCTTTTATGTTAAATAGTCGTCCAGTAATACCATATGAATTGATTTTTATGAGAACCCCTTTGGTGAAAACTTGAAAAGAAAATTAAAAAACATGGCAACACAATTTTTAACGGCAACAAAAATACTGAATTAAATGATAAAACATCAAGTAAAAATGAAGACGTGTAACTGCATAAACAAAACAGAATGCCACCTACACGAAAATTTCCTAACAACTCAAATAGTCTACCAGGCCACAATTTTAACCAAAGAAAGCCTAATTCAGAAAAAAATACTATATAAACATGGCTAGAAACACTTTTAAAGAAATAAATACCGGCCATAAATGCTCATTTAATAATTTTGAGTACAAAAAAAGATGTCACTATCTATATACCACTCGGAACTAGCCAATAACAACCAATCACCAACAGTGATTTGGAACACTATTATAAAAACCAGTACCTGTAGTTCCCTAAATTCACCCTGTTACCTATACCTAAGTGAAACACTTGAGATAGTGAGATTTGGTGATAGAGGTAAACTTCTAAACAAAAACAAGAAACTTTAAGTAACTTTAGGTACAATCGATCACACTTTCTTAGTAATTTACGTATAATGTCCTGAACTAATTTTACCATTTGAAAATACAGTAAAATCCAAATAACTATTTTTTAAAACCCATCATTCTATAGTATATACCAAATTTCATAGAATCAATTACCGTCTAAAACACGACAATACTAGGGACGCTATTAGGAAAAATAACTTATTTATCCACGAACTGAAACAAATAACATCATTATCCATTTATATATCATATATTATACCATGCTCGGTATGATTATTATATTTGATTTTCCATTATTATTAGAACTACAATTACAATACATTATTAATGTGGCCATTAATAATACTATTAATATTATTACAATTAACATTATTACCAATTGCGAATTATTATTATTATTATTATTATTATTATTATTATTATTATTATTATTATTATTATTATTATTATTATAATTACCATTATTATTATTTTTATTTTTCTTCTTCTTCTTTTTCTTTTCTTTCTTTTTCTTCTTCTTCTTAGTATTACTATTATGATTGTTGTGAAGTTATCCAACAGTAAATAATAAATAAAGGAAGTCAAGTCGAGGGTTGGTTTAACAAGTGTATTAACAAAGTAAGAAAGTGACTAGCACTTGGCTAGACAGTTACAAGACTGTGCTTTGTCTTCTCTGTATCTCTGGTGACTCGCACTATTTATAGTGACAACCGGTGTTGTTTCTCCTGTGTAAGAACGGCCGGTGTAACAATGATATTATTTGTATCATCATAATCATCATCATCATTATTATTATTATTATGATAATTATTTTATTACCAAATTTATAACTATTATTACTGTTATTATTATTAATATTACTCTCGTTATTATTATTATCATTGTCATAGTCATCATAATCTTTATAATTATTTTTACTATTATTATTACTTTTATAATCATTATCATTATCATTGTTATTATTATTATTATTATTATTATTATTATTATTATTATTATTATTATTTGTACTCACAAGGAGTTATCACACACATCATCGTCAGTGATTTCTCACCGAAAACTACCAGTGATATTTTCTGGAGTCTGAGTGAAAACAAACCTCCCCAGATTTCTAGTATTCTTAATTTCTGTTCGATAACCAACGCAAATAGCATTGCGGTATCGTAACAGCCTCTTACCATTCATTTCTCACTGGTAAGGACCATTTGTCTTCTCTGGGATTTGTGGGGCAACAAGCCTCCCCAAGGTCCCAGCATTTTCCGCACTTTTCTAGTGGAGGTCTGATTTGTTCTGTACCTCATCGATCTTTTCACCCTCCTCAACCCTCTACACATATTTTGTTCGGTGTCAGCCTAGGCTGGCATCTTTTTTATTTATTTTTTCATTATTTATTTAATTTTTAGGGTGGGGTGGAGAGGGGAGGTGAGCTTATAGTGTTTCTTGTAATTTCTGTTCCTCGGTTCCCTTTTTGTGTTGTGTTAACTAAGGCTGGTGTAATTTTTTTTGAGGAGATTATGAAGTGAGGTTTCTTGCAGTTTCGGTTTCTTGGTTGGTGTTGTGGTGTTCTTCGTGTTGTTTTGTTTTCTCTTTGTTGAAAATTCTTTGTGACTGATTACCCTTAGTAGCTTATGCGGGTTGGTTTCCGCATTCGAGGATTTTCCCTAATATTGCAGCTGTTTTTATCATTTCTGTCCTTTGTATAGTTCCAATTATTCTTTTAATTCCAATTTGGGGATTGTTTCTAATGCTCCTACGATTATTGGTATTATACTACCTTTTTTCTATTCTCGATATTCCTTTCAGTTCTCTGGCTAGTTCTGTGTATTTGCTTTATTTTTCCGTGTCTTTGATCTTCACTCTGTGGTCTGCTGGAACGGCGAAGTCAACGATTTTACAAGACTTTTCCTTTTTGTCGATTATCATAACATCAAATCTCCTTGCTTGTATGAGTTTATCTGTTTGTATATTCATATCTCAGATGATTTTTTATTTTCATTTTCCAGTACTGTTTCTGGTTAATGTTTGTACCATTTGTCCGTGTATTCGAAATTCAATTGTATGCACAGTTCCCAGTGTATTGCTTTCCCTTCTCAGTCATGTCTATTCTTGTATTCTTTTTAGGCAAGTTTGTTACATTCACTTATTATATGATTTACTGTTTCGTTTCTTTGTCCACACAGTCTACATTTACTGTTTTCCTAGGTTTTATCTATTTTAGCTTTATCTATTTTAGCATTGTTCTGTGCAGCCATCAGTTAAGATTCAGTTTCTCTGTTCAAGTTTTCTTTTCTTAGCCATGTCCATCTATTTTTTTTCTCTTGTCAGTTTTAAGAAGCGTCTATGTAGTTTTTTTTCTTCCCACTTTTCTTTTCTTGTCTGTTTGTGTCCGGTTTCGATGCTTCCTGCGTTACTCGTTGGGACGGTGTCTCTTGCTGCGGTGATCAGCCTTTCTGTGTTCTGGTTTATGTATTTCTCCAGCTCTTTCTTAGTGTGTCCACACAGTCTTCTATACTTACCAGTCCTCCTCCCTCTTCGTTTCGCTTCACGTAGAGTCTGTATGTATCGTCTTTTGGATGTGCATGTGCATGGGCATTAATTTTCTAGTCCTCTGGTCAAGGTGCCTGAGTTCTTTTTTAGTCCATCTTATGAATGGTCCAAAGTATCATATTAGTGATACTGCCAAGGTACTTATTCCTTTGATTAGGTTTCTGCTATATAATTTTGTTTCTAAGAGCTTTCGTGTTCTTCGCAGATACTCTTTTACACTCTTCTCTTTCATTTCTGTTGAATTGATGTTGACTGCTTCCAAAACTCCAAAATATGTATAGCTTACTTGTTCGCCTAGCACCCTCATCTGATCTTTGTTGAATAGTCCCATGCCCTCAGTCGTCTCCAGCTTTCTTTTTCTAATCTCTAGCAATGCACACTTTTCAATTCCGAATTGCATTTAAATGTCCTGGCTGAAAATTCTGGTCGTATTTATCAGCTTTTCCAGTATGTTTTTTGCTTTTTGCAAATAGCTTCAGGTCGTTCATGTACATGAGATGGTTTATTCTTGGTTCTCTGCCTGTGAACTTGTACCGGCATCACATTTCTTGAGTATATAATTGAGTGGCACCATAGCTATAATAAACAGTAGTGGTGATAGTAATCCTCTTTGGAAAATACCTCCTTGTATTTTGATCTCTATCAAGTGTTGTCCTCCAGCTGTCAGTTCTTATCTCCATGTTCCCATTGCTTTCTTGACGAGATTAATAATCCTGTCGGGTATCTTGTACACTTTTAAGCGTTGAATTATCCATGCTTGAGGGACTTTGTTGTACGCTTTATTGTAGTCAATCCATGCCATAGATATGTTCTTTTTCTTGCTTTTAACTTCTTTCAGGATGTTTTGATCTATGTATAACAGATCATGCGTACCTCTTTTCCCTTTCTGGTATCCTTTTTTTACCTCGGGAAGTAGTTCACGGCTGTACAGAAAATGGTAAATTTTCTCTCTCAGTTGTGCCATTAAGATTTTTCACAATGTTGGTAAACAGGTTATTGGTCTGTAATTACGTCTTTTTTATATGAGCGTTGTCCTTTATTTGGTCATCCACTCTGGTACGTCTGTTTTATGGATACACTCTATCAGTTTCTGTTCTAGTCTTTCATGTAGGGTCGTGTCTTTTTTGAACCAGTAGGCATGTATTCCATCGTGACCTTGTGCTTTCCAGTTTGCCCTTTTCTTTAGTATTGTCTTAATAGTTTCTTCATTAATTTCTGTTTCTGTTCCTTATTAAATTTCTAGTAGTTTATTTTTCATGTCTTTCAGCCATTTAGCATTTTGTTGTTATCTTCAGAATTTTCCCATATCTTGCTCCAGAAATGTTTTGTTTGTGTCAGGTCCGGTTGTTCTGTTGTTCTTCTTTCTCGTTTACGTTTTTGTAAAACTGGCTTTCATTGTTTACAAAGGTTCTATTATGTTTGTATTGTACCGATTTGTATCTGTATCGCCTCAATCTCCCTTCTTTTGCTGCTATCTTTTGATTTAGTTCTACATGTTTCTTATTTAGTCTTTCCTGACGATTCGGATTTCTGCTCTTCCATACTATACTCTTCTTCTTCATCCTGTTTACGGTTTTAGCTTCCTTTTGAAGTTTGATGATCTGGGTTTCCAGTCTCATCTCCCATCCAGATTCTGTCTGTCTATTCTTTTGTTCAGTCTTCTTTTCTCGTTTTAGTTTAATACTTATTGATTTTGCCCCACATATATCAAGTTGTTTACGTCTGTGATAGTGTATGTTGGGATGTACGTGAGTACTCTGTTTACTTTCTCTGTTTCAACTTTTATTATTATTATTATCACTATTATTATTCTTACTATTATTATTATCATGATTAGTGGTAGTATTGTATTACTATCATTATTATTATTTATTGTGTTACCTTCTAATTAAAATAATCATTATAATTTCGATCACCATAACCGTACCATTATTCTCTCTATTCCATTCGTCTATTCACTATTCCTTAATATGACTATAAATACTATTATAACTATAATTACAATTATTATTAGTAGTAGTAGTAGTATTAGTATTATTATTATTATTAGTAGTAGTAGTAGTAGTAGTAGTAGTAGTAGTAACAGAAGTAGCATTGCTATTTTTATCACGGTTGCTGCTATTAGCATCCTTATATCATGTTAGTAACTTTAGTAAATTTTTAATTAATGTATTTCCCAATTTTAAGCCTCGGCTTTAATGAATTAATAAAATAAATAGATTAATAACAATAATATGAAATGAAAAAAACCTTAGAATTAAAAAACAGTAAAAACTAAAACAAATAAAAAGAAAAAAACTCATAACAACTGGTAAGTAATAATGATGTAATCGCGTGTTTTAATATGTGTAGACTTGTTGTCACTTATTGATACGAGTTTCATAAAATAATAATAGTAAAACACTAGTAAAGTCTGCGCCACACAAGAAAATGAAGGGGTTTGGGACGCCAGGAAGACCCTCTCCCCGGCCTCTTCTGGTGTGAATGCACAAGAATAACAAGAATAGTAATAATTATTCGACATATTTCCCATATTACACTCAGATTATCTTCAGTAGTTACATTAAGAAGTGAACAGTTTTCAGGTATGTTGCCTCGAAATATGTTTAAACATGTTATTAGAGAGACGTATGAGATGCTGTTATGTGTTAGATCTGGAATCACGTAACACTAATAGATAAGCGTCTCTGAATATTCGTCCGCAGCAACGGAAGCTCTAATTATTGAATTGGCATTCAAGTAGGGTGGGACGTTTTCCCTTTATCTATTTCAAATCATACGGATATGCATGAAATAATTGCAAGCGGCAAATAAATTGGCTCCCCAACAGAATATGAGCATATCATGGAACGTGATATTGCAGTCAGAGTCAATCTTTATCAATCCACGCCAAAGGACACGTCTACGGTAGTTGAGAGCTCAAATATACATATGATGAGCTCTCCTGCTAATGAGGCAAGTATACCCCGGTCGTAGGACATAGACAGTGTACGACAGTAGTATATTAAGCTGATGGCGGTGTTAAAGAAGGGAAATAAGATAAACCCTCCCGAGCATGGTCGTATTGTTATTGTGGATGAATCTACGTCAGCAATGCCGATCGATTTTTAAAAATACCAAAATCGGAGACGAAAGCTAGACAGTAATGTATGTTACTGTTAAATAAAAATTGCCGAATAGATAAGGAAATAAAAAATTAGACATACTTACTTTTCACAATCCTTTCCGAAATGATAGATGCCCACTGTTTTAGGTATGGGTGGTCTAGTTAAAACAAATAAATAACACACATCTAATATGTCGATGTAAATTTGATCGTTATGAGGATGTGATATAGTGACGAAACAATAACAATATTCCATACAGTGTCAGCCTTTATGTTTGGTTTACGATTCACACAGATTACATTCATCCGCTCTACGTTGTATTCTTTGATCACGGTAGGCTGAAAGTCGTCGAAGGGCAAGTTGGCTAGAGTCAGGCGGCGAACACAAAAAGGTATCAAAAAGAAAAGTATCAAGGCAGTTATAACCTTAGTTTATGTACGGATCTTCGATGAAAATTTTATGGAACAACATTGTTTGCTTCATCATTTTCCGTTTTTGCGGTAATTAGTTGGGCTTAGGTATTAACTTCAAGAGAGATCTCTAAGTGTTATATTATGACGGGCCCTGTATTTCAAACGGGTAGATTAACTAGTATCAAATAGCTAATTTTGTTATCGAAAAATAGGTTTTGTTTCTGGACTCAGAAATGAGTCAGAGAAGTGTTTGATCCAGGAGCAGTCATAATAAATTTAGACCTGACGTGACCTTGAGTCAGAGATCAGAGTGAGACGTTTTTGTCCCCATATCGTGCCTGGGAACGATGATTACGTCACCACAGAAAACAATAACTTAGTTTTTAGAATCAGTCTGGGCCTAGAAGCGAGACCGTTCAGACCAGGCGCGAGGATGTAGCCGGAAAATCGGCAAGGCCCCGCTGTGGGGGGGCAGAAGATATCCCAGAAGGAAAGAAAATAGCCCGAGTATGAGAGAGTCGAAGCCGGAATCCCCCTGACAGCAACCGAACCAAGAAGTAAGAAAATTGTGTGAGAATAAAGAAATTTGTGTGAAATATCCCTTCAAGAAAATTCGTGTCTCGTGTGTTCATTCTGTCTGAGACAGACCTCTTCCTTCGATCAAGACGACACAGCCAGCGAAGACTAGACGAATCACAGGCCAAAGAAGAGAACAGAAGATAAGGTAAACCTTTCGTTTATTTGAAAAATAAGATATGTAACGTGTATCGTTACACTTCGATCAAGACGACACAGCCAGCGAAGACTAGACGAATCACAGGCCAAAGAAGAGAACAGAAGATAAGGTAAACTTTGAGATTTATTTGAGAACTGTTTAGAGACCTTAAGATACGTATAAATGCTGAGATGCCGTGAACAGATACGTGGTTTCAGAAAGGCCTGAAGGGCCGTAAATTGATACGTGAAGATTTAAGACTGTGGTTACGAAAGTATAGAGAAAAAGTGATATACAGTTCGAATTTTATAGAGTAAAATGATTATGAAAATGATATAGATTAAATTGTATCATCAGAAGTATTAAGAAAAAAGATTGAAATCACTATTAATCCTCTCGTGAACATTTCGCGTTGTTTTCGGCCGGAGAGGATGTAATAGCGAACTGCTGAGGTGGTTTTGGAGAACTGCCTCAGTCGGAAGGATTTCTGCCTGTAGTAATAAAGAAGCTCTCTCCCCCCCCCCTTGCTGCACGTTACGTTTAATGTCAGCGTGTTATGCAACACATATTAATTTGGTTGCCGTGACCTGCCGTTTCCAACATGAAACGGTTCGATATCGATCTGGTGCTGTCATGAAGTACGAACACATCGTGTGGTCCAAGTAATAGAAAAGGGAAGTGAAAAAAAAAAAAAAAAAAGAGCGAGACACGAGGGGAGAATTGTTGAGATACACAAAAGAGAGACAAATTTAGTTAATTATTAGAAGACACAGAAAAAAAGAAAAGAAAAAAGAAAAAAGACACATTTTGTTAAAAAAAGAAAAGAAAGAAGAACGCACACACAATTATTAGATTACGCAGAAAGAGAAAAAGACACATTTTGTTAATTGTTAAGATTCACAAAAAAAAGAAAGAAAAAAAAAAGAAAGACACATTTGGTTAAAAAAAGAAAATAAGAACGCACGCACACACAATTATTAGATTACGCAGAAAGAGAAAAAGACACATTTTGTTAATTGTTAAGATTCACAAAAAAAAGAAAGAAAAAAAAAAGAAAGACACATTTTGTTAAAAAAAGAAAATAAGAACGCACGCACACACAATTATTAGATTACGCAGAAAGAGAAAAAGACACATTTTGTTAATTGTTAAGATTCACAAAAAAAATGAAAAAAAAAAAAGAAAGACACATTTTGTTAAAAAAAGAAAAAAAGAACGCACGCACACACACACACACGCGCAAAAACAATTGTTAAGACTTTGTAGGAAAAGTACATTCTAGTTAGAAAGAAAAGGACGATTTGCCGTAATTATGTTTTTTTTGTGTTGGGTTTTAAGAATTTGTTGCTGTAATTTTTTTTCTGGTTTGTGTTGGTGGGGGACAAAGGTGAAAGCAATAACGGGCGAAAAAAGAGAAAAAAAAAAAAAAACGAGGGAGGTATGCGTGTTAAAAAGTGAGAGAAAAAGTGGAAGAATGGAAATGTTAAAAAGGGTGGATGTGCTGAAATGACATGTGCACGCGAGGACGGAATATGCGTATTTAGAAAAAAGAAAGAAAGAATGTATTAGAAAGAGAGAGACAGAGACAGAAAGAGTATAGAAAGAGAGGGATTGATGTGCCACCCTGTGGCCGAGGTCTTTTGTTTTTTGGAATGTGTGTGCGTCTTAAAAAGAGAGAGAGAGAGAGAGAGAAAAGAATTGAAATGTTAAAAGAGATTGTTTAAAAAAAATGTGCGCGCGAGGTCAGAATATGCGAGTTAGAAAGGAAGGGAGAAGCGAGAGCGAATGGACAGAGAGAGAGAGAGGGAGAGAGGGAGAGAGGGCGCCCGTGGGCCTTGAAAACCGCTGGAAAGTGTTGCAGGAAAGTGGCGACGACAGCGGCGGGTGATCTGATGGTGTCCGGGTTGGAGTCTGACGACATGTCAATACGTTATGGTGTCGGGCGCTGTTCTCTTTTCCCTTTGTCTTTTGAATTGTATTGTATTGTATTGTGGAGATATGTTCTCCATTGGTTCTGTCGGTTTCGGTTTGATTTTTTTTGTTGTTGTTGGGTGGAATGAATTTTTTTTTTTTTTGATGTATTTTGATGTATTTGTTACATGGAGGATTCCGGGTTCCTAATGCTTGAGTGAATGATATTTTACTATTTAGAGGATGGAGAAATTTAAAAATGTAATTAAAAAAAAAAAATAAAAAAAACAGTTCTTAAATTGAATGTTACGTGGGTCAGCCGGGCGATTTGAGTTGATTAGGTTCGGGCAGCTGGAGTTGGTTTGGGTCGGATCGCGGAAACCCTCGGACTGGGTTGATTTTATCGGGAAAAATCCCCGTGTACAGAGTATGTACAGGCTTGGAAAGTCAATGAGGGATTCCCGGCGTTTGCTCGTATGCTCTCTTCTATAGAGTACCCATGGGTTAGTGGCGAGGCTTGTGGTAAAGCCTGCATACGTTAAAATTGCGAACGGGAGAATGACGGTGATATGGTCATTCTGTGGGACCACGAGAAAGGACGGTGGTCAGTTATGGAAATTGTTGTTTTTGTGACCCAGGTGTGCCCAACTGCGCCGATAGAGTGTGTGAAAGTTGTGTAAAATGTTAAGCTTTGAAATTGTGGTCCCATTTTTTTTTGTGGATTTTGGATGTTTGCCAACGGGTGTGCTGCGAGGATACCCCACCCCCTTACCGCATAGATAGGGACACGGGAAGGGAACGCATAGAATTGGTGTCTGCTCAACACCAGTGGGGATGGAGTTAAGCTGGGGTGTGGTGTGACTCGGGTACGCGCGTCGGGCGCGGATAGAACCATGGGGATCGAGTTAAAAAAAAAAGAGGTACCGGGTGTTAATTGGATTTAATTATAAAATTATAGGTTGGGCCTAGTTTTTGGTCGTTCGACGTGTTCCGGGAGCAGAGATGATTCGATGTGACATTTCGCTCAATACCGTATCGACTAGATAGATACATGGGATGGGGTCCTCCACGTTTAATGAAAAGGGCTGGGAGCTAGGGACATGGGTGATTGTTCGCGGACGTTTGCGCCGGGGCACTGGGATGTTCGAAGTATATGGTCCAGATTAGACAGTGGTAGGAAAACGGTACCTTTTGTAATTTTGAGAGGCTTACCATTTAAGTTTACAGGTTAAGGAAAGGGGTTTCTGTTTTTATGCCCCCATATCGCGGCAATACGCCCGATCAGCAGTCGGTCGTGTACCGATGATTAGATGAATATGTGCGTGTGTATTTAAAAAAAAAAAAATGTTGGTGATGGATTTGGATATTTGTGTAAATTTCTTCAGGGAAGAAATTTTGAAAGATAAGGTGGAGAGGAGTGTTATATTATGACGGGCCCTGTATTTCAAACGGGTAGATTAACTAGTATCAAATAGCTAATTTTGTTATCGAAAAATAGGTTTTGTTTCTGGACTCAGAAATGAGTCAGAGAAGTGTTTGATCCAGGAGCAGTCATAATAAATTTAGACCTGACGTGACCTTGAGTCAGAGATCAGAGTGAGACGTTTTTGTCCCCATATCGTGCCTGGGAACGATGATTACGTCACCACAGAAAACAATAACTTAGTTTTTAGAATCAGTCTGGGCCTAGAAGCGAGACCGTTCAGACCGGGCGCGAGGATGTAGCCGGAAAATCGGCAAGGCCCCGCTGTGGGGGGGCAGAAGATATCCCAGAAGGAAAGAAAATAGCCCGAGTATGAGAGAGTCGAAGCCGGAATCCCCCTGACAGCAACCGAACCAAGAAGTAAGAAAATTGTGTGAGAATAAAGAAATTTGTGTGAAATATCCCTTCAAGAAAATTCGTGTCTCGTGTGTTCATTCTGTCTGAGACAGACCTCTTCCTTCGATCAAGACGACACAGCCAGCGAAGACTAGACGAATCACAGGCCAAAGAAGAGAACAGAAGATAAGGTAAACCTTTCGTTTATTTTAAAAATAAGATATGTAACGTGTATCGTTACACTTCGATCAAGACGACACAGCCAGCGAAGACTAGACGAATCACAGGCCAAAGAAGAGAACAGAAGATAAGGTAAACTTTGAGATTTATTTGAGAACTGTTTAGAGACCTTAAGATACGTATAAATGCTGAGATGCCGTGAACAGATACGTGGTTTCAGAAAGGCCTGAAGGGCCGTAAATTGATACGTGAAGATTTAAGACTGTGGTCTGAATGAATAGAAAAAGAAAGAGAAAAATAAGATTGTAAATCACTGTTAATCCTCTCGTGAACATTTCGCGTTATTTTCGGCCGGAGAGGACGTGATAGCGAACTGTTGAGGTGGTTTTGGAGAGCTGCCTCAGTCGGAAGGATTTCTGCCTGTAGTAATAAATAAGCTCTCTCCCCCCCCCCCTTGCTGCACGTTACGTTTGATGTCAGTAGTTATGCAACACAAGCGGTGGACACTAGTTTAACTGTAGGATTTTTTGCTTAGATGTGAAGAGCTCTAATCGGTCTCAAATTAAACGGGAGCCATAATAACAATAATAACAATAATAATAATAATAATAACAATAATAATAACAATAACAATAATAATAATAATAACAATAACAATAACAATAATAATAATAATAAAAACTATGCAAGCGTCTACACTTTAAGCAGACAAATGGTAAATGAAAAGCACTCAATTCTCCCGGACATGGATGTACAAAAGACAAACTCATTAAGCATACAGAACGAACATGATAATTGTCACCAAGAAAGAATAAACTTGCTAAATCGTAGAGTTAGAATTCCCAGCAGATCAAAGAGTGAAGTCCAAGGAGACAAAAACCGAAACAAATGAATGGAATTTGCCAGGGAAGTGAAAGGAATGCGTTAATACCTTGAACTGATGAGCGTTACTATCTTGAACTGATGAGTGTTACTACCTTGAAATGATGAGTGGTACTACCTTGAACTGATAAGTGTGACTGCCTTAGACTGATGAGCGTTACTACCTTGAACTGATGAGTGTTACTACCTTGAACTGCTGAGTGTTACTACCTTGAACTAATGAGTGTTACTACCTTGAACTGATGAGCGTTACTACCTTGAACTGATGAGTGTTACTACCTTGAACTGATGAGTGTTACTACCTTGAACTGATGAGTGTTACTACCTTCAACGGATGAGTGTTACTACCTTGAACTGATGAGTGTTACTACTTTGAACTGATGAGTGTTACTACCTTGAACTGATGAGTGTTACTACCTTGAACTGATGAGTGTTACTACCTTGAACTGATGAGTGTTACTACCTTGAACTGATGAGTGTTACTACCTTGAACTGATGAGTGTTACTACCTTGAACTGATGAATGTTACTACTTTGAACTGATGAGGGTTACTACCTTGAACTGATGAGCGTTACTACCTTGAACTGATGAGTGTTACTACCTTGAACTGATGAGTGTTACTACCTTGAACTGATAAGTGTTACTACCTTGAACGGATGAGTGTTACTACCTTGAACTGATGAGTGTTACTACCTTGAACTGATGAGGGTTACTACCTTTAACTGATGAGTGTTACTACCTTGAACTGATGAGTGTTACTACCTTGAACTGATGAGGGTTACTACCTTGAACTGATGAGCGTTACTACCTTGAACTGATTAGTGTTACTACCTTGAACTGATGAGTGTTACTACCTTGAACTGATAAGTGTTACTACCTTGAACTGATGAGTGTTACTACCTTGAACTGATGAGTGTTACTACCTTGAACTGATGAGGGTTACTACCTTTAACTGATGAGTGTTACTACCTTGAACTGATGAGTGTTACTACCTTGAACTGATAAGTGTTACTACCTTGAACTGATGAGTGTTACTACCTTGAACTGATGAGTGTTACTACCTTGAACTGATGAGTGCTACTACCTTAAACTGATAAGCGTTTCTATAATCACGCACATGCCATTAGCCAACAGCCTCACGCTGACATCAACAGCATGTTTTTCACAAACATATAATGGCGTATTGCACAGACGTTGTTCACTTTCTTTCATACATGGGAACTATGCTTTTAAATCACTAGAAAATCGTTAAACCGTTTATATTTCACATCGACAAACATGCGCACAAACGTCACTACAAAATGGTATCAAATTCACAACACCGTCTTACTTAAGAACAATACAGCACTTCGTCACCTCAACGAGAAACAAATAAAAACATGTTAACATACATCCTTTTAAGTCGCAAGTAAAAAAAAACATGTCATCTATTTCATACCTAGCAGAAAAATACCGGATATTAAAATTTATTTGACACCTGCACAAATCATCGTCACCCAAGCAAAGAAAAAATCTGTCTGCTAAATTAAATCAGCAGACGAAATATTTTGCAGAACTCATTTGCGAAATAAAATAAGCTGAAGAAGAAAGCAAATGCGGAGCAATACATGATTCTTAAATGAAATAGATTGTTTTAACTAGAATACAGATTAAAAGGAAAGTAATTCTTTTTTCCTGGATTATCCCCCTTGACTTACAGATATTTGGAGAGTAGAGTTACATTCTTAGAACATTCTGGACAGCAAACACCTTGGATAAACACGTGTAACAAAGCCCTCTCTAAGTAAGACGTTTTAGGCCAAAGAGTAATGTAACATTGCGGCTTACCTGAAACTGTGGGTACCCGGTTTCGTATTTGTAGTTCAGTGTATCTCGGGCTTCGTCACTGATGACTCCTGTCCTTCAACCGTGCTCGACAAACACCTATCCTCCGGGGGTGAGTTTTAAAAGTTTTATTGAACGTAAAACAAAGAGATGGAAATTACTGCACGGATACGAGTGAGAGAGAGAATTAACAAATTCGAGAGAGATATCGATAGACCATTTTTGGCTACTGCGTCTCCTCCGGACCCGTTTACTGGTAGCGGACTGGCTGTTTTTACGTCTTCCTTCGTTCGTTGGTGGTCAAGAACAAGAGACAGGGTAAGCTTTTAACGGAAGTGACATCATTTAAAATTTCCGTTTTTATTCTCCCACCCTCTTAGCACTATCTAACAGTAATGTTTTCTTCACTTGTAAATAATTAATTGTTGATTTCTACAGATGAGATTTATTTAATTCTTTCTTTATATTCGTTCCATATTTCACAAATGCCACCGCTATGCATCAACTGGAGACGAAAGGATGAGATAAACAAAGAACAAACTAACTTTTTTACCGATTGGAACAAAAGTGTTTGCTTTTGAGGAAAAACACAACAGAAGAATTACTATTTCTTTAGACTTATTGGAAAGGATTTTAAAAAATGAACAAAGTTAATTAAGGAACCACAATTAGGATTTTAACTGCATTAAACCAACAATTTACATCGACACTTAAAACGCAAATTATTCACACCTAAATAACTAAACTACTTATTTTGAAGATGTTGAAGACTATATTACCGGAAAATTAGGACCAGAAGAGCATACTTGGTAAATTAATGTTACTCTTCCGAAAGAGGCAAAAGATTTAATCTGATACAGTGGAACAACTTACAGACACTTTTAGCGTCGAGCAATCACTTTTTAACGTCCATTATCATTTTCTTAAAACTGATTAAAAACGATGTTGAAGACTATATTACCGTTATTGGTTATGTAAATGGTGAATGCAGAAAAATTCCAATTGAAATCCATCATTAAGGTTCAGTTTAAATGTCTGATATTCATTGTAGGACTAAACTCATTACATGATTCAGCTATTAGTACATGCTTACTTTAAAGCCGAGACCAAGATGAAAATGTCACAGTCAAAGTTGCAAAAAAAATAATATAGGCGGTCGTGCCTATTGAGTAGGTGAGGCATTCGGGAGAGGAGTATGATAGCCGACGGAGCAAGGTTGGACGAGGTCATTCTTAGTTGAGGGAACAGAGGTAGTACAAAAAGCTATATCTAGGTTCTGCCTTCTCTCGGGTGAGCTGATCTGATATGACTGACCTGCGATCTCGGAGCGTCGGCGGCGCAGCTATTAGACAAACTATTACGATGCTGAAGGAACTTCAACACCAAGGAGTTCTTTCGGAATCACGAATCAACCCCTCGACGAAACGGCGTTAGTTATACAACTTTGCTCCATCCAGAGACTCAATTTTTTTTTACTAGACCCTGTTGGGTGAGTCGCTGGAGGAGCAATTCTTTAGCAAGACTATTCCCCTTTCCGACTACTGCCTCGGCCCTCTTCAGGGAACATCCGGGTTATATTATATTCTAAGAAATCTTTTCACATTGCTGAAGGAAATCTTTTAAAAGCTCTTACCACAGAATGCCAACGTATATTAAACCTTAAGCGCAACACTTTGATGGTACAACAGTTCAGTAATCCATTTACTACAGGCGGTGTCCGGACAAAGCTAATAAACCGCCTACAGGAAAAAACACCCCAAGTGTTTGCTGGAATTGCGGCTAGGAGCATTTTTCGCGCTTTTGTTTATTTAAAAAGCCTACGTGTCAGGAATACTTCAATTACAGACATACATAAGGATTTTCAATCCCCAGAAAGACGGAACGTCTAACATATACACAGGTAATCCAAATTTGACTAATAATTTAAAAAAAACAGGCTTGAAGAAATATGAATCAAATTCTGTGTCTGCAACATTCAGAATTTATTTTTAACTTCGAAGAAAATGTATTACTGTTTTTTTTTGTAAATAGCAGTCCAGTTCTTTTTCATTTTGGCACGGCTTTGGATATTACCCTTATCTCACGTCCGATGAAAAAGTGAGTTGTTTTATCTTTGTTTATCTCATCTTTTCGTCGTCATCTTGGAAGTTATTGTGAAGTCAGCGTTAACAGAAACACATCATATAGCCCGTAGTGTGTCAAATAATACAAGTAAGCGGACTGGTTAGGTAAATTGCAATGTATCTTTAAAAGATAACACATTTTCTGGGACATGCCGTCTCTCTGATAATTTCGATTTGAATGTGCTTGGTTTAAACTGGATAGAGGAATTTAATCATTTCGATATTCATCTCAAGCGTATTTTTAACATTTTAAATCTTTCTTTTATTTCTTGTATTCAAACCAAATTCAGAGAAATACTTAAGGGTAAATTTAGCAATGTTTTTCAGGAGAGTCTAGGATTTTGCACTAAATAAAAGGTGACTTTCAAATTAAAGTCTGATGCAAAACCGATTTTCAGGCTCAGACGTCTCGTACCTATGCTGCACTTGACAGAGTGAAAAAGAAGTTTGGACATCTAAAACAATAAGGAGTACTACCACTACTCAATTATTCCGCATGGACATCTCTCATTGTTGTTGTGAAAAAACGAATAGAAGACTAATAATATGTGTGAATTATTCAACTGGAGTGAACAATTCTTTAGATGCACATCAGTATCCGTGACATAGGATCTTTTCGATAAATGAAATCGTTTTGCAAAAATTACTTTTTCGGATGCTTTTCTGAAGTTGTGTTAGATAATGGCCCTATGGGAATAGACGTATCTGTTGGAGATCGGGTTTGACTTGCGCGAATTAACGCGGGGCAGTCGAGTGCAGAACAAGGCTTGTTCTCACAGTCGGAGCTGGTAGACGTGACAAGGTTACGTGTGACGAGACCTCAGATCAAGAATCAGTCTACACCTGCGAGAGGCTCTGTGACTTCGCGGGCCCTGCGTTGGAAAAAAAAGGGATCTGTGACGTCACTCGTTCTCGTGAGAAGCGAGTTTTTAGTCAGTCTGATTCGGAAAGCGAACTGAGAAGACATGCGATTCACAATGTAAAGATAAGGAATATTTCCCTTCAGGGAAGACAAGCGCGAGAATCCTTTCCCCCCTCTCTCGGAATAGTTAAGAAAACATTAATAACTAACTACGATAACGTGGGAGTTGCTCTCTTAGTCTCTCTCGGCGTGGTGAATTTCTCCCAGATGAAATAACAACGCTTGAATAAAATGAATTAAATTTAAAAGCAGAGTTTGTCTTCGGGGTCGACATGGATTTTATTGCAGACAATAGACGATGGCAGAGAAGAAAGAATTCATCCACTGGACGACCACTCACTGGACAACACGACCAACCCTCAAGCACGATGAGTATACGAAACGCGTACTGCCGCGGTCCAGGCAGGAGTAGTATGCAACAGTTGCAGGTTGATGAAGGGTCAAAAGAGCTTCTGACAATCAACACACACAAGATTCAACCGTCTTTCTTTCTGGAGTCAACCCAGCCGCAGCCATATTCCAGCAAACAATGGATACAATGTAAACCGGATTTACAGGAGTTACAACATTCGTCAATTATATCATCGTTACACAACATTCGTCAATTATATCATCGTTACACAACATTCGTCAATTATATCATCGTTACACAACATTCGTCAATTATATCATCGTTACACAACATTCGTCAATTATATCATCGTTACACAACATTCGTCAATTATATCATCGCTACACAACATGAGATTCTACAGCGTCTGATTTCTAAATTTCAGTGAATTCAGCAGTATAGATTTACAATGTTAATGTTTTTTAGAAAAAATTAAATATCGTGGATTTTTTTGTGACAAAGGTAGTCGATGACCAGACCCACAAAATATTTCAGCCCTTACAAAAAATACCATCCGGCAAATATGAAAAGAATACGCTCTTTCCCTGGCACGTTGCCACTACTGTGCCTTTTTGCAAGAACTTCACTGAGTTCGTGCACCTTTCTATAATCTCTTAAAAAATGATGTACTATGGAAATGGTCTACTGATTGTCAGTCTGTCTTCGATAAAGTAAAATCATTATTTTTTTCATGGATATCATTGTTGTTTCTGATCCATTGATTATGGTGTTGGAGCTGTCATTTAACATATCATTTCAGATAGCAGTCAAAAATCAATTTGCCTATGCATCCAGGCCACTGATCTGAAGAGCGGAATCATAGTCAGATAAAAAAAAGAAGCAGTGGCGATAATGTTTGCAACAAAATGTTCACAGGATGTTATAAAGACGTCATGTTACCTTAATCACAGATCATAAACCTCTTGCTAGCATTTTGGATCCAAGAAAGGTATATCAGTCTATACAGCTATCCGTCTGCAACGATAGGCAACTATGCTGTTAGATTATGATTACTCCCTCAGATAGTGTTCAACTTATGCAATCGGGAATGCAGATGCTTTATCCAGACTCATGGATAAGCAAATCAAAGGCAAAAATAGTTGAGTCAGTTCAGCATCATCTATGAAACCAAAAATTATTACAGTGCTCGCATCAACTGTGAGAGCAATGCAAATTACTCAACACAGATGATATTCGAGTCTACAGCTTCTGACCTCTTACTCGGGGCAGTGTTGCACTTACACCGTAGAAAATGACCTGAAGTATGCAAAAACAAAATCATTCATCCGTTTTTTCAACATTAATCATCATTCACTGAGGTTGAATTATGTATTTATTTTAGGGAACGTGTGAGTGTTCCATTAAAATTGCAAAATTATGTATTGAAAAAAATTAATTTTTGATATCTAGGTATTTTCCGAGTACTTGCTAAACATGGAGAAACAATTAGAGGAACTGAGCCATAACTGTTTAAAACACCAGTTAACTGCAAAAGCTTCTAGAAAAGCAAAACTTTTTTCTTGGTGTATTCTTGATGTACCCTGGTCACGTGCTCATATTGATTTTGCAAGACCCATTGAGGAAAAATGTGGTCTACTACTAGTAGATACCTATAGAAAAAGGCCTTGAATTTATGTTCCTGGCACATCCCAGATAGAAAACATATTAGATTAACACGTGTCATAGAGCTCTCTCTATGTATTTTTTAATGACTGGCATTACATCGGAGGGAACTATTTCAAACTTACAACACATTTTCAGCCTATATAGATTACCTAAGATCATAGTCTCGCACAATGGTGCTGCTTTCACTTCAGTGTAATTTTCAGATGTCTGCAAGCAGAATAATTTCAACCTCATACGCACGCCAGCATTCCATCTTCAATCCAACTAACAGGTCGAGCGTTTTGTGGATACATTTAAGAGAGCATTCTTGAAGCTCAAAGGATAGGTAACTACTCTAGAAATCCTTGGAAGTTATGGAGCTATACCAAACCCAAATGTACCAAACCGTAGTTCACCGGCTGAAGCTCTATTGAGTCTGAAAATACGTTTACCAACGGATGCCATTTGTCCAGCTGCATACACTTCTCACAAGAGAAACATACAAATAGAATGGCAGTTCAACCGTCATCATGACGTCACACTTTCAAAAAGTCTTCGCAACAGACTATCACAATGGAATACAAAAGTGAACACATGGTTATATTTTGCACCAAAGCGGAATGTCATTAACCACGTCAGTGTGAGGTCTTCTTATTGAGTTCGACATGCGAATCAGTTACGACCTCATATATCTAAGAAATTGATATCCAGGGCACGCAGGCGTCTACTGTTCCAATGAAGATACTGTTTTATACACTTGATTTGCCTCTACAACGCACTTCAGACAGGAAAATGAAACAACATCGGACTAAACTGAATATGTTACCAGGGAGATCAGTTTGAATCTAAAATAGTAACTTTTTTTCATAGATTATCACCCTTTCCTTAAAAATATTTGTATAGTAGAGTAATGTCCAGACAAGAAACATATTAGATTAACACGTATCACAAAGCTCTCTTCATGCAAGACGCTTTAGACGAGCACGTAATCCTTTCGTCACTTGCAAATCGAGAATAAATACTAATTATTGATTAATACAGAAGAGTTACAAAATGAAATTCTGGAATTTTAATTCTGCAACAGTTACATCTTTTACAAACTAAAAAAGAATACGAATATCAAGCTACCAAAATGCAACTCTTGTCAGTCATTCAATTCATTAAAAATGCGATTTTTCACCAGATCAAAACGAATACAAAAACAGCGCCACGAAAACCCAATTCTGGACATTAATGAATTTACTCTAATGATCCGAATTCCCCGCAGCAAAGCACTAGTACAAAAGACTCAGTAACAAAGCTCAAAACCCGGACACTGATTAATTAATTTAAACAATTCGAAATTTTTACTGGCAAAAAAGAGTACTAAAGCTACGTTACCTAAACTTATATCTGAACAATAATTAAATCAGCTAAAAGAAGTGTTCAAATTCAACGCTATCAAAATCAACTCCGGACACTAATGTAATCACTTCAAAAATGTAAGTGTTTCACCAGCTAAAACGGTGTACTTCTGGACACTAATCAACTCCAACAAATTTAATTTTTCATCAGCTCAAAAGAGTCCAAAACAACGTTATTGAATCGCAACCCTTGACACTAATTAATTCACTCAGACAATTTTTTTTATTTGTTACTAGCTAAAAGAGTATAAAAGCCAAACTACCAAAACTGAACCATGAATAGTAATTACTTTATTCAACAATTGTATCAGCTCAAAAAGAGTACAGAAGCCACGATGCCCTAACTCAAATCTGGACACTAATTAAATCACTCGAAAAAAGATTTATTTTACCAACTGAAAAAAGAGTATAATAACCAAGCTACTAAAAGTCAATTCAGAAAACTAATTCATTTGTACAGTATAATGTTTTATTTAAATTTCGATAACTCGGATAAATGCAACTTGCACATGGTTTTCCTGTACACAACAAAAATTGTCCTACTCACTGTATTTTACATATTGTGAAATATTTTCAATATTTATCAATCTGCAGTAGGGTCGAAGGCATTTAAAGGATATATTTTATCAGCAATCTGATCGAAAGGAACAATTAAAACATACATTTTGCCAAATTCATCACTATTCCATTTTTTGTGCAAACGTCGACTCCAGGAAAAATAAGAAGTCTGTGGGTGATTCTATGCGACAAGTCAGGTGACTTTTTTCACGCTGCTCGCGCTGATATACTCTAAATTATCTCGATATTGATCCGAGTTTTGTATTACCAAATCATTCTCCGCTCAAAAACATGTAGCCATACGAGGAGCAGAGTTTTTAATTTCCAATCGAGAGAAAGTAAAAAAAGAGTACAAAAGTTTGCCAAACTAAACTTTGGACACAAGCAGTCGGTCAGTGTCTCAAGAAGGAATACAAATATTCTTATCCTTCTATTTATCTTCCTCCCACAAGGTAAGATGTGACACAAGGTCGGGAAAGCGGGAAAAATCAGCGCTCGAGAATTTGAGCACTCTGGCTATTTATAAATTGCCTGGGCAGCCCCGTCGGCATTCCCAGGTAGGGGCGGCTCAGGCTATTAGCAATAAACTACCGCCTCTCAAAGGGTGAGAAGGCAAAGCCTGGGAGGGTGCACATCCTAGAACTGCACAGGACGGACAACCGATAAACCGGCGTAAATCAAGACCCGAAGGCCCGGTCTATAGGGTGGGGTAAAAATCCTTTTCGCATCCAAATACAATTCAACATTGTTTAAACTTATATATGTGTATATATAAACAATACTGTTGGATTTACTGATATCTTTGTCCATTTTTTTAAAGAACAATTCTTTGTGTTGTCTATACTATATTTTACCTTTATGGTGTCCAACATTCAAATTTAACCTTAGTGGTGTCCGTCATACAGATTTTACCTTTGTGTTGTTCGACATTCAGATGTCAACTTTGTGCTGTCCAACGTTAACATTTTACATTTGTTGTGTCCGACATTCAAATTTTACCTTTGTGGTGTCCGACATTCAAATATTACCTTTGTGGTGTCCATCACACAGATTTACCTTTGTGCTGTCCGACATTCAGATGTCAACTTTGTGCGGTCCAACGTTCACATTTTACATGTGTTGTGTCCGACATTCAAATTTTACCTTTGTGGTGTCCGACATTCAAATGTAACCTTTGTGGTGTCCAACATTCAGATTTTACCTTAGTGGTTTCCTACATTCAGATGTTAGCTTTGTGGTGTCCAACATTTAGATCTTACCTTTGTGTTGTCAAACATTCAGATGTTAGCTTTGTGGTGTCCGACATTTAAATCTTTCCTTTGTGGTGTCCGACATTCAGATCTTACCTTTGTTGTGTCAAACATTCAGATTTTACTTTTGTTGTGTCAAACATTCAGATTTTACTTTCCCACATAAAACTCTGGGAGACGAATGCGTCACAAAGGCAAAGAAAAAGTTATCTACCTTTTATTATCAGCTG
>OY744530.1:29941884-30124384 GCA_963556195.1 Sepiola atlantica
AAGAAAATTAAATATTCTCTTTTGATTTTTCAAATCAAGTCACGGAATGGTTGAATATACGGTTTCTAGGTGTTGTTTTCTTGTTTCATGTGTTTGTAATCATTTAACAATGCCATTTTAAAGTTTACCTGTAAAAGAATTGATAAATAAGTTGTGTTATGAAGATGTGATGTTGGAAAATAAATATCTGAAACATATGTACATAAGGATAAATAATATATGTGATAATTAGTTTTTAAGTGTATGATTACAAAATATTTATTATATCATTATGTTTGCATTCTACTGAGTTATTATATATATATATATATATATATATATATATATATATATGTATGTTTGTGTGAGTAAGACATAATTTATTATTGACTAATATCGAAACTCTCTGTCTCTCTGTATTACTCTACCTCTTTTTTCTAATGATGTATCTCTTATGAATCGTATTTCTAATATAACTTATTACCTTCATTATCCCCAGTTTCACCTGTAGTTGTTCGAGGTTAGTCTTTAGTTCACCCCATTCCTAACTGCCCAGAAAAGTTGTGGATGAGAACACTATTTTCGAGTTAAAGACACATCTTTCCCTATATATATATATAATATATATTCATATATTTGTATATATATTCTTATATATTTTTTTTTATTTCTATAGTATTTCCGTTATGAATAAAACAAAAGTACAACCTTCAATCTCCTTTTTACGGACGTCAATCGCGAACAGAGACCCCACGACAATGTTATAAACTCGTTGATAAAAATGAAATTTACTCATACCTACATACGTCGGCGTTTCAAGCTTTCGCTCTTATCAGTGGAGGGAAAAAATGAAGAAAAAAAGAGGAAAAAATATGCTTATTCTTCTGAAGATGGTAAATATTATTACCGAAAGCGCTCAAGTTTAAAAAAAAATGTTTTTAAGATAAATAAATAATTTATTTTTAAAAACAATAATTTTCGTTGTAAAGGTTTTCTAAATATTTTATTCAAAAAAAATATTCTCTTTATCTTTGCCATTTCGCCAACGCTTCTAATGTGTGAATTTTCAAATAACTTTCCACGTACCACGTGATACACACGACTTATAAACATTTCGTCCATAACATCGAGATGAATTCATCCTTACTGCTTGTCTCAGTCGGGAGGGAAAAAATGAAGAAAAAAAAGAGGAAAAAATATGCTTATTCTTCTGAAGATGGTAAATATTATTACCGAAAGCGCTCAAGTTAAAAAAAAAATGTTTTTAAGATAAATAAATAATTTATTTTAAAAAACAATAATTTGCGTTGTGAAGGTTTTCTAAATATTTTATTAAAAAAAGAATATTCTCTTTATCTTTGCCATTTCGCCAACGCTTCTAATGTGTGAATTTTCAAATATATATATATATATATATATATATATATATATATATATAATTTTTTTCCTAAACTTATCACTGGTTTTCATTTCACTATTTTAAGTTTTAAATCGTAGTGCATGAATTATTTCCACGTTTTTACTCTTATGAGCGTGGACGAAGCCCGTCTTTATAGATTTATGTATTAATATGTTTATTCCTCTGGTTTTTCATTCCAACCCAAAAAAAATGTTACAAATATCTATATTCCTTCCCTTAGTATATATATATATATATATATATATATATATATATATATATATATATATATATATATATATGTGCGTGCGTATTTGTATGGATGCATTTTGAATATTCACAGAAATGTACATATATATATTTATATACATCTATAGATAAATTCTCATGCATATACACAGATAGATACGAAGTATATTTCGTTATGGTTGTGTAAATTTGTTCATTTGCCGACATGCAAAACATCTGTCTGAAACGCATCAACAACTTTTATCCCAACACCAAACGCTTTTTTATTGTACATTGGGCTGATTTGGTTTGTTTAAAAAGGATTAATTTGTGGTATGAGAAATTGAAACATCCAATGAATGCATGTAACTTTTTAAAAACTATTTTAGTTTCGACACGATTCCGTTTGCCTTTTTTTTTAATCCGTTCTCATCTTAAACCAGAAAACTCTTCAAAATACGGTCAACCCCATTTGCTTTTCGCCTCTGGCCAGGATTAAGCTTATTTTATTTTAAGATCCAAGAGCCTTTGCATAATTCGATTTCTTTAAACATTTGAAGAAAAAGGTCAAGTGCGAAGACTTATGAGAACATTCTAATATCCATGTTTCATTTCGCCTCCGGCTGTTAAGAAATATTTCGAAATATTTAATTATATCCTGAACAGAAGTGACGACAACATGTAACTTTTCCTTTTGCCGAAATAACGATGGCAATACAACGCCATCTCTATTAGACAAGTCGCTGGAATCGATATGATAGTATTGTTTACTGCTTTCAATATTGTTTATAAGTAGGTGCTGTTTTACGCACGTGTTCACAGGGATATATCGAGTTATGGAAGAAATATCCAACTGGGAGTTTAAATCTGGCGATTGGGGGAACCAGTCAATCTATATTCAATACGTTAACAGTGAGTTTCTGAAATTAGTTTGATATCACTAGTGCATGATTTATATATACGTTATGCCAATTTTACGATCCGTTAATATTACATAACCGACATTACCCGTGATTTATTTTTAATTAAACTTTTATTTTCATTTTAAGTAAGATTTCAAAAAGAAAATTAATTATTAACTAATTGTAGTGAAGCTAATGCTGCTTTAATATCTATTTACAATGTTTTTCGTTTTCTAACACTAAAATAAACGACATCGCGTACTTGTTTCATAACAAACTGAAATGCATTGAGAGTAATTTTGAAATGAATTGTGGTTGATTTAATTCTATAATTATTTTTGTTAAATAAGATTCATGTAATATTTTATGTTATGTTATATTTCATTTTTATTAAACACATACCGGGTTGATATGAAGTAATAGTAGGCGAGATACATAGACAGACACGTACAAACACGCGAACATTTATTCAGCGATTTATTAAAACATTTATTTGAATAAATCAAATTAAATATTTCGTCAGAATAAAAAAAATTATTTTCATTTAAATATAACTTAATTAATGTAAAGGTTGAGTAAAAATTATATTTGCTCGCGATTTCCCGAACCATCATTAAGGTATAAAATCAAAATAAAGACCGCGACGTAAGTGTTCGTCATAAGAGAACAGTATTTTTTTAATGAAATTATTATTTTTTTAAATGAGGAATTATTTTTAAAGTTAGGAGTAATTATTTACAAATTAAAGTTTTGCAAGAAAATAAATGAAGTGAGGCAAAATAATTCACAATTTAATAATAATAAATATTATTAAATCATGGCTGAAAAAGCTGATAAATAATAATAGAAAGAAGAAAAATCTACTTGCAAATTGCGTGACAATAGAAATTGTATTCATGGAGTTTTTTTTAAGAGTATTTTGAAAATACAGAAATAAAATTAGAATGTCTTGATCATTGTTTTCTTCATATTTAAATAGGAATAGAAATCGTGTGTATCGACGCCGCTATATTTGTTTCTGTTTGTATTTCTCTTTAATTTTATTGCATCATCAAACATTCAAGCTTCTGAAATCTTTTGAAATATGCCTGACAACCGGTGTGTAAAGATAGAATGTTCCTTATTAAATTATTTACCCAGTGATAATGTGTAGAGTAGGAATAAATGTGACAAAGGAGATGATAACTTCAGCGATTTATGACAATACATATGATCTATGACAAACATAAAATTATTGATCAGGATCAAATAGAAAAATCTATGAAATCGAGTAAAATATGAAAAATAACGCACAAATTATTGATCAAAATCACTGAAAAACCGATGTTTTTTATCTCGCGTGTGGTTAGAAAATATTATTATGTAAATTATAACTTGTAATATTGCAAATATGTTGCCAGCTTTTAACGCATAATTAACATTTAATTTTGACTACCCACAACATAACTATGAAATAAAAATTAAAATAAAACTAAGAAAAAAAACGGGGAGGATATTTAAATTAAAATTAACCAAAATAAAACTAGTTCTAGGACTGTTTATTCAGCGAACTTTACGATATGGGTAGAGAGTCTCAGGGGATTGCAACCCCATAATATGGTTACAGCAACGTCATAAAACGCCCAACAAGAATAGAACCGTGTTGCACAGGGAAAATCTTACCAAACTTTATACATAAGATAATTTGATTTCAAAGAAAATAATGTATGATTGTGTGTGCCTTATTTCATAAGAATATACAGATCAAATTAAACTAAAGACAAACACTCATAAATCACTAGCTATGGGATATAAACGATCATATCCAATTAAGCGTTTAAAGAAGATATTGTCTTTCAGCATTACATAACCAATATATATTTAGGTCGCATATGGAAGCGAGAAAGAAACATTTCATATGCGAACTAAACCGTCTTCGTGGAATGTGCGAATCATCTAGAAAAATAAAAAATAAAAAAGTAGTATTTGCTGTCCAATCCCAACAACATTGCGCCATCACCTTTTATGTGGTTTTAATAACGACATTCGTGTTGGCTGCAAACGACCACACTACTCATAAAAAGTTAAGATCAAAGTGTAGTATCTGTTCTGATGGATACTGCACCCCATAGACTGGTATAGTCTTGGCCTTCGGGGCTTGATTTACGCCGGTCTATGGGTCTGTCCTTTGCAGTTCTAGGAGGTCCACCCTCCCAGGCTTCGCCTCCCTTCTTTGGGGAGGGGTAAGTTTATTGCTTACTGTCTGAGGCGCCCCTACCGGGGAATGCCGACCGGGCTGCCCAGGCAATTTTTAATGGCCGGGGTGCTCACCTCTCGGGCGCTGACTTTTCAAACCCCACTTTCCCGACCTTGGGTCACATCTTACTTGTGAGAGTAAGATAAAAACTGGCCTTGTGCCTAACCTCCTAGCGAGAGGAGTTAATCAATACTCATGAAAAAGTAATGTTATTAAATGCACAGACTGGTAAGTGGAACGAGGTTGTAGCTTGATGCACTCCTTGTTTTGGTTTAGTACTTATTACCCTACGTCCCCAAAGCTAGATTCTTGCATCACCTGTACACGCGAGCAGTTTTAATGTGTGACTGATGCAAAATCCACATATTCTTACTGTGGCATGCCCTTCCTCTAAAAATACTTTGGAAATAGTGTTTCATCTCTTCAACCACAAATCAATCACATAAACTGTATTTAATACTGTCAGCATTCAGTGTATGTCCAAACTACATTGCGTAAACTGCACTTCCAGTTTACCTATTACAGGCATGTCTGATTCTTTTGCGAGCTTGATTGTTTACCCGTGGGTTGGATAGAGATAATAAACTCTAAAAATGAAAACGCAAACAATATTATTCATTGTGCATGAAAAAGGTCAATAAGTAAAATAACTATTTTAGAAGTAAGGAAAAAGTTATGAGTACTGAGAAAGTGTGTGTGGGTGTGTGTGTGTGTGTGGGTGTGTGTGGGTGGGTGTGTGGGTGTGTGTGTGGGTGTGTGTGGGTGTGTGTGTGGGTGGGTGGGTGTGGGTGTGTGTGTGTGTGCAAAAATGTTAGATACATATTTACTGCTTCACTGTCTCTGCAGGGGTACATTTCCGTTGCGAAATATTCATTGTTCCACAGTGTCAAGTAATTTTGTGAAATCTTTTATAATCCAGCTAACAAAATAACGGTGATACAATGCCGCCTTGTAAACTCTTCATTAGATGCCTTAAATTATAACTTGTAATGTTATCACGTAAATTATGGTTTGTAATATTATTGTAAATTTGTAATATTATCATGTAAATTATAACTTGTAATATTATTATGTAAATTATAACTTGTAATATTATTATGTAAGTTATAACTTTTAATATTATTATCTAAATTATAACTTGTAATATTGCTAATATGTTGCCGGCTTTTAACGTATCATTAACATTTAATTTTGAATAACTATCAAATAAAAATTAAAATAAAACTAAAAAAACGGGGATAATATATAGATAGAAATTAACCAAAATAAAACTAATTCTAGGACTGTTTATTCAGCGAACTTTACAGTATGTGTAGAGAGTCTCAGGGGATTGCAACGTCATAAAACGCTCAACCAGAATAGAACCGCGTTGCAACGTTCAAAGAACGTTGCGTTTTTGTACGGAAAAAAAGATCAATTTTAAACGATATGAAACGATCTATAAAATGTAACAAATGTAACCGATCTGTCGGCTGAACTAAACATAGTCACGGGACAGATATTCGATATGCATTACCTGTAACGTCAGAGTTATGTTTTCTAGTTGAGTCCATATTCAGAAATATGGGGTGGCGAAAACAATCTTATTGCGTCGAAGTTTCTGCCATTTAATTGATTCTATTAAATTATCATCATTTGGGTTGTTTGCCATAAAAATATGACAAGCAACAGCAGGTCAGTTTTATGTCGGCTCAACCACGGAGATCAAGTAGAATATTAAGTTAGCATTCCCGGTAGACGTAGAAGCGCAGGCAAATCCTGGAATTAATAGAAAAGCTACTACATCAGAGAATAATTAAATTCAAAGGAGGAAACCTGCTTTATATAGAGAAAATAAGAAAGATAAACTTTCACAAGCTTGAACATGCGTGGCGAAAAGTCATTTAAAAATACAGTAAACTGATGAAAGGTGGTAAGGCCAATGAAACCGGGTGGAAGACCTCCAGAATACCTTGATGTCACCACTGGTCTTTACACAGCACATATCAAACCTTGTAGCATGGAGTGAGGAACAGAAGGTTAGCATCATGTTGGAGGTGACTGTACTTTGGGGAGATAATTTTGCAATAGATGAAGGTAGAAAGGATAGGTGATGTAGCGATCTGTGGACTGGGTACCAAGAAAAAAGAAGGTATGTTAAGTAGTAATCTTTATCTGTGGATGCTCGAAGATATGTTTAACGACAGCTAAGCAACATACTGCGGCATCGTTTTTATTGTACGAACACAAGGAGTAAATAGATCTAGCTGAAAAGATATGATGAGTCTTGAACAGAAAAGTAACTTAAACCAGTACCAATGTGACCTTCGGACGTCACAAATTAAGAAATGCAGTACATAATTAGAAGCCGAAACTGTGTAGTGGTTGCTCCTGATGATCGTCATACTTGATCCGATTGCGTAACTGTTAGTTACCGTGAACTGAACGCGGTTCACACAAATTACTAGAAAAAATACTTTAGAAACTTTCATATGAAAACTGAAAAAAACAAACAGTTTGAATGGAGATGATTTCCATATGTTTCAACTTTAACTTCTACTTATGTTTTAGAAGGTTTCTGAGATTAAGTGTATTTCGAACTGTTATTCGTTGCGATGCTCACAAAAGTTTTATTAATGTTCTTATTTCGTGTTCAATGTTTGTTTTTTAATTCTGTACAAACGGAATCTTGAAACTGATAGAAGAAATTAAATATTTGAAATCAAATGAGTAAAATTGCTTAATAATGAAAACAACGAAATCTGACGTCTGGAAAAGTCCAACGGCATTATCTCGGAAGTGATATCGAAGGATAAACACTTTGACAAAAAAAACAACGTTTATAATAAATCTTAAATTTAAATGCGTATTAAACTTTAATTCTTTTAAATTTTATTTTTTATTAACATACGGATCAGTGGGTTTTAATCATTTCGCCATCACTTGATAACGACTAACTTCAAATTGGCTGATGGTGGATTCAGACCTGAGGCGATTTTAATAAAGACGTGCAGAAAGAGAGGAACAGCAGTCACATCAAGTTATCGTAATTCAGTGCTATATTTTTTGTATAATTATCGGAAATTGGCGTTTATCATCTATTTTATCATTCATTGGGTCATATTCCCCAGGCAGCATTGCGATCGCACAAATACTACGCGTTGATAAACATTCGAACCAGAAGGAGAAATGAAATTGTCGTTTTTCATGCAAGGTGGACGGGTAGGTTTCCGCACGAGCACACTTATAGCGACGAACACTTAGGAACTGAACAAGTTATTCACATGTGCGCTTACTTATTCATGTATTACATATAATGTCGAAATTGATTAAAGGAAAAAAGACATTTCCACAAATTGGATACGGGAAACAACTTTAGTAAAAGAATATATGGAAGGCGCATGAATCAACACTCGGACAAAAGCAATATTTGCGTTGGTATTTTGGCCCTGGGAGTAAGATATTCTCATTGTTACACTATAGAAAGAAAACGTAACGTTGCGATTTGGTATGAGTGTGTTTTAATAAAATACGGAAGTTTGTGATGTAACATTAGAAAAAGAACGTGCATGATTTGTTTGTCATAAAAATGGAATTGTTGTAAAAATTATGTTGAATGTTATAAGATTTCCACGTATAAATTTTTCATTAGTTTAACATGTATTTATTCAATGATGAATAATGCTGTATTTGCTATTAGATGAATATCTATTAAACTATTATACAAGTGGTAAATAATCATTTTGTGGGCTAATATTTTTAGTATTTTTTTTATTTACATTTAATAAATTATTTTGAAGTAATTGATGAAACTTGAAGTTGCAACAATACTAATTTATCTCTATTGAATCAGGAAGTTTTGTTTCTGAATATGGGTTATCATTATGCGGTCATTTTATTATTTTTTGCAATATTTAAAACATCAGAAAAGTTTAATAAAATGATATTTAGCCACTACAATATTGCTTAAATATAAAAGAAGTTTATACCCTTTTGGCGGTTTCTGTCCATCTAACATTTTTGTGATTGCAGTTATAACAATGATACCTTCATCAGACAGCTACCGTTATTAATAAGTTGAATTAAAAGATAAAGCAAATATTATTTTGATAAATAAAGTTAATTGACATTTTAATTGACTATATTGTTGCACAACATACCTTAATGCTAGATATTGAGTGTAAAAAATTGCTTATTATTTACTTCGTTTTGAGTTGCTTAAAATAATATGTTTAGAATATCTAAATGTGAGAACATATTTTGTGGTAGTATTGGCCAACTTACTATAACTTGAACAGAAAGTAGATATCGACTCAACTCTTTAGACTGACCACGAAAGGAAAACAACAGTGGGGGATCACCCGTGTCTGACATCAAAACCTTTCTCTGCAGTTTATTCCTGTCCCTCTAAACCTCGACATGACCTCATCACGACGCCACACTTCTTCTCTCTTGAATCACAGCGACATATTCGATGTGCGAAAACTTTTCATTAATGATCTCATGTAGAGCGAGGACGGAGCATCTAAAGCGATGACAAAAGACTCGTATGCAATCGTATTGCAAGATAAAATATAAGCGTGCCTACAAAAAGGTATGAAGACGAGGTTACATTGAAAGCAAAGTTAGACACTGAATAGGAACTGAATAAATTCGAAGCAGCGAACCTTCTCTCTAAAATCAAAGCAATTCTCCAAATAATCAAGACTACTTCCTTGCCACGGATATACATACTAAACAACTCATAACCATTTGATAGACCAACACGGAAAAAATTACCCCTCGATATCAGACCATCTACCCATCCTACCAATGCATTCAAAATTTAATTTCTTCCACTGTCAACAAAAAGACACATAATATCGTCCCTGAAAAACGATAGGGGAAAATACACCCATTTTACACGGGCACAGTCGTATTTAAGCTATCATCTTGTCAGGTAAAAAAAGGTAATGTACCCATTAAGATTAAATCATCTGATAATCTTTCTGGTCATATTACAGTTTTATGGTTAATCTAGTGATAATACTCAAAATGTTCCTTAAGAATCAAGTTTATTGACATTATTGAGAATTAGAGAGTCGATCAAAGACATTTAAAAGATGCTTATATAGGTGAATAGTGTCTTCAAAATGACACTTGCTCGAGCTATCTTCAATGTCGACGGACTTCGAGGTTTAGATAAACATTATATTGGGAGGATCCCTGTTAAAATGCACCCGTCCCTCCATAGGGTAACAAAACTAACCACCCTCTGAGATATAGGCATTATCTATCAGGACAATCTTGTTAGCATTGACATTAGACTGTAAAAACCAAAACCACTAGTTTCTTTTTAGAAGCTAAAAAGTTAGATCGATAAGGGCACTGTGATTTGCAACGCTCAATGGACGGGACTTGTAGATTTTGAGTTGTTTAAGACATTCAACTCCTAAGTGTTGATATATGGGCTTCACAGGAAATACTCAATTCCAATGATTATGTAGATATTTTTATTAAGGGTTTTTGCCTAAAATACGCCTAGTTCGATTCAATGGAATTTCCTGGCGATTAAGACGGACTTTTAATACGGCGTGTTTCCCTTATTTTGCTGATCGGAATGGAAGGCTGAGTGTTCTTGACGTTGCCATAAAACATGTGATGTTTGAAATTGCTGAAGTTTTTGCGCCTAATAAGCCGATTGGGTTTAACGATTTGGGGGTCTTTCATGACTACATCTCGTCGGATAGCCTAAGCGGGAGGTTGTAACGTGGTTCTTGATGGCGATTCAGATCGTGGAAGAACATTAGGGATTAATAATAACCAAGCGGTTAAACGATACCGTGGGTTTGTTAACATGTCCAAACTTATCGATGAATTCAGGAATGAGAAAACCCTTACTATAATATGAACTTTACTGCTGGTCGTAGCTCAGAATCGGTGCGGCATTTTAGCTATATCAACCGGTTCTTAATCGGAAGAGTCAATGTAGAAATGTAAGGTTTTCTAAATGTCTACGGTATAATTTATATGGAGTATAGGCTTGTCGGGGTGCGTGGAAACTTAGATGTGATTACTTGGGCAGTCTGGGAAGAGTGCAACATACTTTAGACGAAGAAATAAGATTTCTATTAGGCGTAATTTTCTCACCCGATGTGATGTTTTCGCTGTGTGTAAAGCCGGTTAAGCACATCTAAGTAGGAAGATGGCTTAGAGTAGCAGCAACATTTACTAAGAAGAAACCAATAGCGGTTACCATATGCTGATAGGACGACGAGAACGATGCTTCTTTAAGCACAATGATTAGGCATTGCCCTTACAAGAGTGCATCTAGAAGATACTTTGCGAGATAAGTTTTGTTTTTATCGATGGTCCTGAACTCGATTATTTGATTTAATGCAAGCTATTTAGATAGGGCAGTCTCGCTTGAGCTTAATGGAACTATTATAGGTTACAGAGAGTAAGATAGAGAGAGAGAGAGCAAGAGAGAGATAGAGAGAGAGCAAGAGAGAGAGAGCAAGAGAGAGATAGAGAGAGAGCAAGAGAGAGAGAGAGAGAGGGAGAGAGCAAGAGAGATAGAGATACAGAGAGAGCAAGAGCGAGAGAGAGAGAGTTCCACATTAGATCAATTTGATAAAATATGATGCTTCATTATTGTTGTGAAGTAGTCCAACAGTAAAAAGAAGAAGTCAAGTCGAGGTTGGGTTAAGATAACAAGTGTATTAACATAAAGAGTACAAAGGTAAAGAAACTGACTGACACTCGGCTAGACAGTTACAATACTGTCCTATTTCTCTCTGGTGATTGTATACTCGCACTATTTATAGTGAGAACCGGTGTAGTTTCTCTTCTGTTAGAACGGCCGGTGTGAACATTTTATAAATTATCAACATGGTTGTAGAATCAAATTGACTTACCCGCGAAAAATGCACCAATATTTAATATGCAAAAATTACTTAATTCAAGCAAGAACTTTCCTAAATAGATTATCCACTCACGGACGACAATCATAACTCAGAGAATGGCCTTACCAATCTGAGCATAATGGTGCATTCCAGCATAATATTAACATGGGTTTTAGTGTTCTTGGAAGTTTACTTGTATGTAGCTCAATGACTACTAAATTGAACATAACGCTATGAACCGGACGTAGGATTAAGGTTAGGATTAGACGTAGGGATCCTAATAACTAGGAACAATTCCTTGTCAAGTCAGATATCTTCTGTTAGCTTAGCTAAACCCCATGCTGTCACATTTGCAAGTGAGAAGCTAACAAAGGAGAACCTACTCTGATGCCCCCTCGACGTAAATTCACTAGACTCACTCGACAATCAACTAAATCTCATTCATTCACTGTGGAGGTCCCTAGATGCCGGAGAGACTTCTACTCAAATAGCTTCTTTCCTCGTCCTGATGGCTTCTGGAACTCCCTCCCTGCCCCCTGTTTCCCCGACAGTACTGACATGCAGAAATTTAAAACTAATGTAAACATACATCTCGCTGCGCATATTCCAATTTAGGCTGACCCCCCAACCTTCTCCCCTTTTCTTTTTTCTCAGTAGCCTCTTACGTCTACAGTGGCGGCCTGCCTTGTTTGGGGTGAACCATGTTAAAAAAAAAAATGAAAAAAAAATGATGGATATGGCTATGTTAAAAGAGCTAGGGATCACATCAATGAGAGATGCCTTGTCAATCCTTAAGCAAGCTAAGGATCTATATGTTCAGGAAACCTATGCTAAATTATAAGCAGTTAAACTGCCTAATCTCGAAATGACCTCTCACCAATTCAGAAAATTCAAAATTGCTTAATAAGTGTTCACTAAAATGAGAGTTATGCCGTCATGTCAGGCCAATATCTAGCTTTAAAATATTGCAGATCAGTCCGTACAGAACGCCATAGTCAACACTAACCCTAAATTATTCACCACTGACCCAGACCAGCTTCTAGGGTTGATAAGGATATTAGTAACTCAGAGGTCAAATCCCATTGTTTATCGTCTCACTTTTGCTTCTATGTCACAGGGGGAGATTGAGACGATGCAGAACTTCCTAGCCCACCTACGGGTCACAGACCTGGACTTCAATTTTTTATGTCCCATTTTTGTGCATGATCTGTCCGACAAGAACTAGATAATAATGGGAATAGTGAATAACCCAATCCAAGCAGACCTACTGGCTAAAGTCGGAACACTTAAATTTATCTATTTAGACATTCGAATAAGCATTGCAAGTATAAAGTTCAATGACCGACCCCTTCCGACATGACACCCCAAATAGTTCGGGCTGTTGGATACTTCACACTTGTATGTGAGCGAGGTTGCATGTGATATTCTAGGTTCAGGGAAAACAACCAAGCATGCTATTTACATATGAAAGGGTTCCAGCGACTTTATTTCAACAAGTCAGCATGCATTGATGTGAGAATACTGCCTGTAAATTTCCCAAAACCTTTGGCATCATTGTCGATTCAAGCAAATATCGGAATACAACACATCGGGTGCGGGGATCAATTGCTAATTCGCCCTAAAACCTCCGTTTTACCCAACGGAAGAGAACCTTGGCAGGCTTAAGGATTTGCTCCAAGATTTTTTTCCAGAACAGCGTTAAAAACTGATGGGATATTCCCACTACCCATATTCACCTTAATAAGGGAGAAGTTCCTGTGCTTTATCATTTCCGGGAGCATATTCGACACGTTTTGGGGGGATATCATAAGAGGCATTCTTACCCAGTGTCCGATTGGTGTTGCACTATGAAAAGAATTTCAAATAAAGATGGAAACCCGAGATAATTTCTCAATGTAATTACCAATTGTCCAGATTTAATCTTCCTCTGAGGTCATCAGAACTACGCCTATTTTTAACTCACATTACACACGCATCGTATCATTCTCATATCATGTATCTCCATGCAACGCATGTCCTCAACCCTCACTGAACAAGTTTTACTTTCATACATTATCACACTGCGTACATATGCCTAATAGACTTTTTCCTTTCCTTGACAATGGTAACGCTCTGTTGTTTAGTAGTTAATAAATTCCCTGAACTTACTCCATCCACTCTTAACTCTTGCAATCACACTAGCATCTGATGCAACCTGTGCTCTATTGGTATCACCAAGGTGATAAAACTTCTGAACAATCATATCCATACAGACATGTATTCACACATACACACATAGTTAATGTTTTAGTTGAAATAATAATAATAATAATAATAATAATAATAATAATAATAATAATAATAATAATAATAATAATAGTGAACTACTTAATTAAAAACAAGAAACATTCTGGAAAGGGAACATTAACATATCAACAGCGATTATTAGAATACACAAGAACGAAAAGTCCCATTGAGATTAAAGTATATAGTAGAAAACTATTAAAAAGAATAAACACTTGAGCAGTATCCCTGGACCGTTTATAAACTGTGCGAAATGGGGAACCCATGGACCTTGATGAAAGAATCAGGAAACTAATCACTATTCACAACGCACTGAGCCGGAGGAGGGTAATAGAAACCGACTTTATGTAAAGCGTATTTGATGCAAGTAAATTACTAGAGAAATACATAACACAAAATAAATAGAGACTGATTATCGTCACCAAATTCAGCGCCAAGATGAACAATAAGGAAAAATGAGAACTATTTATAAGATATACACAGCAACTTGTAAAAAATAGAATATGGAAAAAACATCTGAAGAGAAATGAGGTTATTATAAGATCCGGCCAGAAAAAACGCGATCAGAGACGCTTCGATTAACCACATCATCAGTGAATGCAACAAGCCAGTACTAAAAGGAATAAGCAGGCATGACTGGGTTAGGAAGTTAGTCTATTGCAAACTATGCAAACCACTGATATTTGAAATGGTACAGTTACAAACCGGAGCAATTGTATTGTAAAACGAAAAAAGTAATATTGTACATGGAAATACGAATGATCAAAATAAATTCAATCAAGAATAGCGAATATGATAAGAGTAAAGAAGAAGGAACATAAAACATCCAAATACTCGATTTCATCGTCACATCACAGGGTGAATCTGGAGAAAGCAGTAAAATTGAGTAAAAACAAAGAGATTGTCAGAGATCTGAAGAGGATATGGAACATGAACAAAACTACCATAATAGCCATCATTATAGGAGCACTAGCTTGCCCATACCCGAAAACCTGAAACAAAATAGGATAAATTGGAACCAAATGGAAGTTTGACAAGATACAAAAGGAAAATCCTCGAGTACGGACACCAAAACACATAACGAGGTGAAGATGATAAATCACAAGTAAGTTTAAATAAAATATTACTTTGTAAACTAAGAACATAGTAAGACGAATCTAAGGGAAATGATACTCCCTTGGTATATACATAAGAAATATCATTTAATCTGAGACCGTTCTCAAAAAAATACTAGGCGAGCATGATACCTATAAATATTTGGAAAAGAGTACGTGGGAAGTACAAAATGACACTTAGAAACTAAATTATATATCCTCCCACAAGGTAAGATGTGACACAAGGTCGGGAAAGTGGGATTTGAAAAACCAGCGCCCGAGAATTTGGGCGCTCTGGTCATTTAGAAATTGCCTGGGCAGCCCCGTCGGCATTCCCCGGCAGGGGCGCCTCAGGCGATTAGCAATAAACTAACCCCCTCTCAAAGGGTGAGAAGGCAAAGCCTGGGATGGTGCACCTCCTAGAACTGCACAGGACGGACAACCGATAGACCGGCGTACATAAAGACCCGAAGGCCCAGACAATACCGGTCAAAAGAGAAAGTGAATAAAGTAAGTAGTCCCCAAAGAATATAAAATTAAACAATACTGTCTTGTGAAACTAGTTCACTGTGACTATCAAAACGCCCACAAGCACAACAATAATCTAGTATTGGACAATGGAAGTTAGGCAAACTTATCCAAACTAGAAGACCAGGAGTGATAATAATGAGCAAGAACGTATACACCTGTGAAATAGTAGACTTCACAGTCCTAGCTTATCACAGATTAGGTAGACAAAAAATGAGTATAGAACTAACCAGAGAGTCGAAGCGCCTATGGAATCTGTAAACTGCACTAATATTAATAACTGTCGGAGCACCAAGAACAAACTACACCAGGAAAAGCTTTTAGAGTACGAAAACTAACCCATATTACAAGGTGATATTTATCTAGAATAGATGAGTTGTACTAAAATTACACTGGGACTGAATACTAAACGAAGGGCGGATGGCACATATTAAACGAGCAACTGTAACGAATTGAGTACAAGCTTGCGATATATATATATATATATATATATATATAGAGAGAGAGAGAGAGAGAGATAGAGAGAGAGAGAGAGAGGGTGTGTGAGAGAGAGGCAGAGAGAGATACATGGATTGAAACAGACTGAAACAAAAACAACAATGCAAAACGCAGACGCGCGATTCAAGATTTGTCTTGAAATAGGTTCATATCTTTAACAAATACAATGTTAGAGACAAAATATGAATATGTGAACATATACACGGTGCGTATTATTATAATAATGATATTTTGATGAAGTAATTAATCAATTTAATAATGAAGTATGGGAATGTAAAAGAACGGTATTAAATATCTTTAATAAAATGACTGATAAACATTGAAATATGTCATATCCCTCAAAACTGTTTTTTTTTACTATTATCAAAATTACATTTGTTTGCGTTAAGGAAGAAATGTAAACAGATATTGGCACCGAAAAACACTCTTTAAATCTAGTAGTGAAACATTTATATTGAGAAAACCATTGTCAGTTAAGAAATGATTAGCGTGCAAATTTCTTGAATTAATAAACAATATATACAAAAATATCTGTAACATTATATATATATATATATATATATATATATATAATAAGTATTTATTATATATATATATATATATATATATATATATATATATATATATATAATAAGTATTTGTTTTGTTTATTATCTATGCACGTATACGTTTCGTCCTTTATAATTGGGACTCATCAGCATAGATATATGACTTTTCACTTCTGGTCATGCGATTCGAAATCCCGAATTACACGTATTTTTGCAACTCAAATCCCGACGTCTAGAACCACTCTGCCAACGCTGAATGGCGAATAAACAGTGATAATTTTAACATTTTATCCGGCGGCTTAACACAGTGCATAAATACATACATACATACATATACATATACACATATATATATATACATATATATATATATATACATATATATATATATATATATACATATATATATATATATATATATATATATATATATATATATATATATATATATATATTAGTATATAGTGTTATTTGTAATACAATATCATGCTTTGAAATACTACATACATTATCATTAACTCTATGTACTTCGCCTACAATAGAAATACAGAATTATACGATATAAATATATATATATATATATATATATATTTCTGCAAATGAACTCCAATAGAGGCACGCCTTTGCATTGAAAGGCACGTGTGACCTGACACCATGATAGATAAACTCCATAATTACTTTGTCGTCAACAAATCGATAAACAATTTAAAAAAAAGAAAAAAACATGAAAATAATGTAGATAAAAAATCGGATCATAGAAAGGGAATTTTAAATAAAGAAAAAGTCGGAAGAAGAGAATGGTGGATGAAAGAAAAGTGCCAATCTATCATCGTCGATGGTGTTTTTGTTGAAGTGGATTTCGCAGAAAGCGAGGAATGCTCGGTGTCATGTATTTGATGGACAAAAGCGGGCAGGAGAATACATACAATGCAAGAAATGAGAAAGGTAGTTATATAGCGGTGAGGGGGTGGTGGTGAAGATAAGGCTAAGTATGGTGTGTTTCTTTGTATAAGTGGTGAGGACGATGTCCATAGTAGGTGGGGTGGTGTAGAGGAGAGGGAGGAGGAGGTGATGGTGAGCAAATTCTAGCAGGGAAAAGGATGGGGTGAAATACGATGGGGAGTTTTACAAGAGAAACAAAAGGTCGATCTCACAGATTTAGAGCGAAGTGTGTGTGGGGGTAGAGGGCGACGAAAAGTAGTAGAGAGTGAGAGATGGATGTAATGATATTATCCGTGGTCGCAATTATTGGCTTGGAGATAGCATACAATCAACAGAAAGAAGACTGCTTCTTCTTCTTGAGAATATCTTTTACCATGACATGCCCGCCCACTAACCGACGGATGACGTCAGCAAGCAATTATGTCTTTTCGCCCCCTACTCTTAGATCGTATTCTTTAGTGTTTCTCCTCTCTAACCCTGAGTCCAGTTATACCAAGGATAGCACTTTTAATCCTGATCTTTCTCGCTTGAACACTTTTTTGCTCCCCTTTCTGTCATCCTTATTCTTTGTTTCTTTATATTTCCTTGTGGGCCGGTGCGGACACCAATCGCCTATCGCCGGGCCACTGCCACAACGTTGATGGTTGGTGCGTGGGTGAGAGCAGGGGAATGGCAGGGTAGAGTGAGTCTGGCGATGCGTAGTACAGTGTCTTCGAGGGGGGATTTTTCCAGAGTTGGCAAGACAAGACCGATATTAAAAAAACCGCTGCCAAGAGAAAAAGGCGAAAGAAGAAAGACAATAGAATGGTCACTAGCAGAGTGACCGCCGCTTATTTTCTCGCCTGCTCTTAGAAGCGACGACGCGATCTGAGTACGCGTAGCTACGACTCAGTTGTGTGAATAGGATGCGTCGTTTTTTTTGTTGGTTTTCTCTTTTTTGTTGGCTTTTAAATAGATGTGTGGCTCACAAAAACGCCATCAGAATAGTACAACACGATGTAGAGCCACATCCTAGTGCGTACATAGGGGATCAAGGAAGAAGGACGAAAATAGATATATAAACTGGCACAGGAAAAAATAAATGGAGAAAACTTAACAAAACTATGAAAATAAAGTGGATTGCAAGCGTACGAATTGGCTGAGTGACAGGATAAATATAGAAATATGGAAAGGTGATATCATTTGTATAGAAGATGAAACTAATATATTTTCGATTTGACTTGTAGCTGATCTCATATTTCTTTTAATAGATGGATGAAAAATCGACACGAAAGTTCATGTTGTCCTATCGCCAGTCAGCCTAACGATGGAATGCCTTCAAAAAGATGCGTGGGATTTCATTTAATTTATTTATGAGCAGCTCAATGAATGATTATGCAAACAAATAAAAAAAGAGAGCCATGTAGTTACAAAAAAATAAACGAGGTATATTTGTAAAAAGAACACACATAGTCAGAATAAAAAAATATATAATTTAAAAACAAAAATATTACTTTGAAATAATACATGAGACCGTTTCAAAAGAACAACGTAGTATTGGTAAATATTTTTTTAAACCTTAAAAATGCTATGATACTAACATAAAATATCGTAAAAAATCAATAATGATGAATAATAATAAATAAAATAAAATCTTCAAAATGCACTAAATAAAATCGTTGATATAGTGATATATATTTATATATAAATACTGACTATTATATTTAAAAAAGATGGATAAATGAATATAGATATAAGGTAAACTATAGTATGTATAGATAAGTACATAAAATGATGGAAAGGTGAATACATATATATATATATATATATATATATATATATATATATATATATATAAATATATATATATATATATTACTATTTCATGTATTTTATAAAGACCTATAATTTTTTATGAATCAATTTTCAGTATTAATTCAACAGTGCTCGATACGTAAGTAGAGCAAGGTAGTAAGCTATGAAAATATATTTATGGCAATTAAGCTACACAGAGGCTCTCGCGTTTAATCCTCGGGGGGAATCTTCAGGCTAAAATGCTATGCTGAAGATTCACCCGGGGATGAAACGCGCGAGCCTCTGTGTAGCTTAATTGCCATAAATATATTTTCATAGCTTACTATATATATATATATATATATATATATATATATATATATATATTATAGAGATTACAACAGTTAATGATATAAATGCAAATTCATGTTGTTCAGGTCGATTCGAATAGGAATCAATTTGTAAACGCAAATAGATCTTGCAATATATACATAAATATATATATATATATATATATATATATATATATATATAATATTAGTACTTCATGTATCCACATAGAATATTATCAGGAGATATCATTTTTTATGTATCAGTTTTCAGTATTTAGCCTGACGATTCCCCCCGGGGATGAAACGCGGGAGCCTCTGTGTAGCTTGATTGCCATATATATTTTCATTGCTAACTATATATATATATATATATATATATATATATATATATATATATATATATATATTGTCAGCTTTGCATTATTCGTCGTATTATGTTACCTGAGGATCATTCGTCGATGAACTGAAAGTACTGGTGATACATTTGGTACTTTGATTATTAAACAAAAAACGTAATTATTAGAAAGATTGAAAATATAAAGAAGAGTATAGTTAAACAGAGGAAATCTCTGTTGTTCAACAATGTCTTTATGAATGAAGTAATGCTGCCTGAACACACACAATATATATGTATATATATATATATATATATTTATATATATATATATATATATTTAGATATAGATATATTCACATACACACACACATTTATATATATATTTATGTGTGTATGTATATGTATATATATATGTATATATATATATATATGTATATATATATATATATATTTATGTATATATGTGTGTATGTATATGTATATATATATATGTATATATATATGTATATATATATACATATATTTATGTATATATACAAATATATATATATATACATATATGTATATATATATATATATATATATATATATATATATATATATACATATATATGTGTGTGTGTGCACAGATAGAACGGGACGAAGAGGGAGAAATACATACACACTCTGATGTATAGATAGATATGTACAGACGAGAGAGAAAATTACAGACTATTATCAAGAGTTAAACATATAATTTTTAAAGCTTTATTTATTCCACAACATATATATATATATATATATAAATATATATATATATATATAAACATATATATATATATATTTATATATATATATACATATATGTTTATATATATATATATATATATATATATATATTTATATATATATGAATATATATATATATATATATATATATATATATATATATGTTTATATATATATATATATATGTTTATATATATATATATATATATATATATATATATATATATATATATAACATATATATATATATATATATAAACATATATATATAGATTGTATTTATAGTTTTTGTTGATTTTCATTTATTTTCAAATCAACATTTCTTATAAGTTTCGACTATTCCACTCTAATTTTAAAATTAAATTCTCAAAACTTATCATTAGGTTAATAATAATCATAATAATAATAATAATAATAATAATAATAATAATAATACTCTTATATCGGTCTTTTGTCTTTTTTTTTATCTGTAGTTGTTGCTGTTACTGTTTTATTTGTTGTTATTTTTGTTGTTCGTCTCAAATCTCGCCCCTCTCTGTTGTACAAGATGTTAAAGTTGTCGCCTTAAACGCGCGCTGGGTAATTGTATTCAATTCGACACCATGATTGGCTGCGAAAAACTTAAAATCATGACAAAATTTAGACAAAAACTTTGAAAAAAAATATAATGTGATAATAAAAGAGAACAAAAACCCTGACCCGCTCTCCATCCTACACCCCTTTTTCTCCGCCCCATCTAGTTCCTCCCCTTCACTTTCTTCCTCCTGAAACAATATCCTAGTTTCCTTTCTCTCATACCGACCCATCAGCATCCTCATCTCCCACGCCATTTTTATCGATCTGATTTGTGCTGAGTTTTGACTGGGCATGAAAGACAGTCCGCGTTTAATTTTATTATTATCTACATACGTTTCATTTTTGCGGAATCATCAGTAGAGTGATAACTGTTCAACCAGTAGCAAGAGCCACCTTAAACTCAAATTCTGAACGCTTTAAGCAATGAGGCTAATTCCAACCGTTATATAACAGGATGAGAAAAGAAATGATGTTTATGTCAAGCAGGCGCGCAACCATAGTCAGCCGTCATAGCAGTGTTGAACGAAAGGAAACTTGCATTTGTAGCTTATATTAGATAGTTTATATTATTTCTTATTAAAGGGCCTGCCCGAAAGGAGGCTAAAAATAATGATTTAATAATAAATATTTAATTATTCGCTACATGCGAATACGTTTCATCCTTGTTGAATATATATATATATATATATATATATATATATATATATATATATATATATATATGGGAAATAAAAAAGGAAAATAACAAAAGATAGTTATTTATATATTTATCAGCGTTTCGTCTTTATTGTAAGACTTCCTCAGGATAATAGTTTGAAGAAAAATAAGTTAGTGGTTGACATGGTGGAGCGATGAAGGGATGTATTAGCCGTGGCTACTATGAAAGACAGAGAGTCCAGGGTGTAATAAGTTAATGGTCGAGAAAGAATCAAATGAATATGAAAAGCTTTGAGTATTGATTTACTCCTCTCGAGGAGTTAGACACAAGGCCAGTTTTTATTCTTCTCCCACAAGTAAGATGTGACCCAAGGTCGGGTCGGGAAAGTGGGATTTAAAAATTGTCTGGGCAGCCCCGTCGGCATTCCCCGGTAGGGGCGACTCAGGCAGTAAGCAATAAACTTACTCCTCACCAAGGAGAGGAGGCAAAGCCTGGGAAGGTGGACCTCCCAGAACTGCACAGGACAGACCCATTGACCGGCGTAAATCAAGACCCGAAGGCCAAGACAACACCAGTCTATGGGGTGCAGTATCCATCGGAACAGATACTACACTTTGATGAAAAACTTTGAGTAGATAAGATTGAGGCAGCTATATATATATATATATATATATATATATATATATATATATATATATATATAAAGTATATGTATGTAAATATATATATATAAGTTATGCATGTGTATATGTTTATATAGTTGTATTATAGGATCCACTCCTAAACTATTTAACAGATCATTATGAATTTTAGAATACAGCTGCTAAACGTTAGGGGTTGTAATGTGGATTATATTTAGTTTAATCTATTTTCATGCAAGGAATGTAACAGGAGATAGATGCTTTTTTGTGAAAATTCAGTTATCTTCGATTTTTGTGAAATTTTGACAATAGATATTTCACATGAATATTACTAAAGTTGGCCATCATTATATCTTCATTTTAATCTTCGAAAGGAGACATGAAATTGTTCTGTTAGGGAAATTCATTTTACCTGTCTTATGGCAGGCATTCTTCTGGTGTGTATATATATATATATATATATATATATATATATATATATATATATATATATATATATATATACATATATACATGTATATATATATATATGAGAGAGAGAGGAAGAAAGAGAGAGAGGATGAGAAAGATCTTATTAAAAACACTCCTTGAGTACTTAAATTTTACTTGAACTCAGCGGTGAGAACATGAAAGACATTCGTACGTTAACAGTAAAAAAGAACAAATAAAGTCACTTTACAGTTCAAATATTTTATTTGGCGTGGGGTTGCGTGTAAACACGAATACTTCTGAAAGGACATTTAGAATTAGCATCATTCAAATTTGAGAATATAAGTTTTTCATAAATCAATTAAATTTCATAAAAATACACTATTGCATATTGGACGGTGTACTGTTCGCAATATTAAAATCATACTAATACGTATAGTATTTCGATAATAATGTACTCTATCTGTGCTGTTGTTTTATTAAATGTGCATTTGTGATTCTAATATATTTTTATTCTAATGCAGTTTCCCATATATAATATATGGTTTCATTTAGTTTTTTTCATTTGTATAGATTGTGGCTAGATAGATTATGGCTTTCGCTAAGCAGTTATTTTGTAAAGGGCAGCCTACTCTTTTGCAGTTACAGTTTTACGGTACATCATTATGGAACCATTATTGGTAACTTAGAGAAAAAAAGACTATAATCGAATGCAAAATGTTAAGGTGTGTTAGTGCAGGCAAATATTTAGACAATATTAACTATGCGAATAAGAATGTCACTCCAAAACGGGTGTTATAATAATACACCTACGCACACACACACATACACACACACACACACATATATATATATATATATATATATATATATATATATATATATATATATATTTAAATATTCATTATATACCAAGAGTAAATTTTTCAAAATTATCCCTTAGTAATTTGATTTGTATATATGGTCCGATGTGCTATTTGATTTTTATTAGTGATCAACCACTGAAAATTAGTGCGTGGACACACACAAACACACACACACACACACACACACACACACACACACACATATATATATATATATATATATATATATATATATATATATATATATATATATATATATATATATATATATATATATATGCACTTATACTAATATGTATATGTCTGTGTTTCTACGCATCAGTTTTCACTGATTAATATCTAATTATACCAAAGACGGGGTGTGTCATTTTTGTCAGGGTTGTCACATATTTCTTAGTTATAAGCAGCTATGAAAGTGGCTCCCCTCCTTTGAAAATACATATATCCAATTTTCATGCAATTTAAACACTATTTATTCGACATAAATTAAACCAGTTTCTCAAAATTGTAATTTCTTCCCAGGATGTTAAGACAAACTAAGCCCCAAATTCAAATTAAAATTTTTGAAAATTCAAAAACAGTTACGACAATTTTTCTAAAATATTAATCTATTCGAAAAATAATACTCATAAGTTTTAAAATAAAGAAATTGACGTATTTGTATAAACTGACCTGTTTTTTAGTGTGGGGGAATTCAGCTTCTCAGAAATGGGAACTCTAGATCAAAATATACAACACTCCAAAGCTCTGGCGGTACTCCCTCGCGAGCAAGGGAGTATCAGACGGTAGGCAACATATCTATCTCTGTTTAAAAGAATTCGATGCTAGATATTATTTCTATTTTCTAACATACCCACTAAGATTGACTGTTTGCACATCTTTGATTTCCAGGAATCATCGAGAACCATTTTTGCAAAGAATTGTGACTGGAGATGAAAAATGGGTCTTAACAAGAATACCCAATGCAAAATACAATCGTTAGACCGAAACCAAAGTCCACAGTCTGTTCCAAAACAAGGACAACACCCAAGAAGGTTATGCGCTCTTCATGGTGGGGCATGAGAGGACTGATTCATTATGAGTTACTAGAGCTTAATCAAACAATCATAGCCGTAATATAGTGTTCGCAGCTGGATCATTTAAGAATTGCTATATCAAAATAACGACCAGCATTACTCAATAGGAAGGGTGTAGTGCTACAGCATGATAACGCGAGAATTCACACATCATATCTCACTCAGAAAAAGTCATGAGTTACAATTGGGAAGGTTTGTTTTATCCGCCTTATTCACCTGACATTGATCCATCCGACTACCATCTTTTCCGGTCGTTGCAGCATCACTTAAACAATAAAATTTATGAAAATGACGACGAACTAAAAAATGACCTAAATTTGTTTTTCTTTCAAGAATCGGGAAACATTTTTGAATCAGGCATCAAGAAGCTAGCTGATCGTTGAACAGAAGTAATAGAAAATTAGGGTAATTGTTTTAAAAATTAAGTATGCTATAATGTGAATGTTTTAGATTAAATAAATGTGTTGGACAAAAACGACATTACGTTCTTCCCAACCTTATATTTCTATTTTCTAACATCCCCACTAAGTCAAAGTTAGACGTAATGCTGTTTTTATGTGGTTAACATTCAGTTCTTGAAAAAACGGGCGCTCTGTATATTCTTGTCAGTACGCAATTAACAATGAAAAAGCTTCAAGTGCCATGCAATAAATCCATCCCTGTCTCAGAAGGTAGGGGGTAACCCCGGATATTCTTGCAGTTTTTGTTTAAAAAGTAACGAGAATAAGAATATATTTGCCAAGAGCAATTAATTAAAAGTTAATTGTTACAAAATTTGAGGTGTGTCATAAAAATTTAGAGATCGGTATGTATTAACCAAATTAGGATGAATTGACCAGTAACAATAAATAAGACTGTTGACACAATTGCAATTCAGTAAATATTGTTTGGTTGGAGCATTTTTTTCTATTCCTGCACTTGAATTACTATTGTCTCTTAGTCATATATATTATACACATTTTGAATAACTCTTTTTTTATCCATACCCTAGGGCAACGTCAGTTAATCTTGCTAGTGTATTGAATGTCTTAGTTTTCGAACGATAAGTTATTTTGTTGCTAGTAAGGTAATGATGCATTATACTTAGTCTGATTCGTATAAAACACCTAATAAAAAGTATGAAATTAGTCTATAGTTATTATCTGATAAAAATACTGGTAGCTTTTAATCCAAAAATAAAATTTCTAGTAAAACTCTTTGTATTTTATTCATAGTACTAAATAGAGATTATTAGGTATCAGTAGGATTTTTACAAGGAAAATAGGATGAACAAATAAATTAAAAGGACATTATTCAAAGCTATCCATAAAACAAGCCTGGAAAACATGCGGCTGGGGTCCACGACTGGGAATGGACATGTGAGGACCAAAATTACTAGTAAATAATAATTACTAAGAAAGGAGGTGGCCCTGGTTAAATGGATAACGATGCGGACGGACGAGTTTGAATCCAGTCGATTCCATTATACCACTTTCACTTAGGGATGTTGGCAGCTATTACATAGTTCCTCCTGCAAGAATGCCGACAACACAATCAAACCGGTCAACAAAGTTGCACCATTCTGATTTATACGAATTTACTTTACTAAGAACAGTTTTAGTAAGAAATTTATTCGTAATGTCTATTAGTTAGCAACTATACATATTATTAGGAAGTAGTTTACAATAATTGATTTATTTCCATCAAATCAAATGTAAAAGGTACAAAAATATAAACTAATTAAATTTACAAAAAAATACTTTATTAGCCATGAATTAGTAACATTTTTGATATTTAAGAAATTTAAAATCATTTTTTTATATTGACTACTTGATTACAGACAATATAATGGCATAATACAATCAGAAAGCAAATTCATCATTTTACAAAATCAAATACTTTATGAACAAAATAATGTTCGGAGAAACAATTTTGATAATTCTTACAAAATTTGTTGTTTGTTACACGCACAATTTGTTTTTTACAGCAGATGAAGAAAATGATGATTTCTTCATGATACAATGATGCAGATTATACACAGTCTTAATAAAATCAACTTAAATTAACAAGAACATAAAACCAAAAATAGATATGTAAACAGGGGAGGTAATCAAACAAAATATAATTTTTGAAAAATATATTAGACAATATAAACCCATGCTCATTTTTCATATTGAAATGATGCATATCAGAAACTGAAATATTTTACTCAAAAAGTATTGTATCGGAAGGGAGGGATCAATCAATCAAGTAAAATTAGATCAACAAGTTTAAATACTCTTCAAGCTGTAGAGACTCTTGAATTTTATTGCCCATTTCGCTCTGTATTCGTCCAAATGTTGGATACAATTGATTCTTGGTCTGGTATGAAATGGTACTTTTGTCCTGACATAAAAGTTTTGATTCATTTTTTAACAATCTCTTTTTTTAGATTCGTTTATTTTGGCAAGAATAACCCTTGTTTATGTATTTACTAATGGGAGATATTCGTGCTCTGTTCTGTTACTTAAATATGAAAAAACGAGATTCTACTTTGTTTAGGCGATTACGTGTGAACATTTTGAAATATCTGTCAGACAGAAGAGAAAACGAACAAACAATTATTTAAAAATGTAAAATGGGGATTGGTTTCTTATATACAATTAACATAAAATAGTCCCCTATTCCGGACCATTCTAAATTTTTTTAGAGCAGTTAACTAAAAGGTGTTTACCAATAACTAAATCTGTGCCTTATTCATGGTTCATAAATGACTTTGTTGAAATTAAGTTCTTTTATATTTTTGTACGTTTTACATTTGATTTGATGGAAATAAATCAATTATTCTAAGCTACTTTCTAAGCATATGTATAGTTGCTAATTACTGGATATTACTATGAAATTTCTTACTAAAACTTTTCTTAATAATTATTATTTAGTAGTAATTTTGGTCTTCACATGTCCGTCCCCAGTCGTGGACTCCAACTGCATGTTTGCCAGGCCTGTATTATAGATCGCCTTGCCTGTATTATAGATCGCCTAGACATTATCCAATCAATTCATTTCCACATCTTATTTTTCTTGTAAAAAAAGTCATACGATATCTATTAATTTCTATTCATATAAGATCGAATTTGAAAATTATTCATGTTTAAATTTCTACTAGACACAGTTGAAGCATTGGCCAAATAAATGTATTCAAATCTTATATCTAGTTTTATTTCTTCCGGTGTTCAACAAAACGACACTGACTATGTGTTGTATGTAGAGAATACATCACTAGTGGGATCTTGTGTTGGTGTAACGACATAACAAAAAGTATGATTGGCACTAGGATGTAAATAATGACGAGCAAAACAAACGTATTACAAAGTTCTCTTATTGATATACCTTACATGTCTCCTGTCTCAATATATCAGCTGATTTAACTAGAAGAATATATAGATGACATCTTAATCGTTGACTGAGTTTAGATATCCCTAAACTTATGTAGTATAAATGAGATGTTCTACAATTTAGCTCATGACTTTTTCTGCAATAATTATTTCTATTAGGTCGTATTTGTTTCTATATATATAGAGAGAGGAATTTCTTGCTTAATTTGCTGTTATTTTTTGTCTGTTATTTTCTCTCCTCTTTATTCTTCTTATCTTTCTGTTTTTGTTGGAGATGGGACATCCTACCGGATGCCAGACATTCACCGGCTATTTCAGACACTCCAGCCTAGAGATCTTTTTTAAGATTCTAACCGTCCCTTTAAGTGCAGTTGTTTGTATTTCTCTTGCACTCGGTTAACCGGGTATACTCGTCAGATAGCTCTTGAAATTATTCTTCATTAGTCCTGTTGCTCCTATAATTACTGGTATGATGGAGATTTTCCTAAGATTCCAGTTTCTTTTCATGTCGTACATAAGACTTTGGTATTTCGTAATCTTTTCCCTTTATGCTCTGTTTAATGCTGCATCATTCAAGCATAGATGATCGTGTGTGTGTGTGTATGTACCTATGTAACAGCATCCATCACGTGTTCAGTATTATGTACGTTTCTTTTCACACGTCTTTATGTATGTATTTCATTCAATATTCATCCCTGTAGTTTTGATCGTGTGACACTTGTGACTTTATGAGCTCCTATGTGTGCGTTAGCACATATAGAGAGTGTGAATGTATCGTGCCTACAAACATATGTATGTGTGTGTATTCTTTTCTAAAATAGCCTTTAATAATTTGGCTCTTTGTCATTTGCGAGGTGTCGCTAGCGTATCGTTTTGTATTCGTTTTCGAACCCCTCAATGTGCACAACTGCCATCACGCGTGCGTCTGTGTTTACACACGTGTCATTGTGAGCGTCCCAGTTTCCTCTCGACTGCCAATGGACATGTGTGTCTGCGTCTCCGAATCGTCAATACCCGTGTCCCTCCGAGAGAATCTTCTATAAGTTCCTGTTTGTTTGTTGTTAGTACGCCTGCGCCGCCTGGTTCTTCCTCATCCGTGCGTGCGCACCCCGGCCCGACATTTGTTGTTGCCAGCGGTGACCGTTCGTTAGGTTTTAATGGCCGGCAATATGACATGTCGTATGGAAAGGCGTATAAGGAATTAAGAAGAGAGAAAAAATGGAATAAGAAAGGGATGTGCAAATATGGAGACTGCTTATTCCGGGACGGAGTGTGAATTACCATCATTATCAACATTGTCGACTGTCAACGGTGATAGGGTGGAGGTGGAGGGGGCTGTTTATCGACTATTTTACTTCTCTCGCCCTACTTTTTTTAAATTCAATTTCACAACGCCACGAGGAGCACAAACCGGTCTTTTTCAAATTTTTAATCTTGTCTGACATGTCTACCCCTTTCACCCAATGCTGGATCGTAAACAATTCAGCCTTCCTCATTTGGACAATAAAATCCCGCAATTTAGTTTAGAATTATAAAATTTATTTTTAATTCTTCTTCTTCTTCATCTTCTTCTTTTTCTTCTTCTTCTTCTTCTTATTCTTATTCTTATTCCTCTTTTGTGTTAATTATTATATCTTATGCATTTGCATATTCACACCAGATGTCTGCCGATTATTGTTGGTGTGCGTGTGAGAGTAAATCTCCTTAAATTTCCAGCACTACAAACAACTGCCTCACATGATGTTGACAGTGTCAATCTTTATTGCCTGAAGTGATTTTGTCACAGTGACGAACGCTCCAATTACCAATGGTACTACGGTGAAATTATCGCTTCGCAGCTTATGAAATGACATATCATTTTTTTGTGTGTTTCGACAATAGGAACTTCGAAGTTCATAGATATAAAACTTTAAATACATTTTATTCCGAACCATTCTTTCGAATATTTTGAAAAACAACATAATGTTTATGGTCATAATGTTGCATAGTTACGAGTTTATTAATTTTTCTTTAACTGTTAAGTTCACTGTATTATTATTATTATTATTATTATTATTATTATTATTATTAATATTATCATTATTATTATCATTATTATTATCATTATTATTATTATTATTATTATTATCATTATTATTATCATTATTATTATTATTATTATTATTATTATCATTATTATTATTATTATTATTATTATTATCATTATTATTATTATTATTATTATTTTTTTTTTTCATAGATGGTTTGGGGTGTTTTTAGTTGGAGTTTCCCTTGACCATAGATATTCAAGCTGTACCTTAACACTTTCGCTGTTTCCATCAGGCAAGCCTTTGCAGAATTGGAAAATAAATTGTGTCGTCAATCTGTTTAAGCCATTTATGGTGGCTTTTTGTTATGGTTTCAAGCGTTCAAATTACAACGGGAATCACCTTTACTTTACATTTCCTAACTAATTTCCATTTTAGATCTTGATATTTGTTTTCGTGTTCTTTCTCCTGCACTCTGTTATCGAAGGGACAGGCTATATCAATGATTAAATAGGTTCTCTTGTTTTTTTTTGAAAAAGTAAGTCGGTTTTAAATATTCAAGAACCTTATCAGTCTGTATGCGCATGTCTCAAATAAGTTTTACATTGTCGTTCTCCTGTACCACTTCTGGCTTATGCCTATACCACTTATTATTGTGGTCCAATTCATAGTTTGCATATATTCGAGTGTAGTATCTGAGTGACTTTGTTGTGTCTCCATTTTTTATACTGGTGTTGTGCTAGCATTAAGCATTCAGATACAATATGCGCTAAGGTTTCTTCCCTTTCATTACACAATCGGCATATCGGTGATTATGAAGTTTTGTCAATGTAATGTTTGACGGACCTACTGAAGGTGGCTTGTTCCTGGACTGCCATTAAAGTGCTCTAAATGCAGTATTCTTAAAGAATACAGTGTAGTTTCTTTCCAAATAATTTAACTCTCTCTCCTGTATCCTTTGATTCTTTTTCACCCCAGTTCTTAGTATTTTCTCTCTGTTCACTTCATAAAGCGAATCTCATTACTTTCAGAAATATATTTATATACACAACCTTCTTCTCTATTCACAACATCTTCAACACTAAGTAAACTTCGACCGCCTTCCTTTATAGGTAAATACAATCGATCTGCATCTTCTTTCTTTGCAAAACCTCCATAAATTATTATTATTATTATTAGTAGTAGTAGTAGTAGTAGTAGTAGTAGTAGTAGTAGTAGTAGTAGTATAACTCACCCTTCTCTATTTTCTTGAAGAGTCGGTAAATATTACCGTTCCGGTGTAGTGCACTGTGCACGGTTATTATTTTTCTTTGTTTTCTGAAACTGCATTCCTTTTACTATATTTCTACTTTATGACTTCGTTTAAAGAGTTGCTTTGTTCTTCTCGGGTATTCTGTCTTAATCTTATCTTACCTTTCTGTTGATTTGATTGTGACTCCTTACGAAACTCCAACATTTATAGGTCTTATGTTCGCCAAGTGCCCCCTCTCCTCTTGATTGTTATTTCTAGTATCTAGCTTTTTCGTTTTCATTTCTAACATTTTGAAATTCTTTTCTTCTTTTCAGGTTTTTTATTTCATTTGCTGTTGTTACCTGAAGATGATTTGACAAAGAATCGAAAACGTTCGTGATACATGTGGAACTATATATTCTTTTGTATTTTGACAAAAAAAGATCATTAGAAAAATGTTAAAAACGGAAAATGTATAATCAAGCAAATTAATTATTTTATTTTCAACAATGTTTGATTAAATGAAAGAATACTTCCAAAATACACACGTAATATATATATATATATATATATATATATATATATATATATATATATATATATATATATATATATATATATATTAAATGTTAGTGGAAGAGAATTCCAGCAGAGTACTAAATTGTTTAGAAAATTGAAAATAAAGAGTGTCATATTTATTTATAGATGAATGTATCACCGAAGATAAGAACACCATCGATACCGTCGGTTTTTGTTCTGATCATATGTAATACATATATAATTAACAAAACAAAAGCGCCAATCTGCGCATAACATCGCCAAGACTACACTTATCTTAACGTCTTAAGAACTTGACGTCTCTTTCTGCTCGTTTCATGATTCGACCCCTCGGTTATTACCATCAAAATGAGGAGGAAGAAAAGAAGAACAAAAAACTATAAGACAGTCTCGCCTGACAACGTTGTTCTACAACGAAAGCTTGTAAAAAAAAATTAAATAAATGAATTTTTCATTTAAAATTGCACGATTGTTGATTTTCAAAATATTTCACTTTAATTAAGTTACTACTTAGGAAAAGGTTTCATGTCTCATCCAGAGAAAATAAAATTGAAGATGTGTTTCCTTATCATAATGTGTAGAAAGAGAGGAAACTTAAAGTATGAGGAGCATACCAATTTGCTTAACTATAGTGTTTTAGTATAAACATATTTTATCTCTTTAATTCAACATTCATGTTTTATCGGTTTTTTAGTTACGTGCTTTTGTAACAGTCTCGCAGAAATTAATATATTTATATTTTTATTATTATTTGTTATACATTTTTATTGATGTTTCTTAATTGTAAATTATTAAAATTGCTATTATATTATTAAATAGTTATTATTATTTTATTAGTATTGTTGTTACTATACTTATTATATATATATATATATATATATATTATGTGAGCTGTTTTCTGATCAAGCGTTAAACGTTAACATTCGTTTGTAATTAGTAATGAGTACTAATTGGTCTAAATTAGGTTAAGTATTACCTCCCTTGATGGATATATGACTAAGTATCAAGGATATGCTTCAATACAGTTTATAATAAGTTCAATCGTTAATAGGTTATATTAATTAAATTAAATAAAAACATGGACACACACACCGTAGCAAAGCAAACACGTCAGTGATTATTCCCCTTTTGTTTTGCTGATTATTTCGTTGTGGATACAGACTTTGCATTTTCGATGTAAAAAAATCGGCGTCCTTTCCTGTCAATTTATCATTATTGGTTTCCTCAATTTCCCCGGGCAACGCTGGGATACGTGTCCTGTGTATCTTATATGTAAAGTAGAGACGTTTTTCTCCTGTACCTTTTCCTCGAATAGGAAAATAACGTCGAATTTAACAGTTAACTACACACACCACAATATCAAGCTTATTCGCTCGATCGTGTTCTTAGCAAACTCTACACTTTTTCATCTACCTCGGGCAAATTATTACATTATTCCTCCATCATTCACTCTCTCCCCAACATACACCATACAGGTAGTAGCAAGAACATTTCTCTCTAACATTTTACTCCTCCCACGCTACCAGTCTACACCGGGAACAACTACACAACGGATACTTTAACACAATTTACACCTTATTATTTACGTTACGTATGCTTTCACCTCACCACACAGCAGCATACGTTGTTCAGAAAATATAACAGACGCTCCCTTCACTACATCTGACTACGTCACTTCCGCCAATTACGATTACGCAATCTTCTACTCTCAGCCTCAACCAGCTACTTCAGTTCACGAAACGCCTGCCAGATTCACTACGCTTAAACAATTATAGCGATTCCTCTTACCGATCTAAGTTTCTCCTCAGGTAATACACCGTGAATGTTCTGCTATTTCCGTTATACATTCATCTACTTCAGTTCTTATCATTGCTGCTACAATACTAACTTAATATGTTCAGAAAAAAAACCGGTTCCAGATTAAGCGATTGACTTTCCCTTATTCTTCATTCGTAGCATTTTCAAGTTAGCGAATAACAGATTAAATTAAACTGAACACAATACGTAACGGACACCGATTACATAATTATTTTATTTAAAAGTTAAACTGTAACATATAAGATAAAAAAAATTACGTTTTCCTTATTTAAAAAATAAATCGTTACTTCTATAGAATTTGAACATAACTGTTCAGTTCTTCTTTTTTAACCTATTCGGTTACGAAATATACAAATCAAGAATCAATAATATATACCAATAATTATACCTTTCAATTATTTTAAAAACAAACAAATATGTGACTTCTACACTATTTGAACCGAACTGTTCTTTTTTATATCGCTTATAAACTAAGCAAATACTTTTTAAAAATGGGATTTAAATTATCGTCTACGAGAAAAAAATATTCAAAAAACTAGATCCTTGAATTTTATTGTAATAAATAAGGATACTTCTGCATTTCAAACGTCACTTGGACTTAATAATTGAAGAGTTCCTTCCATTCCACCGAGTCAACCGGAAGTGCCAGACTGAATATTTCATTTTAAATTATAAAGTTTCGTTTTAAACGATCACTATTGACTATTCTGATAGAATTTTAATTCATACAATAAAAACATCACTGTTGACTACTTTGAGAAACTTTACATTCATACAATAAAAAAATCAATGACTATTCATGAAAATGATAAATTTTCGTTTTAAAAATCACTGTTGACTACTTTGAGAAAGTTTTAATTCATACAATAACAAAAAAAACATTTTCATTATTCTTATACGTTACTAAATAAAAAAAATAAAGAGTGTTGAAATCTATTAACTTCTTTGGGAAGAATTCCCTACGCGTTAAATACTTTGAGACAAGTAACAAAACAAACAAACCGAATAGATACATTTTTTAAGAAAAATAACAAAACACCGCGCTTACAGATTAGACAAATATCATTATATAATTCTTCTTTCATAACACTTCCCAGTAATCGAATAACGGATTACATTAATCCGACCACCTTCACAATCGAAAACACGAACACAACCATACAAAAAGTAAATTCAACACACAGACAAAATACACTGTGCCCATTTATTCACCTTAATTGTAATAATAAATTAATCATTAAATAACAAATTCACTTACACACAATCACCGGAAAACTAAACAAATCCACTTACGTTCTATTTATTCCAAACATAAATTATAACATTTCTTAGTTCTACATAATTTGAACCGATACATAACCATATTTACATTTTTTCGTTACTTCGTGCTTCACAAGCCTCAATCAGATAACTTTACGTTATAGTTCAACAAAATTCCAAAAAACTTATATATATATCGCGGGTGGGAGGTGGACATGTATTCAATTTACACGGATTTTATATTTTCTTCATCATTTCACGTAACGGACATCGACTACATAATAACGTGCCACCCACAAAAACTAAGCCGACGTAATCAAATACGAATTTGTAAACGTCGCTTATTAAATATGATATACTTGTACATACGGACTTAGAACTTTACACGACAAAAAAATTGACTAATTCTGTTTATTTCATATTATAATGATTAAAAAATACAACTCTAACAATTAATAAAAACATTTACATTTTCCTTATTTACATAGAGTTAAAACAACTGTTACTTCTACAGAATTTGAACCAAACTGTTCAGTTATTTTATTTTCATTTATTCAGTTACAAAAAAACATATCAGGAATCAATATATTTCAATAATTACACCTTACAATTACTTTTAACACAAACTAAAATGTGACTTCTACGCTATTTGAACCGAACAGTCTCTTAATTTCGCTTATAAACTTAGCAAATACTTACTTAAAATAAAAATTCTTTTAAAATAAAATTTTATTGTAAAAAATAAGGTTACTTCTGCATTAAAAACGTCACTAGGACTTAATAATTGAAGAGTTCCATTCATTCCACCGAGTCAACCTGAAATGCCAGACTGAATTTCGCATTTTGATTTATAAATTTTTGTTTTAAACGATCACTATTGACTTTTCTGATACAATTTTAATTCATACAATAAAAAAATCAATTACTACTCATTTAAATGATAAATTTTCACTTCAGAAATCGTTGTTGACTACTTTGAAAAAGTTTTCATTCATACAATAAGAAAAATCACTTACTTTACATTAAAATGATAAATTTTCGTTTTAAAAATCACTGTTGACTATTCTGAGTTTTTAATTTCATATAACAACAAAAATCACTGACTATTCATTAACAAGATAAATGTTAGTTTTAAAAATCACTGCTCTGTCTGTGATAAGGGGCCCTTGGAAAATTAAAGAGGCCTACAGAGCCCCATTAAAATCACCCCCTATTATCTTTTCATATAAATTCCATTTTCTTTGGCTGAAAAGAAAAATGGAAAATGAGTACTACTGAAACACACAAATTGTATTCGGATGGGGGGCAATACAATTACGATTATATGCTTATTTTTAATAATGAAGACTATTCTCTATGTTTTTTTAATGACTGCGATTGAGTCACGTGAGCCAAATGCCGATGGCAACCGGGAAAAGTGCTGCCCGTTTTGTTACGATTCACCTTCTGGCGAGAAAATGTACGGTCCATCATGTGTAAGGGGGGCATAAGCGGGCATAACAATAAGTAAAAAAAATATATTTCTTAGAACATTACATGCAGACAATCCTCTTTAATTTTAATTGCTTGCTATTGTTTAATTTGAGTCGGGTAAACCAACTCCTTGATTGTGCTTGGTGGCAATAAGTGGCGGCGACAAAATCTGCTGCCCTTATATGTCATAGCATACATGTACACTGTTGAGTGGCAGAAAAGAGGATAAAAATTAAGATCCTCTGACATAGATTCAGTTATCAGTGCTGAAATTCCAGATCCAGTGGCAGATCCGGTTTTACATGATATCATTAGGCACCATATGATTCATGGACCCTGTGGAAACATAAACAGATGTTCACTCTGTCTCAAAGATGGACACTGCAGTAGGAGATATCCCAGACACTTCTTCAATGAAACTCAAACGGATACAAATGGCTACCGACAATATCGACGACTATCTCCTTTAGCTGGAGGTTTTGCGACGACAAATACCCTACCTGGCAACATAACAGTTCCTGTAGATAACCGATGGGTTGTACCACATACTAAACTGCTTTGTAAGATCTTTGATGCACATATCAATGTTGAATATTGCAACAGCATGAAATCCATAAAATACATTTGTAAATATGTAAATAAAAGTAGTGATCAAGCTATCTTCAACAATTGTAAGTAATGCTCATGATGAAGTTAAGAGATACGAAACGGGACGTTACATATCAACCAATGAAGTAATTTGGAGAATACTTAACTTTCACATACATATACATCATTCCCCAGTTATTGACCTATCAGTTCATCTAGAAAATGGACAGCGTATATACTTTACTGAAAATACTGCAGCAGATAGAGTTGCAAATCCACCTTCAACCACTCTAACAGCTTTCTTCAAATTGTGTCAAACAGATTTGTTTGCATGTACACTTTTGTACTCAGAAGTTCCACTTTATTATACCTGGGACACTAAAACTAAGGTCTTCAAGCGACGATTACAGGGTAAGCCAGTTCCAGGCTATCCGTGCGTTAAAAGAACAGAAGTTTTGGGCAGGGTATACACCGTACATCCAAATCAATTTGACTGCTTCTGTTTGAGACTGCTTCTACACAATGTTAGAGGTCCACAGAGCTTTAATGACCTAAACACGATCAATGGTCAAGTTATGACTACATTCAGGGATGCACGTAGTGCACATGGACTACTTGAAGATGATAACCACTGGGATGCTACACCTACAGGAAGCATCTATATCTGAATCTGCAGACAATTTGAGACATTTGTTTGCCATCATGGTGACATCATGTGCAGTGTCTCATCCAAAACGACTTTAGGATGCACACAAAGAAGCTTTTAGTGAAGATTTCCTTCTTAGGAAACGCAATCAACAGCCTGAAGTTGATATAACATTTTCAGACGACATCTTCAATATGGCTTTAGTTCATATCAAAGATATGACTTATAAGATGAATCGTAAAACACTGACAAAATTGGGTCTTACCTCACCTAATCGACCTAATACACATCCGGTCATTACTGCATGGACGCGTGAAATTAGTTATCAACTTCATGAGCAAGAATCAATTGTTCGAGATGGTATCGCACAACTAAATAATGAGCAAATTCATATTTTTCGTACTGTAGTTAATACTGTAGAAGATCAGCAAGGTGGCCTTATATTCCTTGATGCACCCGGAGGTACAGGAAAGACATTTGTTACGAAGTTAATTCTTGCTAAAGTTAGGTCAGAAGGCAAAATAGCTGTGGCTGTGGCATCATCGGGTATTGCAGCCACTCTTCTTCCTGGTGGTAGGAATGCTCACTCCACATTTAAGGTGCGATTATCTAACAAAAGATGCTGATCCAATTTGTCAAATAGAAAGAGGGTCAGATTCAGCCAAAGTTTTACAGAATTGTTCCTTGATCGTATGGGACGAATGTACAATGGCACATAAACAAGCGTTCGAGGCTCTAGATAAAACATTGCGTGATCTCAAGAGACGTGATGTTGTTATGGGTGGCATAACACTTTTATTATCAGGTGACTTCCGACAAACGCTTCCTATTGTTCCACGTGAAAGTCCCGCTGATGAGCTTAATGCTTGCATTAAATTGTCATATTTGTGGAAGTACATTAAGACTGTAACGTTATTTACAAACATAGGTGTACATCTCAATAGTGACCCAATGGCTGGTGAGTTTGCCTCCCTCCTCCTAAAAATAGGTGATGGCAAGCTTTCAACAACCAACAATGGCAAGATTGTTATTGCTCCAGGTATTGGCTCAATTGTTTCATCACTCACAGAACTTAGTAGCAAAGTTTATCCAAATATAGCCGAAAACTATGTGCATCCTGAATGGCTAACGGAGAGAGCAATTCTAGCTCCTAAAAATGACATGGTACATGTCATCAATCAACAACTGCTTGATGAAATTCCAGGTGATGAACAAACTTTCACTTCTGTGGATTCTACTCTCGATGACGACCAGGCTGTACAATACCCTACATAATTTTAAATTCATTAGAATTGCCTGGTATGCCAACACACAAATTAAAGCTGAAAGCTGGATGCCCAATTATTTTATTCCGGAATCTTGATGCTGTAATGGAACGAGACTGTGTGTTAAATGCATGCAACCTCATGTGATAGAAGCTGTAATACTAACTGGTGTGGCAAGGGGCAAACTGACATTCCTTCCCATGATACCCAGACTACCCAGAATACCCATTATTCCGTCGGATTCTGCAATAAAATTTAAAAGGCTTCACTTCCCAGTTAAATTGTGTTTTGCTATGACAATTAACAAGTCCAAAGGACAATCATTGGCAGTGGTTGGTCTAAACTTGACTTCACCTTGCTTTAGCCATGAGAAGTTTTATGTAGGATGTTCAAGGGTAGGCTCTCCACGATGTCTATACATATTGGCACCAGAAGATAAAACATCAAACATTGTTTATCCAAGAGCTGCACAAAGCTCTATAAAGGAGACATCTGTTGGAACAAACACAAGAACGCTAGGGTACAGCTCCGTGTTAAATCCTATTTTAATTACCTAAATTACTTCTAGTGAAATAGTTTATTTTCTGAATCTATTTATTTAACTTAAAAATTAAAATCAGGCTGTTATATTACCCCGGGTAACGCCGGGACACGCTGCAAAAATACGTTGAAGCTGCTAAACTATCAGCTGCCAACAAATCGACAATTGCAATGGTGTAGAGATGGCTTTCTTTTGTAAAGAAGTTGCAATTACCATGTCAGCAGCCATATTGATAATATGCAGTCAACAACGCACGGAAGCAGTTAATTGTCTTGAGTTCTTTCGGACCATGTTATTTCCTCTCATGAGTGATTTTTAATATGATTCCAATAAAATATATATTTCGTATTTCTTATGATTCTTCATTATTGAAACTTTTATGAAGTCCTGTTTGTTATTAAAGTATTGTCTTAAAGCATTTTCAAACTTTCGCTGCAGTAAAACCGTAAGAACATTCACAAAATCTGCGTATCAAAAAAGAAGATAATTTTATTACGGGTTTGAAAATAATCAGACAGTTTCTTTAACATTTATCTCAAACAAACTCCTAGTCCTTTTTGACTTGAGAAAACAAGTGCATATAAATCGATACTTCATATTCACTAGGTATTTCTCTGCTATAAACAAAACTATTGGTCTTGATTTCGTCAATTTAAATAAAGATAATAAAAATGTCAATTATTAGTATTGATTTACTCCTCTCCAGAAGTTAGGCACAAGGCCAGTTTTTATCTTACTCCCACAAGTAAGATGTGACCCAAGGTCGGGTAGGGAAAAGTGGGGTTTAAAAATTGCCTGGGCAGCCCCGTCGGCATTCCCCGGTAGGGGCGCCTCAGACAGTAAGCAATAAACTTACTCCTCCCCAAAGAGGGGAGGCAAAGCCTGGGAGGGTGGACCTCCTAGAACTGCACAGGACCATCCCATAGACAGGTGTGAATCAAGCCCCGAAGGGAAAGACAATACCAGTCTATGGGGTGCAGTATCCATCGGAACAGATACTACACGTTGATCTTAGCCAAAAGGCCAACAACAATTATGAGTAGCAAACATTTGGCAATGAACAAAACTATCAAGCAATACTGTATCAAAAGAAGCTCACTAATCCGGGTTGGGTTTACGAAGTAATATAATATCAACTTATATTTTATATCAACTTTCCTCCGGTTGGTGAGTACCCCAAACTATCTAGATCGCCTATGGAAATAAAAACATCAAAGAAAAATGTTTTTCCATCGTCTTTGGTTTAGACATCTCAGTACTTTTTGAACACATCTCGAATTTTGAAAACAAAATTAATTCGTTGTTTTTGTTAATACATTCTCAGTCAGTATAATGCTACTAAACCTTACGCCTAGAATTCTTAATTCAATGTTTATCAAACTCCATTACATGCGTTTCATTCTGGAAAATGTCTGAAATGTAACGCTTGAGCTTAAGGGGTCTTAAGAAGAATTTTAAATGCAGGGAATATTGCTTAATTCGTGTTTAATGACAATGGATAAAATCCAATGCAAATCTAATATATTTGAATTTTCAAATTAAAGGATGCACCCCTATTATGCCAGCTAAATAACTTTTAAAATACTCCAACGAAATTGAAATTTGTGGAATATTTATAAATTGATGTTTATTACCGTTCGTGAAAATTTCACAAAAATCAGATGTATCTGAATTTAGAAATTGATGTTTACTACCGTTCGTGAAAATTTCACAAAAATCAGATGTATCTGAATTTAGAAATTGATGTTTACTACCGTTCGTGAGAATTTCACAAAAATAAGATGTATCTGAATTTATAAATTGATGTTTACTACCGTTCGTGAGAATTTCACAAAAATCAGATGTATCTGAATTTAGAAATTGATGTTTACTACCGTTCGTGAAAATTTCACAAAAATCAGATGTATCTGAATTTAGAAATTGATGTTTACTACCGTTCGTGAGAATTTCACAAAAAGCAGATGTATCTGAATTTAGAAATTGATGTTTACTACCGTTCGTGAAAATTTCACAAAAATCAGATGTATCTGAATTTTAATTTCACAAAAATAAGATGTATCTGAATTTATAAATTAATGTTTACTACCGTTCGTGATAATTTCACAAAAATCAGATGTATCTGAATTTAGAAATTGATGTTTACTACCGTTCGTGAGAATTTCACAAAAATCAGATGTATCTGAATTTAGAAATTGATGTTTGCTACCGTTCGGGAAAATTTCACAAAAATCAGATGTATCTGAATTTATAAATTGATGTTTACTACCGTTCGTGAGAATTTCACAAAAATCAGATGTATCTGAATTTAGAAATTGATGTTTACTACCGTTCGTGAGAATTTCACAAAAATCAGATGTATCTGAATTTATAAATTGATGTTTACTACCGTTCGTGAGAATTTCACAAAAATCAGATGCATCTGAATTTAGAAATTGATGTTTACTACCGTTCGTGAGAATTTCACAAAAATCAGATGTATCTGAATTTATAAATTGATGTTTACTACCGTTCGTGAGAATTTCACAAAAATCAGATGTATCTGAATTTAGAAATTGATGTTTACTACCGTTCGTGAAAATTTCACAAAAATCAGATGTATCTGAATTTAGAAATTGATGTTTACTACCGTTCGTGAGAATTTCACAAAAATCAGATGTATCTGAATTTATAAATTAATGTTTACTACCGTTCGTGAGAATTTCACAAAAATCAGATGTATCTGAATTTAGAAATTGATGTTTGCTACCGTTCGTGAGAATTTCACAAAAATCAGATGCATCTGAATTTATAAATTGATGTTTACTACCGTTCGTTAGAATTTCACAAAAATCAGATGTATCTCAATTTTTACGAAGCGTTTTCACCACTTTTTTATCGACTTTGTGTGAAACTAAATTAAACTAAATATAGTTCACATTTGAACTTCTTACGCCGAGCAGCTGTATTCCAAAATTCATAATGATCGGTTAATTAGTTTATGAGTAAATCCTGTACATACAAAAATATGAACATATAAACATACCTAACTTTATATATTGTAACGACTGTCGATTAGTAGAGTATTCAAAGCGAAACAGATTGAAGTATCTGATTCTTCATCGAAGGTGATTCACTAATTAGCAAACCTAACAAATAAACGGTGCTTAAGAGTTGATCAAGCTTCCTAGTAAATAGGAATGGTCCATGGTTGAGGAGATCCGGACTTTATCGGCGTCGAGGCACTTAACATCCACAAGGAGAGATTTTTCTTTCTTTCGTCGCTTGACCAAGCGCAAAATCTATAGCCATCTTTATTGTCATTCGATTGATCAGGCCATTGAGATGATTGGAATGCAATGGAGAGATCGATCAAGGCTAGCCAGAGAATGTATGAAATGCTTCGTCCAAATACTAGACATCAAGGGAAGGAAGCGTGTGTCTCTGTTGTGTATTAAGCATGGCAAATATCACCTGTAATAGAGAAAGACACTCCATTGTTTATCTTTGAATTTATCGCTTCACAGAGCCCAATGCAAGGCCCCTGCGGTTAGAATAGGGTTTAAAAAAACACACATACACATACACAGACAGACTCACTCGCACACAAGCGTGTGTATACACTTACTTTACACACTTATATACATACTCACCCATGCACACGCTCACACACACATATTTTCTTTTTCTCTAACTTTCTTTTCGTCTTTTCAGATATGACGAAATCCTTTCCATGTTGAAATCATTTATATTAGAAATGACATTGCTCATTTGGCCGGTGATGCGTTCAGGTTTACGCCAATTATCTGACAGTGTTCCTAGATATTGCGACGACCATCATCATGTAAGGGTTGACATTTATTCGTAGGTTTTACTGTTATTCGTTGGTGCTTCTGATGAAATGGAGAGTCAATAACAGCGTGGCTTGTCCGTGACTGCTGTCGACTTCTTCAGAAACATGTGTAAAATGTATTTTGTTGCTAATTTCCCATTAAACCACAAAATATAACTTTAATTTAATTTAGTTTAAGTTATATATATATATATATATATATATATATATATATAGTAAGTTATGAAAATATATTTGTAGCAAATAAGCTACACAGAGGCTTCCGCCTTTCATTCCCGTACGGAAATTCCCTATAGGGATGAAACGCAGAAGCCTCTGTGTATCTTATTAACCATAAATATATTTTTATAACTTACTGCATAGTTCTACTCACGTATTGAGCACTGTTGAAGTAAATACTAAAAATTGATACATAAAAGATTATATCTCCGTATAACATTTTATGAGGATACGTGAAATAATGATAATAATATATAAATATATATTAATTACATTTTTCAATAGTGTTTGTAAACTAAGCAAAATACATTTCTGTTCGGTCAGTCACAAAAGAAAACATATTGGGCTGTATAATTAAAGACAAAATATTGTATTGTAAATGTATTTGTTAGAATTTAATATTTAATCTGATCAACAGGTTCTGTTTTTATTACTAATACCATAGATACAGTAAGAAGAGCTAACCCTCTCCCACTCCTAAATCCTCTTCCTACGCAACAAATCACCGTGTACTAATTTTCATGAAAGAGAATTTTCAATTCACATCAGCTGTAAACCATATTTCAAGCGTTTTTATTGGCTTAAATGCTTGATAATTTAATCGCTGAAAATTTTTTTACATAGAATCATTGCTCGTGAACCAACATTTGATGACTAAACCATGGCGGAATAATTACATTATAACGTGTTATTCAAATCTTACTATAACTTCAGATGTGGAGACCACCAGGAAAGCTGGCCGGAAAAGCGCAAAGACGTTTGACTTGTATGACAGAGCCATAACGAAACGGAAAGACGCTTGACACGTGCAACAGATCAGTGGTGGGTCAAACTGATCTTCAGTAAAATCTCAACAAGCCAAAATAAAACATAAGGTCTTCAATATCTGCGGGAACTTAAGGGGGATGACAGATCAACAATATCGAATAACATGGAAATTAACTTGGTACGAAAAAAGGACAAAAAAGATGGACAACAGAAAATGTATTTGCTGTGGAAAGGACGTTGATACTTTTGAGAGACTACGAATAGATCTAGGAAAAGTTTATAAGAAGAGATTTCCAAATAGCGCGAGTCAATGGACCATAAGACGTGTAGCAGATACCCGTAGGACGGAAACCACAGTCGATAACACTCTAACGTTGAGAAGGGTAAGCCAGGAATAGAAAATAATAATAAAAGATAAAGTGGCCTAAAGTCAATGATGCAGCCAATTATGTAATGTTTGATAGCGAGGTAGCTAATATAGTAGCACAGTATAAAGGAAGTACAGAAGATAAATTGGAAAAGATAGCAGAGACGATTTATGAGAAAAAAAGAGTGACACTTGGGTTGGTAAAGAATGAAAATGTTGAATATATAAGAATTCTGTACGATATCTGAATATTTATAGCAAGATAATGTTTGGTAGCATAGCAAATCGGATAATTACATATGTGCGCGAAAAACAGATTTATCAATAGATCGGTACAGAAGGCTAGACTCCCAGGAATACCATAGTGAATTGAACATGCTTATGAAATATCGGAAAGTATACTGAATACAAGAAAATGATTTGTTTTTATTCCTAAAGCAGTGTAATGGATTATACTGAAGTTTTATGACGAATTCAAATTTAGATTTATAGCCGGAAGTTTTGCAATACATTGACAATGTTGGAATTGCTGCTAGTAGCACAATTTATGTCATCTTTTTTTTTACTCATTATGGAAATGATATTAAGAACAACAGATTGTAGAAATACACTATTGGATACATCACTTCGAGAATTCATGGATGATGTGATAATTAAATCGAAAAGTGTTGAAGGAATCGAAGAAGCTCTTTATCGATTGGATGAATTAAATCTGTGGTCAAAAATGATGTTTAAAGAGAAGAAATCTAAAAGTGTTACATATGTGAAAAGAAAACAGAAACAACTAGTCAACTACAACTGTCTGTCGCATCTATTGCTAAAGTGCGTACAGTGATGATGCTCTGCTTCTCCGATGACGACAAAAGTCAAGGATAATTCACCGGAAGTAATAACCGAGAAGAAATGGAGAGCAGAAACTTCAGTCGATCGTGCAATAGCAAAAATAGAACATGCAGATATTAGTGAAGCAGTTCAGTATACTACAAATGGGGTTGGAAACTTTAAAACTTTTTCAATGTAAGGAGAAGAGAGATGCTGTAGAATTAAGAAAGTAGTTCAAGAGGACCGATATTTACATCTTGTAAAATGTGATAAACAATGAGAGTTCTTACGATTGGAGGAGTGTTTTGTAGAGCAAAAGATTAAATGGAAAAGGAGTATGGGATTGGGAACGGGTAAATACATGGTTCTTTATTAGATCAATTCATGATGCAATTCCATCATCGGCCAATCTTGTTCATTGGAGGATGTGTTATAATGATACATGTCAGTGAAGGAAGAAGGGAACGCTAAGGCATATTCTCTAAAACTGTGAGCTCGTAACAGAAATATATATGTGACGTAACAACCAATCAAGCAAAATAAGGTAATTTTATGATGGAGCATTACCCAAGATTAAACAAATAATGAAGATGCAATTCCACAAAGGAAACACAAATGGTCGTCTGAGTAGTCATCCAGCGACTACAAAAATAGATGAAAACTAGACTAGAAACTAGGAGTTTAGTATAGATCTGGACAACCTTTGGGTATTCCCGTTCGTATCATCTGGACAACGACCATATAGTGTTGTATGGAGTGTAGAAAAGAAAAAAGGATTAATACTGAAATGTACAGTACCTTGGTAAGAAAACTGTTCTGCTGCAAAACATAGGAAAGAGATCACATATGAAAAGTTGGTATAGGAGTGTCGAAGATAAAACCCACGAGCACAGAAATGCATTTTTATATCTTATTTCCTACTCAAATTTATGGGCAAAATGAAAATAGATTTACAAGAAAGCAAAGACCACATATCATTTCCTATAATCGCCGATTTCATCAATCTATGCCAGCTGCACATTATCTATTTCATCGGCCGACCGAATGCAGCTCGACCCACAAAGCGACCGGTGTCACCAGATTTGGTTGTTAGACGATCCACCCACGCAAATCTACCTACAAAATCAGTCAAGTGACGACAACTATATGAGTTCTAAAAAGTGAGAACTGAGACACGGCATGAACATTTTCTCGCCTCGCGTGGATTGGACCATATCTATGAAAAAGGAAAAAGGACGTGTTACTTTTTGTATAAATTTAGGATAGAGAAGTTAACAGTTTTATAATTGTATATATCTTGAACGCATTTCGTCAAGCTTTATTAAAATTGTTACGTATACCAAGGTTTTAAGCGGAGAATTCTCAATTTCGTTAGTGAGTATTGCATTTAATTACATATATATATATATATATATATATATATATATATATATATATATATATATATACATATATTTTTTTTTTATATATATTTTATTTTTTATATTTTATATTATATTTTATTTTATTTTTTGTTCTTATTTTTATTTTTATTTTTATAATTTTTATAATGTTTATAATGGTTTATTATTATTATTATTATTATTATTATTATTATTATTATTATTATTATCATTATTATTATCATTTTACTTTTTTATGTTTATTTTATATTTGTAACTTATTCCTTTTTGTAATATTTGTCTCTATGGCTCCTCCTCTCAATAGATGTTCCTCTACGACGAAATTGTTATTTCTTCCTTGAATTTCTGTAAGACGTGGTGCAAAAGGCGCTTATGAAGTGACGTTTTGGAGTAGCTTTGTCAATTTTAAAAAATAAAATAAAGTATTTCCAGAATGTTTTGGAAACAGCCGTACGCCCTACTAGACTTGATGTTTTAATTCTTGGAGCAATTCTAATGTTCTAATTCATTAAATCCTTTTATATATATATATATATATATATATATATATATATATATATATATATATATATATATAGAGAGAGAGAGAGAGAGAGAGAGAGAGAGAGAGAGAGGGACATAGAGAGAGAGTGAGAGAGAGTGAGAAAGGGGAGAGACTAGCCGCTAATGAAGATATAGCATCTAAATATGTATTTCTGCGGAAATCATGGTACGGATGGCTCATAAGCACATAATTGTATGATATTAAAAATATATTAATATATTTTGTTCGTACTAACATAAGTGTTCACTTTGTAAGTATTTCTACATACAAATTAATATATATATATATACATATATATATATATATATATATATATATATATATATGCATGCACATGCGCATTGGCGTACGTATGTGTACATATGTGTGCATGTGTGTGTACAGTATGCTATCATATATTTATTGAATAAGTAAAAATATTTTAAGCATAGGATTTAATAAATCAGTACAGATTATTTAATTGCGCAATCACTTCATCATGAATCATAGTTTAAGATCTCGACAATTGTCAGATTAAGGTTAAGAGTAGCCTATTGTTGGTAAAATGAAATTTTGAACTTCACTCTGAAATACAAGCGCATGTATATCTACATAATCAATGAATAAAAGTTAAATGCTAGCTCTTAGTTCAACTAAGATTATGAACAATTAAGATCGGCTTTAATAAAACAAGTTGAAATCAGACAACAAAAAGCAAACACATGGACCCAGTAAATGTATAGCGGAACAGTCAGATATTCAGCGGAAGACAATTCATGTGTTTCCAATTCAAATAATGTGTCATTTTCCAAATATCTAGTCATCTCATTGTATTAAATAGATTTTATAAAATGTTATTATCTGAATGATACTGCAGATATGCTGATGTTGACTTCGATATCACCAACATAAAATCAAGTCAACACACACACATGCACACGCACATACACCACCCACATATATCTATTTTTATACTAAAGCCGGGTAAATCAACTTTTATTTCCCTAAGGCTTTTTCCTATATATTTTAATCACACAAAATACATGTTAAAATATTTATCGGTTTGAGAATAAAACGTCCATTTGTATTGTTTTAATTAGCTGTAATTTGCAATTACCTCATCGAATTATCCATCTCTTCTTACGTTTCTGTCTATTATACATATCCTCTTTAGCTGAATGTGGTTTGACAAATCCGTTGTTATTTTATCCAGTCTTTTTCATTCTCGATTATTGTTATAGTACCTTACCTTACGGACAACCTAAATTCTTCCACTCAATGTAAATACTAGAAGCACATACCTCGCAGGGTTGTAATCACACGAGACCAATTATGGCAGTCAATGTAGGCGTAAAACCACTTTTGTTTATCTGTGTTATTATATATTTTCGATACACTTGATTCTCTAAAGTCTAAGTTCGTGCATTCTTTCTAGACTTTTTACAGAGTCACAACAAATGGCGACGAGGGATACTAAGAGTATTTTTGACAACCATAAAACACAAACGTTAGGAAAAAAACTGCAGATTAACCTGACAACCTCCAAGTTGTAAAAACTGGTTTTTCCTGCGGTACAAAAAGAACCAAAAATCGTAAGATGGATTTTCTTTTACCAAAGTGGATTCCTTTGTGATTTTTATTCCAAAGAAATCAACTTATTTTCTTTCAAAGAAAGAAGACCAGTGATTTCTTTATTGCTATTCCGGCACTGTGCTAACTTTTAACTAGAAGGAAATACATCATATTTTTTTCTCTCGAAAGAGAAGAAATCCCACCGCCGAAAAAAAAAACTTATTTCTTCTGTTGACTAAAGTGCTTACCCTAAGATCTACTGTTACGTGAAAAACTTACGAAAAACAAAGTGATTTCTTCTCGACAAAAACTTGTTATGCTTTCTTTCTTTTTTTTATAGCTAAGTTTACGTTATATAAAAGAAAGAGCTTTAAAAAAACGTATTCTAAAAACACATATCTTAACAACAAATTAAATTCCAAAATGCAACAGCAACAAAAACTGCTGAAAAGATTTTTCAAAAAGTCGAAGATAAACAACAAAAAACAGAAGAAAGACGTCTAGAACAAAATTACCAGCGACTAGAAGAACAACAAAAATCTGACGAATGACTTCAAGAACAAAATGCAAATTCGAAAAACTATAACAAACAATGTCGAATAGGAGGTAAAAATAACGAAAACGAAAATACTCCTTCGCAGAATGCCGTTTGGAGGGCAATTGACACTTTCGATGATTCTCCAGATGAGGATAATACATTAGCAAAAGGTGTCAGGGTCTATACAAAATAACTTTAAAAGTGCTCGCCTACTGCTTCGAAAATTAGGCACGATCGAACATACCAAAATTCGTGGACTATATTTTACTCAGAAAAAAATAGCAACTTAATTTTTTCTGAAGCAATTAAACTTTTAATAGAATTATTCAACCCTAAAACTTCCCTGTTGCACAAACTGTGGACCTAGAAAAGACAACATTAAATTATTCGACTTTCGCGTCAATCGTTAATAAACACGGTGACTATTTCAAACTACCTGGTAACGTTAAATGCTTAATATTCGTACAAGGACTTGTATCAGCCAGATACGTAGTAATCAGACGTAGAGTTCAAACAAGTTAGAAAGTGAACACAATTCAGCATTACAGAAATTAGCCGAAGACTGCTAGAGATTTCTAAGCGTCAAACAAGTTTCTAAAGACATTGAAGAGTCAGGCATTGCGCACATAAAAAAGGAAGCTAGAAATCCCATTTCAACTCTTTTTTCGACAACAATTCAAAACAAGAAGAGGCATTATATTTACGCTCCTTCAAAAACAAACCAGCCTAATAAAAACAGGATAAATTACCACTTAGACCCTGTTTTCGTTGTGTAGCCCTTAATTAGTTTATTGATTTCCCATACCGTTTTAAAATCTGTCTAACTTGTAATATATTCAGCCACAAGCGTTCACATTGCAGAACAGATACAGGAAATAAAACCTCGGTTAAATACACAAAAACAAGCGAACGCAACGGCAGAATTATAAGAAAATATGTACAAGTAAGAATCGTGAATAAAAATGTAAAATTACAATTAGATTCTGGTTCAGACGTGTCGATAATCAAAATGCATACATGGAAAAGGGTGGATGAACCGGACATGGTAAAGACCAACAAAAAAGCCAGAACGGTGACTTGTGAAAAAATTTAATTTGAAGGTTAAATCATTACCAACGTTACTGTAAATGGCCCTACCAAACATTGAAAATGTTCGTATTAAAACATACCAACAATTTATCTGGCAACACGTGATAAAACAATTCAAGCTATGGGGGTCATTAACCAACACTGTTAGACAGAAAATTAAATATCTAACGACCTAGTCAGAAAAATGAAAGATGGAATTTGTTTACAATTATTAAAAATCGTATGGGATGGACTCAAAATAAATTGTTTGCAGAAATTACAACACATAAGCACACAAAATAAACGCTGCAAATAGCTAACACCAAACCGAAAGAAATCAAGTCAAATACCTTTGGATAACCAGTTGAAAGTTAAAAGGAAATGAACTCATGTTTCAAAAGCGGGAATCTTCAAAGCTGCAGCACAAATATATCTTAGAAGAGCTACAGACTATCAAGAATAAGGTGCATTGTCTTAAAGATGAATGTCGAAGCAATGAAGACACCTTTTCCAAGTGTAAATATGTGTTCTGAAATCAGAAGTCTGGAGGATATAAGAGAGACCTAAACTAAATAAGGAAACTACTTAGAACAGCGTAGAGGAGGTAAGGCTTATGAGGGGGTGTTATTGTACCTTAGTTTACGGACAACATAAACTCTTCCACTTTATATAAATACTGGGAGCACCTGCCTCTCAGTGTTGTAAACTATTCAGTCTAATTCTGGCAGTTAAGACAGGTGTACAACCACTTTCGTTTATCTGTTGTATAATATTTTTTCAATGCACTTGTGTATCTAAACTTCGCGTTTTCTATCCGCAACTATACATGGCCACAACACTTATGTACCTCTCTCCTTGTTCTTTTCTCTCTCTCTCTTTCTTTGTTTCTTTCTCTCTCTCTTTCTCTGTGTTAATTAACAGTCAAAGGTAATAAAGGAAAAAGTATTATAATATTTGAAAAGTCAATTATAAAAAAGGAATAAAACCATTAGTAGTACTCGGATTTAACCGGTAGAGAGGGAAAGTGAAAACAGAGATAGAGAATGGGCGATATGGCGAACAGAAAGCGACGGGTTTGTGATTTTGTCTTTTATTTCTTTTTAGTATTAAAGAGCATATAAAAAAAAAACATTCCATGATATTTTCTGGTGATGAATTTATTTAACCGGTTAATTAATATTTCATCAGACCTAACAAACAACTTAGGTCTCGATTCTGATGTATAGATGATGGGCCGAAGAAAATATATCCATAAGTACTAACCTTCAAATCGCAACTGCTAATATTGTAACTCCATCAAATTATTGGTTTACAAATACAATTTTTTAAGTGAAACTACTCTCGCAGATTTTCAAAACAAGTGAAAAATCTGAATTTCGTGTGTTGATATAGCATTGCTTTCTGATGGGAAACATACGGTAATCGCTAAGCTATAGCTTGAAAAGTGTTAGTCAGACATTGCTTCGTTTAAAACCACGGTTTATAGGTGGTATGCTGACTTTGCACGTAGTCGTACAGACACAAATGATGCAGAACTTTCAGGTCGCCCAAATTCGACAGTTTTCTCGGAAAACATTTTTTCAAATTCACAACCTGGTTTGGACCTATCATGAATTGAAGTTGCAAACAAATCAAAGATATTAGAAGGCAGTCGATATTTGCATGAATATTTGTCAATGAAAAATCTGTGTTCAAAGTTGGTGTCGCTTTTGCTCAAAGCCAATCAAAAACAACAACGCGTCGACGATTCAAAGCGTTATTTACAACATTTTCAATGCAACAAAAATGTTGTGTGTTTTTTCGTCCATATATGACAATGAGTAGAGGATGAAGCAGCCACTTTAGCCCGGAGTCAAATTGGCATCAGTAGACAGAGCGGACAGCAGAAGGTGAAAGCCGTCCAAAGACGCAAATATCACCAGGCAACATTGAACAGGTGATACAGTTTGTGACCCATACTAAAATCGCTTTTTCGTCGGAGTATTTTGGCTGTTTACGTAAACAGCCGGAAGATGCTCAATGAAAACGTCCCGGCCTCAAAATCAAAACTAGGTGACGCTATCGAATAGGAAAAATATAATTAAAGTTGTGTTACATTGTTTTTAGAGTTAAGGGTAAGGGTGCAAAAAGTGTTTTTACATTTTGGTATCCTTCCGGAGACTGAATCGTCTGTCCTAAAACACTGAAATTCATTATCGCTTGAATCAGTTAGCTGGACTCAATAAATGTTATGATTAACTTAATTCGCAATTGCAAATTGATGTCTGCTGAAACCTGATTGGCTAAGCACGTCGGCATCTGTTTACGTAAACTGTCGGAGGATGCTGACAAAAAAGTCGGTGAAGTATTAGTCGCAAATTGTACCAGTACCAAAGTTTTAGCCTGCGTATTTCTGGATGCAGAATATTTTGTTCATCTATTACTTTGAAAAAGGAATAACCATCAATGGCGAATATTATTACCAAACAACAATGCCATTATTGGTGCGTTTTAAGGAATATATCACAAGAAAAACGGGCAGAAATGAAAGAGGAAAAGGCGCCTTTTCACCAACATAATGCACTGTGTACCAAGTATATCACAACAATAGCTTAACTAGATGAATTGCACTTCAAATTGCTTCCGAACCCACCTTATTCTTCAGATTTAGCCCTCAGCAAATACGAGCTTTCTGCAAATATCAAAAGAATGTGTAGCACCCTAGAAGGAGACTATATTGATGAATAAAGTCGAATTTTGCTAAAAAGTGTTATTCAATTAAGTAGGCCCGAGACATATTGAGTGAGGTGTTATGCTTAGATGGAATTTTTAAATCCAAGGGGAGCTTGGAAAAATTGCGACAATTTGTGAAGTGTACTGTTTCATAAAGAGTCATCTGATCAGCAAAAGGCTATTTCTTCGGTTTAGTAATGTTTTTATTTTTCATTTGAACATTTTCTGATCACGGAAGCATAATCGTTCAAATATTTTGGACTGAAAACGAACCCCCCCCCCCGTATCATACTCGTATGATTAAGTGTCTGGCAAAGACATACACGCACGCACACACAACAACAACATCAACAATGCGCGCTTATACATACACATATGTTGACAGTATTGTTGTTTTAAACTAACTGTTTTTAGTGTGTATGTGAAAATAATTTAAAATATAAAAGCACACACGTAAATATAAATTATGAAGTCGTAGGATTTACTAGTTTTAATGTAGAAATAAAATACACTTTAAAAACTTTTCATGGGATAAGCATATATCTGATCTGTTCAAGAGTAATGTGATTTTAAATTTACTTCTATGTCAGCCTCTCAATATAATTTCATATGTTGCAATTTTTATACGTCATTATTCTTATTTCTCCATGATACATAGATTGCATCTTTGATTAAAGCTGTTAGTTGTGATTGTTCTACATAACATTGACGTAGAGATTTTCCACTTTCAGTGACCAATAAGTTTTAGGTAAAGATGTTCTAGTTCAGATTTGGGTCTACTAATCTCTTGTTGAAATACACTTGCATCTCCCGGGGAAATCTAAATATAGATTGTGTGGTTTGAATGTCCTATCTCGGAAATATGGCCGCCTTGTCAACAATATTGTCTACACTGAATGTTCCCTTCATAAGGCAATTGCTTTTAATTATATAATTAAACCTGCTAATATTCGTATTTGTTTCGTTTGTTTTGCTTATAATCTTGTAACGGCGTACATTGCTTGTGTTGTGCATATTTGTATGCCAGAGTATCTGATTTAAAGAGGGTTTTCGTTAAATAATTTATCCAAGTCGCGTCTGATGTTTAAATACGTGTCCACTAGTCTCAAGAAAAATGTCCTATTTTTATATTGAATAACTGGCAGAAAGGTGGGTTAAACCAACTGGTTCTTCTTTTTCTGTTTGTTGACTTCAGTTGTTGGGTTTGTTACATTGTTTCACATCTGATAAGTTTCTTTTTTTAATGCTGCGCCGTGTATGTCTTTGTTCAGAATAATGATTGTTTTACTAGATACTAAGATTTTACTTGAGATTTGCTGGATAAGAGGGTTGAAATGGTTGAAGTTTGGGAGTGTATGAGTTAACTTATAATAGGCTTTAAATTTGTTTATTTTGAGGTTTAGTGAAATATATATAGGAAATGCATTTCTTTGTATTAAACAGTAATCTCTATTTAAAAAGCTGTAAATTAAAAATCTTTCGTAACTTTTGTCCTGCTGCTTAAAATAAAAGTGGCATTACGGTGAGGGATGTCTCAGTAAAAACTAACCTAGTCGGAGTTCGCCATTCTACTCGGAGTATGTATGATAAAAACACCAATAAGTTAGCAGTAATGCAAAATCATAAGCAAAAATCCGAACAACCGTGCTATTATTTGTTAGTTTTTCCTATGTAAAATCAGTGGTAAACAGTACGGATCTCCGGCATACAAGAATTGGGTGTAATTGTTAATCTGTAATCTTTACATAGTTTCCAGCAAATATTTTCATATGTAATTCTTTGGAACTGACTTATTATATGTTGTATGCTTTTCTTTGAGATGCGATCTCGAGACTAATATCGTTTTGCTAGAGTTAATCAGTCTTTAGTTTGTCCATTATTAATTAGATTAACTTTATCGTCCTTAAATCAAAATTATGCATTTTTCATGTCTGTTTTTCCTACACTACACTTTATTAGTAGTTTCATAATAAACTTCAGCGTATCATTGTTAATGTGACATAATTATCTTTCTCATATATGAGTAGGAGACCTGTTATGGGAGTATGTTATTGTAATCTAATGAGAGTGTTTTGTAAATGCTTTGGACTTCATCGGCTTTGACTCAAACTTTATTTAAGCTTGTAATATTTGTTATGTCATTTTGCAGTGGTGATTTAAATGGGTGAATGCGTATTTTTTTATTTTGGTGGGCATAAAAGCATAACTACATAATACTTAAAGAGGTTAAGGATAGAGGGAAAACATTGGAACTGATTATTTATATGCAACACAATCGTTTATCGTTCATAAAAGCATGATGTATTAAGAATAAGGTCATGTGGATTCGTGTTCTACTATATTTTTATAAGTAGACATATAGTTTTTTTCTCTATTCCCTGGATCAGAGGTGTGTTGGAATTTTCTCAATTAATTTCGGTGGATTCGATATTTTAACGTGCCGGGATCATTCTCAAGAACTAATGAAACAGTAACATTCAAGGTAAACAAATTTTGTTTAAATTTCAATGCGTTTATCTATCGATCGCGGACATTTTATATTACTTGATAAACATGTCAGTGCGAATTAAGAATACATGATCATAATTCAGATAATAACCTATTGAAAGATGGTTGCTGCATTTAAAAAGAGATAGCTGCTAATATTTTACTATTCTATTCAAATAGTTTTGAGAGTGTTAGGGTTAGGATAAGGGTTAGGGTAAAGGCAACAACCTCACACCCATTTGCGTGCTCTCACAAACACACATAACTAAACATGCGTATATAAGCGTAGATAAAGGGTAGGTTTATCCTCAATAGAAGTAAATAAAGTACACAAAAATTAATACACGAATGCAATGAAAAGTAAATGTTTATTACGTGAGTGAGTATACATAAATTGACGTGTATCAAATTGAAAAAAGCTTATCTATACATGAATTTCAACGGAAGTCTTATGTACGACATATTAGAATCATTAAGCAGGACGGAATTGGTAATATCTAACATATGTAATGTAAATTGTAAAAACGCAATTAAAAATACGCATACACACACACACACACACACACATATATATATATATATATATATATATATATATATATATATATATATATATATATATATATATATATATGTATATATATAGTCAAATAAAGAATTGCATAGTAGTATTTGCTTTTACGCCAATATAATTATCAGATTATGTTTGCATTATGATCTGTTCCGAGACTAATCTCGTTTCAAAAATAATAAGTAGACACTTTATTTACGATGTACCTACACACACACATACTATATATATATATATATATATATATATATATATATATATATATATATATAGAACAAAGAAGAGTGATAAACATGTACGAATGTCCAGATTTATTTCAAACTTCGATTGTTCAATGCAAGGTATATTCTGTAATAAAAGTATGTGTATTATTCTTTCCTTAAGCCAAGGCTTTTCAAAGATCGAAATCTTATCATCAGAGGAATTGTACAGATAGATAAGTTGGCAGTGGAAAAGCCAAAATTCAACATTTGAAACAATTATATTTTCACTTTACGATGTCTTCCAAAGTAGAACTTGGATCTAATACTTGCGCACGCTACAAGGCGCCTTCTCTACTACTACTACTACTACTACTACTACTACTACTACTACTACTACTCAAATCTTTACATTAAACAGTCTCCATATCAGAGCGGGAGAGGTCGATCCATTTTTTATTTCGCCGTCGTTAATCGACGATGAGCAAAAGGAAAAAGATGTGTGTTGATCGAAATATCTGATTTATTGCATAAAAATGAAAGAAACCTTGGTATCGATTTGGCTTTAAAAAAATATATTTTTACTTTACGATATTTTCTGAAGTAAAACTTGGATAAAATACTTGCACTAGCTATCAAAATTTTTTTATACTGTAAAGTAGTATTTTTAGCTTCTTACATCAAGTGGTTTCATGCCTTGTCTGGAGAAATTTATATTAAACAAATTAGTAAATATTCCCCACACTTCAATGTTTGGGAGTATTTTAAAGGGTTTAAGGAGCATAATATGAGAACCCCCTTTCATTTGAAAATGAAAATAGATTACATTTTTATAAAAATGTTATCCATAGTCATAAGACACCAAAAAAAGAAAGATTCCCTGAATCAAAAGGTTTTGTTAACTCATTATGCTTCGAATTTTATACATTTTCTAGAATACAAAATTATGCAATGGATGTTGATCAAATTAGAATAAGGATTCTAGATGTGAGGTTTGGTATCATTACATTTTGATTTAAATCTTTATAAGAGTACATAATAGTGGTGCAAAAACGAACTAATTTCACATGCTTTGCTCCAGGTATTCTTCTAATATATATATATATATATATATATATATATATATATATATATATATATATATATATATATATATATATAAATTATTCGTCGCCTACGAGATATATCGATGTAGAAACTTAGATTAAAAACTCTCTACTTTTATGCGACGAATGTTGAATTCACTACCATAAACTGTATTTTAGGATGTTATCTCATGCAATGATGTTACTTATAATAATAATAATTATATACCTTAATTTCAAACTTTAATTGACCGCTTGCTACTTTAAATTCATTGTTTTTTGTCTTTCTTATTATTTTCTCATGAGTATCTGAAAGCGTAGTTCCGAACGAAAAATTCATGATGGCGGTTTTATTTGAATTTTGTTATCTTATTTTCGTGGGAGGATTTCGCGTTAGTGTTGTCTGTTTTTGCCCCATTAACTTCTTAAGATAACATCTTTATAAATGTTTTATTTTCGTTTTTAGAGAGCAGCGTGTAATTGCGTTTAAGTGTGGCATATTGCACGTTGCGAAGCAATTGTAAAACAATAGTAAATGTTGTCATTGAAAAAAAATGATATAAGTAAAAAACTGAATTTTGGCATTTTAATTAAAATAATCATTGTATATATATATATAAATTCCCGAAACAGTTTTTCATGGTAAACAACTGATGATCTCTTAAAATAGTGTTAGAAACTAACTAATATAATAACTGTAAAAAATAAATTGACTTACATAAGTGATTTTCCACTGGAAGACTTGAGACTATAAGTTTTTTTTGTTTGTTTTTTTTATTTATTTTTTTATTTTTTTTTATATAGTTTTAATGGTTGAGAAACTTCCGAGACTATATATATATATATATATATATATATATATATATATATATATATATATATATATATATATATATATATATTTCATAAGGATGTATGAATTATATTTATTTTCAAAATCATAAAATAAAACGCAGCCACCACAAACCAAAAATGGGCAAAAAAAAACTAGACTCGAGTTTCGCCAATGATGAATATATAGAGTTTACAGTGTGACGCACGATAGATCACTTATTAAAGTTGTTGCCTCGTATGCGGGTGATTCGCGTTTAAAGTACTGGGTTCGAATCTGCCCTACTAAATAGCGCCACTGAAAACAAAACTCGAGGCTTGATCTGAAAGTTTATGACTTCCGGAATGTGTGCTAGCTGCGTTGTTTTTTTCTTATTGTGAGGATATATATATATATATATATATATATATATATATATATATATATATATATATATATATATATATATATATATATATATATATATATTGGATTCACAATGCTGTGTTCTTTTTAATAGTAGAACACCTTACGGCAGCTGCCTTTACTGAGTTGCTGACAGCAGCCGTGTGGGCTAGGATGTTAAGATTTGAGTTTCAAATATATCTCGTATTTCTGGGTTTGAGTCTATCGACCGGTGTGAATAGTTGTTCTCTATACTGACGATTCTATTAAGGATGAAACGTATACGTATGTAGATAAAAACTAATATTTATCATTATTTGTCGCCCCCAAATGTCTAGGCTCTGTAGTAAATAGTATTTACACATCTGTCATTGTAGCTTCAATGCAATTTTCCTTTCAGTATTAGAGCACTTTAAGGCAGCTGCTTTTAAATAGAAGTAATCTCTCGCTGATTTACCGAGTCTTTGATAACGGCCGTGTTGTGTTGGACGTTGGAATTTGAGTTTCAAATATAACTCGTGTTCCGAGGTTCCGGTCGGAAGGCTAAACTCGGTTGTAAGTAAAATCCGACTCGCATTCTGATGTTTTATCCTTCGGTCACCACCAATTAACATCGTAATTAAGAGAATTTTAAAGTCTATAGATGTCGGATCAGCGGACACCCATAGTAAGCGAGTCAAACAGTTGAAACACCGCATTACTCACGCACATACACACATACACATACATTAATATATGTAAATGCATATATATATATCTATACTAATTCAGATGAAAGTAATGTTCGCAGTATTATGCTATGCATTATTGATTTATATATATATATATATATATATATATATATATATATATATATGTACACACACTCAAGGAAACAGATTTATATATATATATCTATATCTATATATATATATATATATATATATATATATATATATGTACATACACTCAAGGAAACACATTAATATAAGAGGTGTATGTAGTTTGCTTGAAGCATTGTTTATTAGTATAGAGAAATGTGATACTTAGAAGGCAATACAATGCTTGGCCATGAGTTGAGCACGCTTCTGATCAACGGAAGAGTTCCCGAAATATTATATCTTACGGAGTTTCAACCAGACCATCTTGATATAAGTATTACATAGCATTGTAACATTGTTTAGATAAACATATATATGTGTGTTTGTGAAAAAAACAATATATATATATATATATATATATATATATATATATATATATATATATATATATATATATATATATATATGTATGCATTGTATTAAGGATGAAACTATTTACTTTGTTCCACCATTATATGTCTTATTTACTCCAACTTGTGTCTATCCGTCACACCTCTGTATTTTATTGTCTTCTAACTATCACATTTCTCTCTATATTATATATATATATATATATATATATTATATATATATATATATATATATATACGTGTGTGTAGTTAATAATTTAGCAAACATATATTATATTCCTATTAGTAAAGATCTATGTATATATATATATATATATATATATATATATATATTATGTATATGCATATATTTATAAATCTAAACAACGTATGTTCCTGTAGATCATGTGTGTCTAGATGTGTGTATATCTTAAGGAAATGTTCTCTCTGAAAGTTAATAAGCATGTAGTTTTAATAAGCATGCTAGTTTCTTTTTACATTTAAATAAACGAAAGCGAGGCGAAATGAAAGTAGTGAGGCGAAACTCTCGCAGAGTGGCATAAACATGTGTTGGATAATGTAAAAGGAAATTAAGTGTTTGGTGCCAAGGCGGGGAGGTGGGAAGCAGGGGGTGCGGGCGCGGACACACCCACAAAACAGAGAGAGAGGGAAAAAGAAAGATCACTGCAGGTCGGCGGAAAATAACTTCAAGTTTAACGCGAAACACTGGCCAATGATTTCCTTTGATATTCGTATTCTCAACACATGTTAATTTGTAGCTTGTTAACTCAGCATGTTAGACGCCTATAAATCATTGGGACCTTCATTAGGCTTTCGAAGAATAAAGAAATAATGTCAATTAACAATGGTAGATAAAAAACAGAATGGGGCATTTCTTATATACATATGTAGAGATAAAGAAAAAAATGAAAGAAGAAAAAATAATCGTATCAATATTCCTAAAATATATACGGGCATTCAAAAAAATACATATAATAAATGAAACTTAGACTTAATACCTAACTGCAGTGTCACGGTACCACTGAGGTCTACTCGTCTGGCATCAATCGAAAGAAAATAAAACCGGAATAAGTACTTGTATTTATACACGTGACCGCGCGTGCTACACGTTTTTTAATTCATATACACTAAAGTGATCATTTACTATTGTTTTGAGTTCTACATAACAATATTATGTGTTTAAGGTCTGCTGTTTCAATTGGCTTCTGTTCTGATTTTGAGAGGTGTTCTCTTAGCGGCTTGCTAACATGGCCGCTGAATTTGCCATTTAGACGTTAATTTACTTTCCTTTTTCTACGGCTATGCGTAGTGGACGTATCAGTACTACTGAGTCAAATATTACTCTTGTATTAGGATTCGAACCGTGAAACCGGCAGTGATTGTCTCCTCCCATACTGATGATTGTAGATTTGGCAGGAAAACCATGTGTATATGAGTTTATTTAAACATATTATTTATAAATAATTATTCAAAGCTCTCGCTAGATTGAAAGCTTAAAGTTGACAACAAGCGTTATTTATAGCGTAATACAATAATCTAGGCTCCGCACATTGAGTTCTCTTGATTGCTAGATTATATGGCTGCTGAATTTGCCATTTAGATGTTAATTTACTCTGCCATTTCTATGATCATTTGTAGTGGACACATCGGTAAGCGTTCCGACTACTGAGTCAAATATGACTTTCGTATTGTGGTTCGAACCGTGTGACTGACAGGAATTTTCCCCTCCCATACTGATGATAGCAGGGTTGGCATGAAACACATGCCAATATGGGTTAATTTGAAAATAGTATTTATAAATGATTTTATATATATATATATATATATATATATATATATATATATATATATATACATATATATATATATATAATAACGGCGAGGAATGCAGACGTTTGGGACATTTTGGGGGGGATAGAATGAAATTGAACAAGCATAAAAACGAGGGGAAATTTAAAAAATTAATGAATGTACTAAGCCGGCTTTCGTCCACACTCATCTGAGTATTAACGTGGAAGTAATTAAATACGACTAAAAACTTAAAAGAAATTTATAATGAAAATTAGTGACAAGTTTGGGAGAAGAAAAAAATATCTTCGTAGGTTTTCACGAGTATAATCTTTTGGCCCGTATAAATAAACAACTTACTTATTTTCGATACGTAGATGATACATTTTGCGTGTTTAACAATAAGTTAGATTCCATATTATTCCTTAATGCAATCATTCAATTACACCCAGCCTTAAAGTTCACTTGTGAGAGGGAACACAACTCCACCCTTCCTTTTCTGGATGTATTAGTGCATAAATCTGATTCATTGTTTCTAACATCTGTTTTCCGCAAACCTACATTTACTGGTTTATATTGTCACTGGGACTCTTTTTGTCCCATACAAAGAAAAATAAATCTGATTAAATGTGTGGTTCATCGTGCCTTTAAGATTTGCTCGGAATCCCTGATTGATTCGGAGATTGAATTCGTTGAAAATGGTTACCCTCTCGATATTGTTAATTCTAATATCGTCACTATGATCGCTCACTTTAACAAGCCTAAACTTTTTGGTCCTCCAAAATGCCCGGCGTACCTCAGATTACCTTGGTTGGGTAATATTAGCATAACATTTGCTGATAAATTTCTGTAGCTGTGCGTCGGTGTTACCAGGCATCTAATCCTAGAATTGTTTTTTCTGCTCGACCTTTGCTCAAATCTATTCACAAGGATGTTCTCCCACCCCAACATATCAGTAACATTATTTATCAATTTAAATGTCGGTGCGATGCTGTATAATTGGGAAGTACAGTGCAACGGTTTGAATCCAGAATAAAGCAACACACCCCCCTGCCATACGCCGGGGCCGACTAAATAATTTAGTCAACACATCCGGGTCTGCTATTGCTGATCATCTTATAAATAGCGCCGAATGTGCGTCGACGTACACTAGTGACTGGTTTTCTATCATGAGTAGATCGCATTCTCTATTCCACCTCAAAGTCCTGGAAGCCATGTATATCAAGTCAATCAAATCCTCCCTTTGTAAACAAAAGGAGTGGCTTTTAGGACTTGATGTGATCAACTTGTGACACTCCTCCCCAATTTTTTCTCTCCCAAACTTGTCACTAGTTTTCATTATTAATTTCTTTTAAGTTTTTAGTCGTATTTAATTACTTCCACGTTAATACTCTGATGAGTGTGGATGAAAGCCGGCTTAGTACATTCATTAATTTTTAAAATTTCATCTTGTTTTTATGCTTGTTCAATGTCATGCTACACACAGCCCAAAAATTTTTTTTCCCCAAACATCTGCATTCCTCGCCGTTATATATATATATATATATATATATATATATATATATATATATATATATATATATATATATATATATATATATATATAACCTTGTTAAAAATAACAAAATTCGTCTATTTAATTACAGGTTTCTTTATGTTTTCAATTTTTCTGATGGTCTTTTTTGTATTTAAAATAAAAGTTCCATAGGTTACACGAATGTTTTTAATTCTTCGTCGAATCACCCTCAGGTATCAAAAGCAAATGAACAAAAAAGCTGGAGAAAGAATGCATCTTGTAAACTCTAGCTTAATTTACAAACATCTACAAAAACATAACTGCCCTCCTGATTTAAGACAAATTCTAGTTAATAACAATAAAATTATATATTCCGAAACCAATTAAAATAAAATACTTGAAGCTATCTATATGAAAACACAACAACCTAAAATTAAAAACATCACATGTGAAACCAGTGGCAATATTTAAAAATGCTTAACGTAATGCGATTTTGTTCTGTGATGCCATCAAGCGTTGCTGAATTTAAATCGTCAACGACTTCCTGGATAAATGTGAAAAATACGTTCTATGCGCGTTTCTGTGCCGTCTTTTTAAAATTCTCTTCTTTCTCCAGCTTTTTTGTTCATTTGCTTTTGACACATGAGGATGATTCAATGAAGAATCGGAAGCGTTCGTGAAACTTGTGAAACCTATAGAAAATGTATTATTATTTTTATTTTAATATAAAAATGAACATCAGAAAAATTTTAAAAATTAACAGGTATAATTAAACGGACGGATTTAACAATGTTTTTAAAAATGAGAAAATGCTGCCTAAATACACACACAATATAAATATATATATATATATATATATATATATATATATATATATATAGTGTCAGGTACACGATAAATCATAAAAATGAAATGCCGTGGTAAACAAACTGTGTGAAAACAGAAAAGACAAAAGGAGAAAAGTTAACATGCAGGAGAAAAACAAATATATATATATATATATATGTATTGTAAAATATTTTCTTTGTAGTACAAAACTTTATAATGGCATGAAAGAGACAATATTAATTAATCATCATGAATTAAGAATTGAAAAGATAGAAGGGCAGCTAATTATTCACGAACGGATATTTTACATAAAACTTATGGTTCGTCGATAGCCGAACATCTTATAAATAACCGCACGCGTGCCTCTAATTTCAGTGTCGACTTATTCTCCATTCTTAGTAAGTCGCACTCTCCCTATCATCTCAAGATCCTTGAAACAATCTATATTAGGTCCTTGAGACCTTCTCTTTGCATGCAAAGAGAAAATCTCCTCGATATTAATGTTGTTTCTATTTGATTGAACATTTTTCTTTTTTTTGGGGGGGGGGGGGGGTACCCCTTTCCCTCACTATAATTCCCATAGGATCTTTATTATATTTTTTATACGATACCTCGATATTTGGCTCTGTTGAGCGAGGTAAGAAACCGGCTAGCTGTCCTTTCATCTTTTAAATTCTTAATTCATCATGATTAATAAATATTGTCTCTTACATGCAATATATATATATATATATATATATATATATATATCATGGACTCTCCCGTCGATTTCGACGTATGGGGTCTTGACAACTCCAAATTTGTTTAGTCTATGATGGATGTAGCATGCTTACATTTACTCAATCGTAAATGGCATTTGAGTCCTCCGAGAGATTTGAAAACCAGCCCACAATGGATGCAAGAAGGAAGATCTTGAGAAAAATCGGCTGGGATACTTGTAGATGTTTTTGTTCTTTCGCGTCTTTCGCGCTGTTGATCAATGGCAGTTACAGAGAACCGCCTGATGCCCCTCTGGCAGTCAGATCGCCATTCCTTCCGTCGAGAAGCAAGCTGTTCAAAATCACGATAAGCAATATTGATAGATGTCAAATTCATCTTCAACTTGTATCTGCAAATGATGGCACACTGATAAATGATATATATATATATACATATACATATATATATATATATATATATATATATATATGGGGTACATGTATGTCGGTGCATTTATAGTCTTTTACAGACACATAGTCACTAAAAAGTGTTATATCAGCTTGTAATATAACTGAGTCTTCCAACTAAATATAAAATGGAGTTACATGACTCATTTATTTTCATAATTCGAGTAAATGAGTAAAAGCCTTATTCTGTTATCCTGCTTTCTCTTGATGAATGCGTTAGATCAATCTAAAACATAAGCTGATCTACAACACAATATTGTTCTTCTTTTCCACTTCTTTATTGCTTTTTCTCAAAGTGTGAACACTTACAGATTGCTATTTCAAAAATGTCTCCATGTTTCCATGTATTTTTCGTTTAGAATGACCTCGCTTTTTTACATGCTAGCCTAGTTTTATCACTTTCTTTGGAAACAAAATTTAGTCGAATAGTATTACAGAAACTCATGAATTTATTTAAAAACTGTAAAACCTATGCACCCAGGAAACCTTACCCCTTACCTAGCTTAACCTAGTAAAATTACTACCCTAGAAAATAGAGCACATCTATGCATGTGTATGTCCTGTTTTTTTTGCAGTCAAATCAACATTCGTAAAACTATTCTTGAATGCGTTTAAAAGGAAAAAATGGTTTGGTTATTTAAAATCTCGACATAAAATCATAGACTTAATGAATGTCTCATTGTTGGAGTATTACTCTTTGGCCTTTTGGCTAAGATCAAAATGTAGTATCTGTTCCGATGGATACTGCACCCCATAGACTGGTATTGTCTTGGCCTTCGGGGCTTGATTTACGCCGGTCTATGGGTCTGTCCTGTACTGTTCTAGAAGGTCCACCCTCCCAGGCTTCGCCTCCCCTCTTTGGGGAGGAGTAAGTTTATTGCTTACTGCCTGAAGCGCCCCTACTAATTTTCAAACCCCACTTTCCCGACCCGACCTTGGGTCACATCTTACTTGTGGAAGTAAGATAAAAACTGGCCTTGTGCCTAACTCCTGGAGAGGAGTAAATAACTACTTTTTTAATTTAATATGTAGTCAGTTTTGTTTGTTCATTTTTAACCGCCAACAAATTGCTGCAAAGTTGATTCATCCAAGAAATCTCCATTACTCCAAGCTGTAAATGAACATGCGAACATTTGGATTGCATTACAATAGTTTTTGATTTTCTTTTCGTTTGTGCCAATAAAAGTTATCAGTTCTGCCCATTTCATAAACTTCAATAATTACACGTTAATCATAATAATGATTCGGATAAACCATGCAACTCTTAACCATCTATTCTTAATAACTACTCCGATAGATAGACCGAAAAACTGAAAGGCGGACGAACACATATAAGTAACTGTGTATATTAAAATGATACACGCATGTTACGAATAAATACATATTTTGTCTTAAAAGAAAAACATATAAAACAGTAACCTCCCACGATCAAACGATGTCATGTGATTTATTTTTTAATCTATGACAAACTTATGTCATGGCGTAGCCATTTATAGAATCAACGTGGGCTACTTTAGTATCGATTTATTTCTTTTAGGTTTTTCCGTGTAATAAGATTTACTGAGTATAAACTAAAAAGGAAATCGATATATTTTACTATTAATTTATTTAAATTTTATTGACTTGGTTGAATTTAAAATTATGAATATTGTTCAAATGGCGAATATTGTTCGAATAGCGAATTATGAAATAAGTTTTAATGTTTAGAATGAACTTTTTTTTAATTACAGTAGATTATTGGCTTTTATGTTTCGGATTTAAATGCAAGTTTTTACATTTTTGTTATCTCTAACGATAACTTCTCTATCAGTCTTATCTATCAGCCAGTTTGTTTTCACGCCAATTTTGTATGCATTCTTTTCGGACATATATATATGTAACAATAACAAATATATATATATATATATATATATATATATATATATATATATATATATATATATATATATTTGTTATTGTTACTGTTACTGTTTATTTATCTATGGACGTATACGTTTCGTCTCTTTTCAATCAAGACTCATCAGCATAGAAGTATGACTATTCACTACCGGTCACACGATTCGAAACCCTGGATTACAAGTATTTTTCAACCCCAATCCAACGTCGCTAACTGATTGGCCAATTCTGAACAGCTTATATACAATGACAATTGATACATATTTTAAAGCGGCGAGACATACAGGCATTCAACTTCTATAAGTGAAGGAATGATGCATATAAAGCAAGTGAAGTCACGCTGTGTTAGTACTACCATTTACAGTGCTCTACTTTTTAACGAGGAGCTTCAAATATAAATATTTGTTATTGTTTATTTATCTATGGACGTATACGTTTCGTCTCTTTTCAATCAAGACTCATCAGCATAGAAGTATGACTATTCACTACCGGTCACACGATTCGAAACCCTGGATATATATATATATATATATATATATATATATATATATATATATATATATATATATATATATATATATATATTTATATGTGTGTGGGTGTGTGGGTGTGTGGGTATGGAGAGAACTTGAATGCCTTCTGGAGACAGCTTAAAGGCCTACTAAACACTATCCTTGAGTGTCTAAAGTCTCTCTGTAGAGGGGTTTGTCAGGACCACCTTAATTGAGAGCACTACTACAAGTAAACCCTGACTAAATATTCAAAATAGCATAGTATTCAAAGCCCAAATAAGATCCCCTAGAAATGTCTATACACTGGCTCATACGCGGAATGGTACACCTTCTCCAAGTAATGTTACCTCAAGTAACAGCACTTAGCTGGATACTCCACCAGACTTGATAAATTCTTGTCCTGGAATCTGATAAAACCAAGAGACCACATTAAAGATATGCTATAACATAGTTAATTGGTTAATTGGAGAGAGGAAAATTAATGTATTTCACTTCTTTACTAACTCAACATCTGGGAGATTAAGGAGAAGTTTAATAGGGTATTCGAATATCTATGTATCTGATATAGAGATCAAGTGTAAGCCCAGGAAGGGGCCCCTTAATTTTTGAGAACTTCGATAGAAGTAAAATGAAACAATATATTTGAATCAGAAAAAAGTTAATTTGCAAAGCTAGTCAACTTTTTAAATGAAAAGTCAACTCCGAAATTGCCCCTTTTTGCAGTGTCATACTCTTTTTTTCGACGGCTATCAGTTTAAAAGTATTTCTACCTGTGCTTATATTTCCTTTTGTTTTTAATGAACTGTTCCAATCTTAAGCGTTGTAGCTGCAATAGTTGACCCCTTGTTATTGTCGCCTCTTGTCTTTTCCGTATCCCGCTTAGTCAATATAAAAAAGGGGCTGAGGGTTAAATGAACTCACGATAGAGGGGAGGGGGGTGAGATGAAATCTGACAAGTAGGGTAGCACTATTAAACACTTTGATTTTGTCTAATAATATGTTATTGAATTGTTTTCTTTTTTATTACTCAGATTACATGAAAAAATAACATAAACAATGATAGATGTTGTAACTTTGTAAAAGGTATATCAATTTATTGAATTATAAAAATAATTATAATCAAACTCTGTATTTATAATCATTCAGAAATATAAAAATTATAATATTCATACTTAATAATTTTACTAAATAATATTTACTTTGGGGTTAAGCTTTCTTTTGCATCATTTATTTTATAATTGAGTTTGTTTTAGTACTTTGACAGTAATTATAAAAGGTTTTGTTATTTTATGAAAAACAAAGTAGATTGCATTTTGTGAACTTGAATGTCATTCTCACACAACTCTATGAAAAAAAACTTCACAAATATAAAAATAAATCACACCTAAACTGTACTAATCAATGAGCATCGTATGTGTAAAGAAACGAAACGGAATACAGTCAACGGTTGCATGGTTTAGTAAATCTGTTTTACTCGCTTACTACTTATCGGTTTTTGTTCCGCTTAAATGGGGAAAAGATTTACCTGCTTCTCACTTGCAGGAATATTAGACATTAAGTCAGATTAACGTGTAATAGGAAGATGACGCCCATCCCCCCCCCCCCCAATGAGGCACTCTGAAAAGAGTTATCAGCCACTGGCAATAAACCAACACATCTCCTAAATTTGAAAGTAATGCTCTCCTAGGACTGTACTAAACTATACTCCATGCATATCCTCTATATTTATAAATGCCAAGAAAAAATAAAATACTGAAAAAGATTTTGCTAAATTGATATTAATTATTTTATCATTAAATTAATTTTAGTATTGTAACAATAATTTTAATAGATTTTGTTATTTCATGATTGAATTAGTTTTAATATTCTAACAATAATTTTAATAGGTTTTGTTATTTTACGAAGAACGAAGTACATTGGATGTTGCGAACTATATTTATGCTTATGTTTATTTTTTTCTAACTCGACAATCAACAAGCTCTATAAGTCTTTCATATATAAATTAACGCTGTCTGTCTGTGTCTGCGTGCCCAGCTAAAAGTAAAAAATACACAAATCACACCCATTAAGCTGGTGGCCTTTTAGCTAAGATCAAAGTGTAGTATCTGTTCCGATGGATACTACACCCCATAGACTGGTATCGTCTTGGCCTTCGGGTCTTGATTCCGCCGGTCTGTGGGTTTATCCTGTGCAGTTCTAGGAGGTCCACCCTCCCAAGCTTTGCCTCCCCTCTTTGGGGAGGAGTAAGTTTATTGCTTACTGCCTGAGGCGCCCTACCGGGGAATGCAGACGGGGCTGCACAGACATTTTTTGTAGGCCAGAGTGCTCATCTTTTAGGGCGCTGGCCTTTCAAATCCCACTTTCCCGACCTTGTGTCACATCTTACCTTGTGGGAGAAAGATAAATAAAAGCTGGTGGCCTTTTGGCTAAGATCAAAGTGTAGCATTTGTTCCGATAGATACTGCACCTCATAGACCGGTATCGTCTTGGCCTTCCGGGCTTGATGACGCCGGTCTGTGGGTCTGTTCTGTGACCTTCTAGGGGGGGGGGCACCCTCCCAGGATTTGCCTTTTCACTCTTTGAGAAGGAGTTAGTGTATTGTTAATCGTCTGAGGCGCTTCTACCGGGAAATGCCGACGGGGCTGCCCAGGCAATATTTAAAGATCATAAGTGCTCTTCATCTAGAATGTCGACTTATCAAATCCCACTTTCCGACCTTGTGTCACATCTTACCGCTGTGAGAGGTAGATAAATACCAAGCTGGTAGATTCTAATGCGGTGTTATGCAACTGGGGCATAATTTGTCAGTGGAGTTTCCACATTTAGAACATTTTTTTAATATAATCATGTAGTAATTTGGAAAGAAATTAGCGGTCCTCAAGGGTTTGAGAAAAATTAAATAACACCCGAGGAATTAGCGTTTTTCTTGGGAGTATTGTCCCCATCAACATAATTTATTTTTAGATTATTGTGAAAGGGGTTAGACAAGAAACCCGCTGTGTTTAATTGTAGTGTTACCAGGTCGCAATTATATATATATATTGTGTGTGTGTGTATTTAGGCAGACTTCATTCATTTAAGCAAACATTGTTCAACATGACAGACTTTTTCTGTTTGATTATGTATTTTTTTATTTTTTTTGCAATTTTGTTACCTGACGAGGATTCGATGAAGAACCGAAACCGATAGTGATACATATGGAACGTACATTAATATTTTTTATCTTGTCACAAACACAAAAACAATTAGAAAAATTGAAAAAATAAGAAAAGGATGTTACAATGTTTTCTTATATATTTATATAATATATATATATATAAATATAAATATTTATAAACTAAAATAAAATAGAAATAAAAACATTCATTTATTTTTTAATAATCATTATATTTTATATATGTGTGTGTATATATATATAGTAATCCACATATAGACTGTTTCAGTGCAGCTAGACCAGTTCGTGCCTCAAGCCGGGATCGAAACGCAACCGTTGAGCTGACAGTCGGCGATGTTAACCCCTACGCCATCATGCGACACTGACTGTATGTAAGTTGTATCTCAATCTAAACATTGCAATTGCCTGAGCTCGAATGAGTGTTTACCTAATGAGCATTGCCCTTTTTACGCTAATGGCAGTTGGCGATACCCTTACAAACATAAGCTCAACCCGAGGGGGGAACTTTATATAGTCACCCACATACAGACTGTTTCGCTGTTTCACAGCTCCTTATATACATATTATCTGTATATTTCACCTGCCTCTCCCTTGAAAGACTTCCATGAAGAGATGTTATCGTTCCCCGTATAGAAAGAGAAGTTGACTCGACACAGGTGAACAGTTTTGGGGTAAAGAAGATAATTAAAACACACGTAAGTCCAGGGAGGTATAACACATATTTAGTATAGTTACGTTAATTATACAGGTAATAAAAAAGCTTTTACTCTAAAAACCCTCATTTCTCTGCAGTTCATGTCTTTAATTATGAATATTCCATTGCCTGTGTGAATTGCATATATTGATTCGTCGAATGGGTGTGTCATTTCCAAGGGAATTACAATGTCTACTCTATGTAATACTTCGTTCTTGGCCTTCTTGGCCTTTTGGCTAAGATCAAAGTGTAGTATCTGTTCCGATGGATACTGCACGCCTGTCCTGTGCAGTTCTAGGAGGCCCACCCTCCCAGGCTTTGCCTCCCATCTTTGGGGAGGAGTAAGTTTATTGCTTACTGTCTGAGGCGTCCCTACCGGGGAATGCCGACGGGGCTGCCCAGGCAATTTTTAAATGGCCAGAGTGATCACCTCTCGAGCGCTGGCTTTTCAAACCCCACTTTCTCGACCCGACCTTGGGTCACATCTTACTTGTGGGAGTAAGATAAAACTGGCCTTGTGCCTAACTCCTGGGGAGGAGTAAATAAAACTTCGTTCTTGGCCTTTTGGTCAAGATAAAAGTGTAGTATCTGTTCCGATGGATACCCCATAGACTGGTATTGTCTTGGCCTTCGGGATTTACGCCGATCTATGGGTCTGTCCTGTGAAGTTCTAAGAGGTCCACCCTCCCAGGCTTCGCCTCCCCTCTTTGGGGAGGAGTAAGTTTATTGCTTACTGCCTGATGCGCCCCTACCGGGGAATGCCGACGGGGCTGCCCAGGCAATTTTTAAACCACACTTTCCCGACCTGACCTTGGGTCACATCTTACATGTGGGAGTAAGATAAAAACTGGCCTTGTGCCTAACTCCTGGAGAGGAGTAAATCAATACTCTATCTAATACTTCGATTCCACTGAATATTTTATAGTTTTGCAGTGTTTGATCGAGTGTGATTATTAAAGAGTAACTAAACAGCCACTGACAAATACAAAATGGCTTATTAATAAGAACATTAGAATATGTACTTGCATCAACAAAAACACCAGTTTTCGAAATGTTTATAAACCAAAAATATTTATTTCCTTCCCACCGTAAAAAGATGTGGCGCAAAGCCGGAAATTTGGAGAAATGAAAAGCACTCTCACTGAAATGTGGTGCACCAAGTTCTCGCAAAAATATCTTTGAGAGCCTGTTGGCATCCACCGGTAGGGGCGCATCAGGCGATTTTCAATAAATTAACCTCTTCTTAAAGAATGAATATAAAGCATGGGAGGGTAAAGGCCTTACGACTACACAAGACCATACCTTATTTCTGGCGAGACAGTCTATCTTTCGCATGAACCTTAACGTCGCCGAACAGCCTGACCGTATTTACCTCCCTCCCACCGCGGGAAGATGTGATATAAGTTATGTAAGGTAGGGATTGTAAAGCCCACAGACAGCAGTAGTTGAACTCTAGCTCGCAAAAAATGCCTGAGCAATTCCCTCGACACAGATGGAGGCGCCTCAAGCGACTGGCTATGAACTAAACCCTTCACAAAAAGATAAGTAAAACCTGGATGACTGCACCCTCGAGGACAGACCAGGGTTATACCTCATTCCGATACAGAAAAGTCTGTCCCCGGCGGCGTGGCAGTTCCTATTGGCCAGGATGATGTAACGGACGTATATAAACACACTCGATGAAGCAGACATTTTAAATAAAGGCTGTAAATCTGTCCACTCAGCCAATACAGTCCATTATAAGAGGAGTATTAGTTGCTGTCTACAACAATTATTTTATTGATTATATATATATATATATATATATATATATGTGTGTGTGGGTGTGTGTGTGTGTGTTTGCGTGTGTGTGTGTGTGGATGACTGCATGTGTGTAGATATAGGCTGTCTACATAGAAAATGGTGACCCATACATGATAATTCCATAACATCGATTACTGAGCTGTGTTTTGATCATTCACTGCTCAATATATAGAAACAGTGAATGTTGCGATATAAATCAGAGCCAATCGTCTCTGATCAAGAAAAAAAAATCAATTTTTACTTATAGACAAATCAAATCATAAATGAACAATTCCATTTATTGTTCCGATCGATTTTCCCCTCGAACCAAACAAGGAAATGCCATTTTTGACGAACTAATTTAACTTAATCACCAGTTCTCTCTCGATGCCGCCCCCTCGTATATTTCGATTTGTTTTGCAAATGAGGTTTCCGTTATTGTCTTTTTCTAAGTGTTTTTCTGAACAAACACAAAGCCTTTCATTATGTGCTCGCCTACTCTGAAGTATTTATCAGATGTATGAGAATGGCTAAATGATAAACTATGTTTGTTTCAATACCTTATACTTGTCACTTTGAAATCAGAATTATTATCTTTACATTTATGCTATGTCTTTTCTTTGTTTGTCATGATGCAGTAAATTAACGGTATTGAACAATAAGCCTTTCTTCCACTTTTGGTCCTCTTCCGTCTTGGTTCTAATAAAATAACAGACCCTGTAGGCGCTTCATGCCGACGGAAAACCGTCTGTAGGCAGGTCTTGTAAAACCCTTTCTAAATGAGGTGAATTGAGATGAGCTCGGTATTTTGACTAGGAAGAAAGTGTAGTATCTGTTCCGATGGATACTGCAACCTATAGACCGGTGTCGTCTTGTCCTTCGGAGCTTGATTCCGCCGGTCTGTGGGTTTGTCCAGTGCAGTTCTAGGAGGTTCACCCTCTTAGGCTTTGCCTCCCCTCTTTGGGGGGAGTAAGTATATTGTTTACTGTCTGAGGCGCCCCTACCGGGGAATGCCGACGGGGCTGCCCAGGCAATTTTTAATGGCCAGAGTGCTCACCTTCTTGGGCGCTGGCTTTTCAAGTCCCACTTTCCCGACCCGACCTTGGGTCACATCTTACCTTGTTGGAGTAAGATCAAAACTAGCCTTGTGCCTAACCTCCTGGCGAGGTAAATAAATTAGGAGACTTAACGAGTTATGAAAAAAATCATTGCATACTAGCTATATCTTAAAAGAAATGTTTCTAGCCAAATGTCAGATATTATGGTGTACTTGTACTGATAAAGCGAAAAGAAAAATTATTTTACTGAAGAGAAATTGAAATAAAAGTGTGATTTTTGAAAAGTAGGTGGTTTAACATAAAACAATGAAAATTTGGGAGATTTTATAATAATGAAGTGAAATTGAATTAAATGTGTAAAATATTTATTTACTTCAGAGTTTTCTTTTCTTCTTTTAATGCTAATATAGATATAATATATTTTAATCGGCTGTTTTACGATGGTCCTTTTAATTTTCTTTCTTGAACCATTACATTAATTGATTTTTATTTTAAATTACAATTTAATTAAAATTTACTTTAGAAAAATAATTGAAAATGTTACATTTGAGCGTAAATTTTCAAGGACAGTCAATACTTTTTTCGAGAATTTTTAAAAACTTAGTTGACTCGAAATGAGACAAATAGACGTAAGGGGCTACTGAGAATTCGAGTGAAAGCTTTGACGGTCATCCTAAATTGGGAGCTGTACGGCGACATGCTTGTTTTAAGCTTCTGCGTGACGGTACAGTCGGGGAGACAAGGAACAGGGAAAGTGTTCTAAGGGCAGGTAGCTCGATGGTGGCTTTGTAAAAACAATTATATATATATATATATATATATATATATATATATATATATATATATATATATATATATATATATAAAGATATCGTTTGCTCGTGGCAATTTTGTAAAGAAAGTAATAATTCTAAACAATGTTCAAACGTGTTTCAATCTTCACTCGATTCATATCAAAGACTACAAAATAGTATTTGATCACTCACTTTTAAAAACAGCATTATAAGGTGAGGATCAATGTAAATGAAGTAATCCAGGGAAAAGAGTGGCGATTCGCTTACATTATGGTTTCAAAAAAAGGAGCGTTTGGGTCGCCCTCGACTACGATCGATTTTTGTATGCATGTATATATATATATATATATATATAGGTAGCATCTTCTCTTGCAGACAAGTATTGTTGAATATAAGAAACAACTCATGTCTAGATATCCTTTGGTAGATCTTTTCAATAGTCCAATTAGGATCTTAGTTTCGGAGGGGGGATTGGCTGATGAATTTGCCATAATTTGGATTTGTCTCCCAAGTAATTTCGGACCTATCTGGGTCCATCTTCGGGGGAATGAAGTTAATCAGGCATAGACCATGTGTTAGTATATATATATATATATATATATATATATATATATATATATATATATATATATATATATATATAATTTATTTAGATACTGTATATTACATATTTCAGCAATGTACCGCGGTTTCATCCAAAAGGGCAGATTTAGACATCTTTAGTAAATCTTCGTGCCCAGTGGAATCATCGGCAATCTGAAAGGATTGTAGGCACGCCTGACAGGGAATGGCGTCAAAAATGACAGAAAAAACGGTGCATCTCTGAGGGTGTCCCCGAAAAAAATCCGGTGTGGGAAGCGATTAACTAGGGCTCAAGGGGGGCCTTCATTTTTTAGGAGGTTTTATTTATTATTTATTCATCTGTTAGCAAGTTTTATTTATTTATTTATTTATTTAATTATCTGTTCACTTGTAATGTTATTATTATACCTGAAAAATACGAAAGGGGTGGCTGCATAGTTTACCGTTTGGGCCTGTGAAACTAGTGTGTTTTTTCGTTGTCGTTTTTGGGAATAAAGTTATGTATCGGATTAATTGTTCGATATGGAGCTGAAAGAGGTGATTCAAATATGTTTTTATCGACTTAACATGTTTGTTTATTTTTTATTAATCTATTTTATTATTTTTATTTATTGAATCGGTGTTTCGTATTTTCTGTTCTTTTTGTAATGTTATTGTTATATCTGGTCTGAAAAAAATACGAAAGGAGCGGCTATATAGTTTGTCTTTAGATCTCAATGGGAAGCGGTGGTTCGTTAATATGTCCCGTTTATAACCAGTACTGTTGAAAAACAAAAACAAAAAAACAAAAAAACGAAAAAAACAAAAAATAGTTATAAACGGAATGATGGGTACTATCTGTTATTTCCGTTTGAGTGGTATAAGATTAGTCTCTTTATTAATGGTGTGTTAATAATATTAATATTATATTTGTGTTTATATTTAGTGTAAATTCATTAAATTCCATATCTTGTTATTTCACTCGTCTTTGCGCGTCGGGAAATAACTATACACATCTGCACATGCGTGCATGTACACACATCTTCGCTCACATGTACGGGGGGTTATTAATTTAATACTTTTTATTTATTGTGTTTTAAATTTAATCTTTTATTTTCACACAAACTCTGTACTCACATTTACTTATAAACTAAACATTAATAACAACATTCAATTTATAGATGTACTCATCGACCAAAACAATTATGCACGCATCACCTCTCCATATACAAAACTACCTCCATAAGGTCTTGCGTGTTTAACTACAAATGCAGATGCCCATACTCCTATAAAATAGCAATCTAATAAATCGGGGCAAATTGATCTCATCGACAAAAAAATATTTTTCACTGAATTAAAATCATTAAAAGAGTCCTAATTAACAACCAATTCCCAATTACTTGGTAAACTAACAAATAAAATTAACCATTAGAAACGTAGATAAAACTAAGAGACAACTAAACAATTCAGACCATATTAACATATTCTACGGTAACCAGTTGCATAATAACTTTAAATAAGACGAAAAAGTCATTAAAAACATAATACACAGATATATCTCACGGTAATACTAATAAAAGAATTAGATGTATTATTTACTATAAAAACATCAAAACTTCTAACGGAATAATCAGGCAAAAAAACTTATAAAACGAACAAACGTAATTGATCAGTTTCAGTTTCTCTTGGGAGAATGAATCTCCTCCAATAAGAAAGCTAACTGTTACATTGGCCACACTTCTACTCTTTCCCGAAGACTAACTTTACATCTTTAAGACTTAAGTTCAATCTGCCAGCATTTGAAGCAACACAGACAACGGTTAGTCGATGACACTAAAATTCAGCACCACGACTCTAATGTAAAAAAGACTGAAAATCTTAAAGACCTTGTACATGAAGACAAAACGTCCCACAATAAAACAACATTAATTATGAATCCAGTAAAACATATTTTAAATTGACTAGGCTAAAAAAAATCGAAGTTTAAGCCTTTTGAAATATCGTAAATTGTAAATTTTAAATATTGTATGTTTTTTTTTTTAATTTTGTAAATCTTAATCAACCATGTGCCTAACACGTGATCCCATTCCAAGTATGGAACTTCATCGAACATACGTTATTTTAACACGTTATGAATTTACCGCACAGCTCGAACTTAGCAGTCATGAATATGCAAGTCCGACCCTCCGCCTTAAGACGATTGCAGGAAGTCAATCGAAAGTACTCGCGAAGAAAAACGCAACAAAACAGCTACGGAGCCTACATCCAACAATTAGACAATAATACAAGAATGATTATTCGAAGGATCGAGAAGATAACAAAAAGATTGATAAAATAAAAAACATTTCGTGATATACAACAACGTATGTCTAAATAAATATATATATTCCACATCAAAGTCCTGGAAGCCATATATATCAAGTCAATCAAACCCTCCCTTTGTAAACAAAAGGAGTGGCTTTTAGGACTGAATGTGATCAACTTGTGACCTTCCTCCCCATATTTTTTTTTCATTTTTTTCTCCTAAACTCGTCACTAGTTTTCATTGTTTTTTTTTTAAGGTTTTAGTCGTATTTAATTACTTCCACGTTAATACTCTGATGAGTGTGGACGAAAGCCGGCTTTGTACATTCATTAATTTTTTTCAATCGTTTCCTCTCGTTTTTATACTTGTTTAATTTCATTCTACCCACCCAAAAATGTCCCAAACGTCCGTATTCCTCGCCGTCATTAAATCTTGTACCACGAAAAATGTATTTAAATATATATATATATATATATATATATATATATATATTTATTTATTTATTTATTCATTTATTTATTTAAGTTGAACGCTCTAATGACGTCAAGTCGCCGGATAAAGTGTTAAAATTATCACTGTTTATTCGCTATTCAGCGGTGGCCTAGGTGTTTTAGATGTCGTAATTTGAGTTGTAAAATACTCGGAATCCGGGGTTTCGAATTGCCTAACCAGTAGTGAATAGTTATATCTCTATGCTGATGAGTCCCGATTATAAAGGACGAAACGTATACGTACATAGATAATAAACAAAACAAATATTTAAGATGTGTAGCTCCTAGAAAACCCTCTAGACGGGCACTGTAAGTGTAGTATTACCATAGCATGACGTTGCTAGCTATAAATGCATCGTTCCTTTCATTAAGTTAAACGCTCTTATGATGTCAAGCCGCCGGATAAAGTGTTAACATTATCACTATTTATTTGCTATTCAGCGGTGGCCCAGTGGTACTAGATGTCTGGATTTGAGTGTTAAAATACTCGCAATCCGGAGTTTCGAATCGCATGACCAGTAGTTAATAGTTACATCTCCCGATTATAAAAAGGAAACGTATACGTACATAGATAATAAACAAAGCAAATATATATATATATATATATATATATATATATATATATATATATATATATATATATATATATATATATATATATATCTGGTGAGTTACACATTTTTTTACCAATGAACTTCAGCATCGGATTTGTACCCCTATATTATTCGAACTTTCGGAACGCTTACTGCTATATTTGCTTGACATTCATGATATCCTGAATTTAGCTTTCTAGACATGTTACATATTTGCATCGATGTAGATTTTCTTTGCTCAAAATATTTTTGTGTATTTTTTTTATTTTTATATAATTTTTATATTTTCAAATCTGTGCTAACAGTATTATAATTTTTATTGAATAATTCCGATGATCTCCTCTGATGATAAAAGCTTGCATTTTGGAAAATCTATGGGTTAAGGAAATGAAAAATGTTTTTTTATATATTCCTTGTTTTACCTACTTGACTTTCAATAAATATACTATATTTTGTGGTGGAAATTGATAAAACTGGAAGCATGTAGACAATTACAAAGAAATTATTAACATTCCCTCACGCAATCTACGCGTTTAGTGATGTAAATGCTATTACAGAGGTCAACGTGACCAACCAACTGACGGGCGCATTCCTTTACACTGATGTGTTGACGCACGGATTTCCAAAGAAACTCATTTTGAAATTAGGGATCGTACAAACTGTTAAATATTCTATTGACCATTTTAATCTTCTTGCACAAAGTGAGACAACGAACCATCTACTATGACTATGCAATCCTTACAGCTACATATCTAGAAAAGGGAGCTGTTAAACCTGACATCGTAATATGGGACACAAGAGAGAAAGTAGCAACCCTAGTTGAAGTCAGTGTCCGTCATGATGCAGGATTGAACAGAGCAGAAAGGGAAAATATTACGAAATACCAAAGTCTTATGTACGACATGAAAAGAAACTGGAATCTTAGGAAAATCTCCATCATACCAGTAAGTATAGGATCAACAGGACTAATGAAGAAGAATGTCAAGAGCTATCTGGCGAGTATACCCGGTGAACCGAGTGCAAGAGAAATACAAACAACTGCACTTAAAAGGACGGTTAGAATCTTAAAACGATCTCTAGGCTGGAGTGTCTGAAATAGACGGTAAATGTTTGGCATCCTACCGGATGCCACATCTCCAGCAAAAACAGAAAGGTAAGAAAAATAAAAAAAATAAAAAGTGCATTAGCGCAAAAGTTATGTTCATTTTGTGTATGTGTATCTATGAATATATTGTCGGATTGTTATTGCTAATAAACGCACATGCATAAGTAAATGTGCAGCCGCTTCATATCTCGAAGACAACATGGTGGAGTGCAGGGTTGGGGCGGTAAAGCTGTTGCACAATTTCCCTTATATTTATCGAATCAAAATGCCCAAGGCGTCGGGACGAAATCTTACTCTCTATCGGGTTCAAGAAGAAGACACTGAATTTTAGATGAATATTATATTGCCTCTTATAGAAAATTTTTTTTTAAGGTATCTATCACCTCGTCGCCAACCATAACGGTCTGTTTTTCTTCTTCGGCTTATTTTTCATGTCCTCTGTTTGGAGTCTGCTCGTACCATTTAATTATTTTTACAACAGACTCTGCCCCGAGGATCGGGTGGACAATATTAAGAGGCGACCGTGCCACATCTGCCACGGAACGACCCCCAAATTCACTGGGATGAGCGAAGATTGGGGACCGTTCCACATTTGCCCGCAGGAAATAAAATGTAGACAATTCCAGATATGGCTCCAATATTATTATCAAAATTCTTTCCCCGCTTCCTTTTCATTTTGACAATTTTTATCTCCCTCACACTACCTGCCCCGTAAAACACTTTCATTAACTACTTCGCCTTTACCTTTCTCCCCACCCCCCCCCACGTCACTCCAATATTTTCAATTTCTTATGAATGTCTGTCTTTCTCTCATTTTCTCTGCACGCTATCTGAACGTCCTTTCATGATGCATTATTTCTTGAAATTGTTCCTTTTCCTTTGAAAAATGTACAAGCGAGGAATATGGAAGGTGGAAGGTAAAGGAACTATAGAAGAGGTAAATTAATAGATGTATAAGATTGATAAGGTCTAAAAAGAAAGAAATCGAAAAAAGTAGAAGAAGAAGAAGTAATAATAATAATAATAATAATAATAATAATAATAATAATAATAATAATAATAATAATTATTATTATTATTATTATTATTATTATTATTATTATAACAATAATAAATGGTGCCGGTCTAGGCTGACACCAGATAAAATATTTGTAGAGGGTCGAGGAGGATGAGAAGACCGAGGAGTGACAGCACAAACCAGACCTCCACTGGAAAAGTGCGAAAACTGCTGGGACCTTGGGGATGCTTTTTGCCACACAAATCTCAGAGAAGACCAATTGTCCTTACCAAATCAATGGTAAGGGGCTGTTGCGATACCGCATCGTTATTGAAAAAAAGGTGAAGAATACTAGAAATCTGGGGAGGCTTGTTGTCACTCAGACTCCAGGAAATACCACTGGTTATTGTCGGTGAGCAATTACTGACGATGATCTGTGTGAGAACTCCTAGTGAGTACAAATAATAATAATAATCGAAACAGTAAATCACATAAAAAGTGTATGCAGCAAACTAGGCAAAAAAAAGAATACAAGAAAAGACACGATTGCGTGGGGAAAGCAGTACACTAGGAACTATTCAAACAAACGCGCGGACAAATGGTATAAAGATTAGCCAGAGAAAGTACTGGGAACCGAAAATCACAAAATCATCTGGGACATACAGGTGAAAACAGATAAACTTATACAATCAATGGGACCGGATGTCATAATAGTAAACAAGAAGGAAAATCCATCTAGCCTGTAGATGTTGCCGTTCCAGCAGACTACAGTGTGAAGATCAAAGAAACGGAAAAACGAAGCAAATACATGGAACTTGCCAGAGAATTGAAATAGATATGGAGCATGAAGAAAGTCAATATCATGCCAATAATCGTAGGAGCACTAGGAACAATTCCAAAAGACCTGGAAAAAAGACTCGAAGAAATTAGAATAAAAAAGATCACTGAGACCATGCACAGGATTGCAATGATGAAAACAGCCGCAATTTTAAGGAAAATCCTCGAATGCGGAAACCAACAAGATAAAGCTCCGAACGGGAACCAGTGACATAGTAGTTACAATAGGGATAAAACAAAACAACAGGAAGAACACCACCACATGAACACCCTCCTCCAAGAAAATGCGATGGCACTAGCCTCGGCTGATACCACACAAAATAGTCGTGAAAGGTCAAAGAGGATAGAAAGACTGAGGAGGGAAACCATTAACCATATCTCCACTGAGACCTTGGGAAAGCTTATTGCCACCCATTTCTCAGAGGAGACCAATGGTCGTTACCAGCGAGATATCAATGGTAAGCGGCTGTTGCAATAACGCAAATTCATTTGGAATAGTTATCAAAAAAAGATGGCGAGTACTGGAAATATGGGGAGACTTATAGTCACTCAGACTCCAGGAAATACCACCGTTAATTATCAATAAGCAATCACTGATGATAGCCTGCGTGAGAACTTCTAATGAGTAAAAAAAGAAAAAAAACAACAACAATAATAATAACAATAATAATAATAGCAATAATAATAACAATAACAATAACAACAACAATAATAAGAATAAGAATAATAATAATAATTATAATAATAACAATAACAATAACAATAATAATAATAATAATAATAATAACAATAATAATAATAATAATAATAATAATAATAATAACAATAATAATAATAATAATAATAATAATAATAACAACAATAATAATAATAATAATAATAATAATAATAATAATAATAATAATAATAATAATAATAATAATAATAATAATAATAATAATTTAGCATTTTACTAATTTCAAACAATGCTAGTATGTTTCACCCTGTAAACCAATGCTTTTTCTTCTTTTTTGTCTTTTTGTTTTTTTTTCTTTAAATTTTTATTTGTCTTTTCTTTACCCTTTTTAATAATATTTATTTTTATTAAATTTTATTCTATTCTCTGTTATCCCTCACTTTGGTATCCAACTATCTCTTAGCGATTAATCTATAAATAACTCGTGGCTCTTAATAGGGTGCAAATCTTAGATGCCACCCCCCACCCGGTTTTGTTAAAAGCTCTTTCGACCGTTCCTTTATACCCGATATGAATTCGTTTGAGAAGGTCAATTCCGAAGCGGCCGCCTCAATCAAACCCCATCTATACGGAAAATGTGATAGTCTCCCCCTCAAAGTTAAGTCTTTCTCCTGTTTCGCCATTTTGAATTTATTGAGCATTTTACTAATCTCAAACAATGCTAGTATTTTTCACCCTGTAAACTCGTGGCTCTTAATAGGCTGCAAATCTCTGATGCCCCCCGGTTTTGTTTAAAGCTCTCTCGACAGCTCCTTAGTACCCGATAATAATAATAATAATAATAATAATAATAATAATAATAATAATAATAATAATAATAATAATAATAATAATAATAATAATAATAATAATAATAATAATAATAATAATAATAATAATAATAATAATAATAATAATAATAATAATAATAATAATAATAATAATAATAATAATAATAATAATAATAAAGAGATTTGTTGCCCAAACTTCTGGATAAAAACCGGTCCCTAATTAACATAATTAAGTTTTAATTAACGAAGAATTCGTAGAAGCGGAAATCGAACCCCCCATCTCCTAGCACTACAATCAAGAATACATCGGTAATACACAAGCAGAAAAGTGGAAGGGAACTTATTGTCTCCCTGCATCTTCTATCATAGAGTAGCCAAGAAAACTTATACTATGCCCTTATATAACATATATATATATATATATATATATATATATATATATATATACATATTTGTGTGTGTGGTAGTGCACAATATCACTCATTAGAATGAATGAGACAATCACTATCCCTGTGACAGGACCACAGGCAGAATAAACCTAGGCCTGGTGTGGCCACACACACCAAAAATATGAATAACGCACAATAATATCAATACAAGCCGTGGGACTCAGGAGAAAGACCTGAGTGTCATGATGGGCAGGTGCTCCCTCGTTAGCCAACATGGGGGACCCGGTCCGCATCCTGCGAATGTTGGCCCTTCTCATTTCAGAAACAAGACAACGGACAAGAACCAGATAAGTAACCTCTCTGATTCCAGGTATGACAAGGACACAGACCAAAGACAGGAAAACCAGAGCGAAAACAGCAAATTGAAAAGATATAGAAAGAAATGGACCACGAAAGAGAACAGACTGGTGACGGAGTGCTATTATAAAAGCCGCTACCCTACAGAAAGAGGCTTCCGAAAACGAATGAAGCATCTCTGGGACATTGCTAGTGACTACCATACAACGGAACAAAGGATAGCAGATCAAGCAAGACAGATCCTCAAGCGAGGATGGTTCTCGGAGATGGAACTGACGGAAATCAGACAGAAGGTTAATGGCGAAACAGAGCAAGAAACACCACCGAATGAGAAACCACAGGAAGAGGACGGGCAAAATATACACACTGAAACTGAAGAGATTGAAGACTACGGAATCACAGAACCAAGTGAGATAGAAGACTGCGGAACTACAGAACCTGCTGAGATAGAACTCAACGAAAAAGAAGCAAGTGAAGTGGAGATCATTAGACGATACATGTTAGAAAACAAAACAAAACTCCCATCTCTCAGGAATTAAGTAGCGAAGAAGTTGAAAGCAGAAACAGAAAGAGTAAACAAACTCCTCACACACATCCCAACAGAAACTATTACAGACCTAAACAACCTGATATATGCAGGGGCAAAATCGGTAAGTATGAAACTAAGAAACGAAGAGTGGACAAAAGAGTGGACCGACAAAACATGGATGGGAAATCAGACTGGAGATCCAGATCACCAAACTTCGAAAAGAAGCTAAAACTGTGAACAGAAGGAAAGAGGGCATGAAACGATTAAGAAGCAAAAACCAGAAACGCATAGAAAAAATTAAATGAGAAACATGAAGAAATAAAGCAAAAAATAGCAGCAATAGAAAGAAGACTGAGACGATACAGGTACAAATCAGAACAGAGCAAACAGAACAGGACCTTTGAAAACAATGAAAGCCAGTTTTACAAAAACGTAAATGGAGAAAAAAAACAACAGAGCAACCGAACCCAACAGAAACAAAACAATTCTGGGGCAAGATATGGGAAGTACCAAAAAAGCACAACAAGAATGCCGAATGGTTGAAAAACATGAAAGATGAACTGCAGGAAATCGAACAAGGAACCGAAACAGAAATTAACAAAACGATCAAGAAAACCCTAAGAAAAATGGCAAACTGGAGAGCACCAGGCCACGATGAAATACATGCATACTGGTTAAAAAAATTCATGACCCTGCATGAAAGACTAGCGCAGAAACTGAGTGGATGTATCCGCAAAACAGACGTACCAGAATGGATGACGGCAGGAAGAACAACATTAATACAAAAAGACCCCAAAAAGGGAACGAACCCCAGCAACTACAGACCGATAACATGTCTACCAATAATGTGGAAAATTCTCACAGCACAACTGAGAGAACAAATCTACCCATCCCTGGAGAAACGTGGACTGTTCCCCGAGGAACAAAAAGGAAGCCGGAAAGGACAAAGAGGGGCACATGATCTACTATACATTGATCAAAAGATCTTGAAGGAGGTGAAGAGCAGACAAAAGAACATAACCATGGCATAGATTGACTACAAGAAAGCCTACGACAGAATCCCCCAGACATGGATAATTGAATGCTTAAAAATATACAAAATATCAGACAGGATTATTAATCTCATCCAGAAAGCAATGGAAACATGGAGACTAAAACTGACAGCCGGGGGACAACACCTATCTGAGATAAAAATACAGAGAGGCATTTTTCAAGGAGACTCTCTATCACCACTATTGTTTATAATAGCCATGATGCCACTCAACTACATACTCAGAAAGTGTGATGCCGGATACAGGTTTACGGATACAGAACAAAGAATAAACCACCTGATGTACATGGATGACCTTAAACTGTTAGCAAAAAACAAAAAAGAACTGGAAAAGCTGATAAATACAACCAGGATATTAAGCCAGGATATTCAAATGGAGTTTGGAATAGAAAAAGTGCACTGCTAGAGATTAAAAGAGGAAAACTGGAGACGACAGAAGGTATAGAACTCCCCAACCAAGAGGAGATGAGGGCGCTAGGAGAACAAGTAGTTATAAATACCTGGGAGTTCTGAAAGCAGACATAATCAAATATACAGAAATGAAAGAGAAGATTGGAAAAGGATATCTACGAAGAACAAGGAAACTCTTAGAAACTAAACTATATAGCAGAAACCTAGTAAAAGTGATAAACACATGGGCTGTATCACTAATAAGATACTCTGGACCATTCATAGGCTGGACCAAGTAAGAACTCAGGCACGTTGACCAGAGGACTAGAAAACTAATGACTGCATAATGCATTGCACCCAAAAGACGATAAGGACAGACTCTACATGAAAAGAAATGAAGGAGGTAGAGGACTGGTAAGTATAGAAGACTGTGTGGAAGACACCAAAAAAGAGCTGGAGAAATATGTAACCCAGAACATGGAAAGACTGATCACCACAGCAAGAGACACCAGCCCAACAAACAACTCCGGAGCGATCACTGACGATGACCAGTGTGATAACTCCTAGTGAGTAAATAATAATAATAACAATAATAATAATAACAATAATAACAATAATAATAATAACAACAATAATAATAATAATAACAATAATAACAATAATAATAATAATAATAATAATAATAATAATAATAATAATAATAATAATAATAATAATAATAGAACCTTCGAGAGGATTATTGTCACTCAAATTCAAGAGAATACAAACAGTCGTTGCCAGCAAAAAAAGTAATAATAAACGATTGTTGCGATGAGGCAAAACAGATTTGCAACACTTATTGAAAAAGGCAGAGATTTCTGGAAATCCCAGAAGCCTTGTTGTCACTTAGACTCCAGGGATCACTACTTGTTTTTTTTTTTTCAGTGAACAATCACTGATAATGACTCGTGTGAAAACTTTTAGCAAACAAATAATAGTAATAAAAACATAAAATATTGAAGGAAGTAAAAACAAGGAAAAGAAACATAGCTATGGTATTGAACGACAATAAAATCCCCGAAGCATGGATAATTTAATAGGTAAAGTTGTTTAAAATTCCAGATAAAAATATTAAACTTTATGGTTAAATCAATGGAACCACCTGATACAAAGAGGTATTCTTCAAGAATATTTTTAGTTCCTCTAATATTCATCATAGCGATTATGCAATTTATACACTGATAATGTAATGCGTTGTATAGATTTTTAGAAACGAATGAAAACATCAATTATCTTATGTATAAGGATGAGCTGAAATTTAAAAAACGAAGAGTTTGTATATGCACTACTTTTAATGAGGAGGTAAAAATCCGAATAAACGGAAGATATCGGACTACTTGATCAAGAAGTGATGAATATGTAAATATGAATAGTTTGGCATCGAGAAGCGGGCACCATCAAAGGTTATATAAAACAAAAAAACAATAGAAATAGGGTGGCATGAAAGAACGGTAGGAAAGCTTCTTGAAATTAAATCATTCAGTTGAAACATAATAAAAGGAATAAGAACGTGGCAAGTACCCCTGGTAAGATACTCCTGGCAAGTACCCTTGGTAAGATACTCCTATCAAGTACCCCTGATAAGATACTTTTGGCAAGTACCCTTGGTAAGATACTCCTGGCAAGTACCCTTGGAAAGATACTCCTATCAAGTACCCCTGGTAAGATACTTTTGGCAAGTACCCCTGGTAAGATACTCCTGGTAAGTACCCTTTGTAAGATACTCCTATCAAGTACCCCTGGTAAGATACTTTTGGCAAGTACCCTTGGTAAGATACTCCTGGCAAGTACCCTTGGAAAGATACTCCTATCAAGTACCCCTGGTAAGATACTTTTGGCAAGTACCCTTGGTAAGATACTCTTATCAAGTACCCCTGGTGAGATACTTTTGGCAAGTACCCTTGGTAAGATACTCCTGGCAAGTACCCTTGGTAAGATACTCCTATCAAGTACCCCTGGTAAGATACTCCTGGCAAGTACCGCTGGTAAGATACTCCTGGCAAGTACCCCTGGTAAGATACTCCAGGCAAGTACCCCAGGTAAGATACTACTGGCAAGTACCCCTTGTAAGATACTCCATGCAAGTACCCCTTGTAAGATACATTTGGCAAGTACCCCATGTAAGATACTCCTAACAAGTACCCCTGGTAAGATACTTCTGGCAAGTACCTCTGGTAAGATACTCCTGGCAAGTACCCTTGGTAAGATACTCCTATCAAGTACCCCTGGTAAGATACTTTTGGAAAGTACCCCTGGTAAGATACTCCTGGCAAGTACCCTTGGTAAGATACTCCTATCAAGTACCCCTGGTAAGATACTTTTGGCAAGTACCCCTGGTAAGATACTCATGGCAAGTACCCTTGGTAAGATACTCCTATCAAGTACCCCTGGTAAGATACTTTTGGTAAGTACCCCTGGTAAGATACTCCTGGCAAGTACCCTTGGTAAGATACTCCTATCAAGTACCCCTGGTAAGATACTTTTGGCAAGTACCGCTGGTAAGATACTCCTGGCAAGTACCTCTGGTAAGATACGTTTGGCAAGTACCCCTGGTAAGATACTCCTGGCAAGTACCCCTGGTAAGATACATTTGGCAAGTATCCCTGGTAAGATATTCATAGCAAGTACCCCTGGTAAGATACTCCTGGCAAGTACTTCTGGTAAGATACTCCTGGCAAGTACCTCTGCTAAGATACTCCTAGCAAGTACTCATTGTAAGATACATCTGGCAAGTACCTCTGGTAAGATACTCCTGGCAAGTACTCATGGTAAGATACCCTTTGTAAGATACGCAAGGATCTTCTTGAACTGGACAATAGGAAAACTCAGAAACCTGAATGAAAGAACCACGGAACAAATTACTATAAAGAAAGAATGATGTTCACCGACTGTGTAAGAAGTAAAAAAAAATTGAAGACAAGTAGGCATTAATGATTGCGAAGACAAGGAAATAAAAGAACAAGAGAAATACATATTACTGATAACCTATTTGCTTTATTCGTTGAATTCCAATAAAGACTATTTAGCATTTATTTAGAAACGATCTTGTTGCACTGTCTGAAATCATTTTCTGCAAGTTTTTTACATTCCATGCTGATAATAGTTAGTTTTCTTTGCGACGAAAAACTCCTACACTGGGGTTTTCACATATTGATTGTTAAAGCATCATTGGTACAAGAAGTGAGCTATACATCGGATCAATAATTAGTTATGTAAGGTTAGGGATTTTCGATATGTGTGTCATCAGTTCCATTCCTTTAAGCCACTAAAGTTTATTCCGGGTTATTTTATCTCTTACAGTCGCTTTCTTTTAACTCCTGAAGAGCATTTATTCACTTCATAATAACATAATCTGCTTCAACTGAGAACCGGTATGCGTTGATGGTTCGACTGTCCTAATAAAAAAGTGAATCATCCACTCATAATTCTACCATGCAGATATAATGAGCTTGTCTACAAAAAAACTATGTTACAGCGACAAATTTCAAAAACTTGCTCTTATCTCAGTCTGTATTATGGAACAATTTTCCATTTTCCGTAAGATACCACGATTGTTTTGAGGAAAACCCAGATCATGCGTCGTTTACGAGAGTTCCTTGTAAACATTCACTAGGTTTAGTGATTGAGCTAGGGGTCAATTCGTGATACACTGTTCGGCAGTTTCTGATGTTTTTACACGGCCTCAATTTCAGCGTCTTCAATTTGTTTGAAATCTTTTGAACCACTAGGTTACTGTACTGTGATCAATGACGCATTCATCTTTCGCAAAACCAATATGTCCTTACATTCTGCTGTAGTATACTGCCGTTCAAACTCAAAATGACAAGTTCCCGAACTGTATTATGTTTCACTGTGATCCTCATGGCTTTCATATTAGACATGGCGTAAAGTAATACACATTGAGTTAGATCACCAACTACCATGATGCTATCAACCACAACTGAGTTACATACTATGGCTTTAATTGCTTCCGTCACATGGTATCCGCGTTACAAATTAGCAAGTATATATATATATATATATATATATATATATATATATATATATGAATGAATAGTCTGAATGCAAAACGCGATAAATTAAAATGTTTTAAATTCAGACCTTAAACCATTAAAAGACAAATATATTGAATCTAGACTTTTATTAAGAGTTTATTTTAATTGACAGGAAAAATAAATTATGTCGACATCATATTATATGAAAAAATAACTTTGGGCGGTGCATGAGTGTTGTAATGTAATACTTTTTGTAGTGATTGTGTCGTAATTTTTTTAAATCGCGTTTATCGGGTTTTGCATTCAAATTATTCATATATATATATATATATATATATATATATATATAATTAACTTATTACTAATATCCAGGGGGTATGAATCCGAAGGAAGTTGAAACCGGGTTTATGAGAGTGCTCAATGAAAATTCAGAGCAAAATATATATTTTTTGATTTCATTCCATTAGTTGCGACAAAACAAGTTTTGTTTCATTGGCGCAAATAGCGACCAACTCATCGGGCTAGCGATGGAATTTAAATTGCATACGTTTTAACTTCACCTTAACGGGAGATTGAAAATTGAAAATACATTGGAGGGGGAGGGGGACAGAGTTGGGGCTTTGTCTATAACGGTGACATGGGACATGAGAGGGGAGGGGGAGGACCCCAACAAATCGTGTTTCAAATTATTGCGTGGGAGGTTTTCACGTGTTTGTGCTGTGATGATCTCAATTTCGGCCGCGGTGGGAGGAAGGGAGATAGGGCGACGGCCAGAGTGAGTTAAATTTAAAATGAGAATAAAATTATGATTATAACCGTCATTCCTATTTTATTTTAATTCTAATAAGTAATTATCATGGGGATAAAAATGTTTGATAATTTTAATTTAGGGTATTAATTGCTACTTCTGCATTTTATTTATTTTATTTTAATGTTTTGTTTATTATTTGTAGTGAATTTTGTTGTGATTATATATTTTTTTAAATTGTGATTATATTATACTGAGATCAATACTAGTGGAATCATTTTATAAGAGAAGTGTCATGGTGTTACCAGTTTTAGCATTAACAAAACCGATTATGATAACAATGATAACGCCTGACAATCATACCTACGATAGTCGCAGTGATAATAGCCTTAATAAAAGTTTTAATAAAAATAAAGATAAAGATAAATATAAATAAAATTAGAATAAAAATAGAAATAACAAATTTGTAAGAATATTAATGATAATAATAATAATAATTCCCCCTCCCCTCTCATGTCCCATGTCACCGTTGTTTTTCGATGGGAATCATTAGAGAAGAAAGAGCCAAAGAAGGAAGGAAACAGAAAGCCGAAAATAAGATCTCCCTGTAATTTGTTGGCATGATAGAATCAGCGATAATGTGTTTTAGAATTAAACACACTGTAAATAATAATCCGTCTCAACGAAGGATATATCCATTTTATGTGTATATTTATTCGATTTTAACATTTTTTTCTATTCATTTATTTATTTATTCTTTTAAAACGGGAGTAACTGTTTGCCCTTATTTATCTTACCATTGGTTGTCTCCCTTGCATCAAAGAGTTTTTGAGAGTGAGTTATGTCCCTTGCATTTACCAGACAGCCGACATTTTGGATAGGACATGTCACACAGCGCTCTTCAATTAATACATGTAAACTAATAAGTAATTTTTCCTCAATTGTAAATAGAGAATAAATATTCAGTTTTTTTCTATAAAGAAGAGTTTTTTTATTCAATTCATTTTAATATTTGCCTCATATCTCACAATAAACAACGTTTCATTTCACTAAATAAACGCGTCCTTTTAATATAATAATTACAGTCTCGCAATACAGTTTAACTGCACTTAGCAAACCATAGAGTATGTAACTCAAATACAATTCACCCTGGCTACACTGATTACATTCGACATTGACCGCCTATTTAAATAACACGATGATCTCAATTATTACAGAGTAGCGCAGGAAAATTAGAGTCCCACAGAATACTAACTTAAAATGATTATACTTAGATTATAAACAGAACAGCATTTTGTAAAAATAAAATGTAAATTAAAAAAATAAATAGTAATAACAGCGTTACCCCTCTCCCATTTTTTGTTTTATTCCTATCCCCTCCCCCAAAGAAATAAAGTTTGACCGACCAATTTCAAGCATACTCATGACCCACACGGGGGTAATCTTATTTCCGGTGTTCTCTTTCCTTCCTTTTTTTCTGTCTTTCTTCTTTCTTTTCTTCTCTAACGGTTCTCGTCGAAAAACGCACGCGCGTTGAAATATTGAAAACAAATAACAATTAAACAATTACAAAAACAACATCGTTTTTATGCTTCAAACACTACGAATCATCCTCAAAATACATCTTTAGAAGCATACGTGGAATTCCAAACAAACTTCTGTTTTTTTTTCTTACATGACTTCTGTATATTATGTTGTTAAAAGCGCCGAGGAAGAGACGCATTCGAGTCATATAAGTACAAAATAAACATATTTTCCAAATTGTTTTTAAAACGATAAAAGTATTAGAAGTGTACTTGATTTCATCATAAATTATTTTCAGTTTGATTAGAATAGTTCAGATTGAGAACTTTGTGTGTATGCGTGTGTGTGCAGCATCAGCTAAGACGAAGTTCGAGAAATAATTGATTGTCGAGTGGGATTAAGAAGCAAAAATAAATGAATGAAAAAGAAACCAGTTAATTATCTCATGTAAGAGTCTACATTCACAATACAAAACATAAAACAAATGAGCAAAATATTCCCACCTTCACATTAGTAAATCAGTACGTGTTACAATGGCCGACGAATCACGACGTAGGAAAGGTATTCAGAAAGTTCGCACATAAATAGGAATGAATCAAACAGACCTTGTTAGTCATCGCTTGCTTCCACCCACACAAACTGACGGGGGACAGATGGACGGTCTCTGGTCAAATAAGAAAACAAAACGCGCTTTTGTTATAATCACATTTTAAACAATAGCACGAGCTATTTGAAAAATGCTATTGTGCGGAATGTCGCTCTATCATCTGCCTGTAGAAGAAAAGAAAATCAAAAGAAAGTAAAAGAAATGAAAAGAATCTTGTTTTTTAAGTTGCATATTCTTTATTCAAATGATAACGTAGTTACACAGTCACGTCCAGACGGTAGAAACGATATCCCGGTGATTAAAGGAAACCATTACTAATATTCATGGCTAGTGAAGACGGTTGAATAATTAATCGACTTTTGATGAAGAGAATTGTTTAACAAAGCTCAGTTGTAAATATTTACATAACAGAGCATTGGAGAAAATACAATTGATTTTCTTTGTTATCAATTCGACTTATTACACAAAGCTAAGTTTAAGGTGTGCACCCTTGTAAAATAGATATTAAGAATAAAGGAACAAAGGTAACCTATACTCCCTCGGGTCTCGCATGCTATAAATGAGGTCCTCGCGTGTTCTTTATCCTTTTAATTAGATAAATATTTGAAAGAAAGCTAGGCTTAGTGTGATTTCGTACATTATGCAGTACTGGTCACAATTATCAGAACCGTTAAAATCCTGCTTTATACGATTAAATATCTATGGAATAAAAATGAATTTAGTCAAACAACTTCGTTCAATTGACAACGCAAGTTTTATAAAGAAGAATAAATGATACCCAACATATAAAAAAATAACATCTGCAGAAAATGGGAAAAGGAAAGGTCACTGAAACACTGATTAAAACAAAATAACGGTGATACACCAGTTCTCGTTAAATCATCGAATTTATTCGACATTGATTCTGGTCAGTACAAAAATAGGTAAACATTTGGAAATGCCAGGTGCTGTATATTGGAGAGCTCTCTGCTTATTTCGTCATTGTTTCTAGCCGTTCTGGCTTATTGCTACTGGAATTAAGCGGTACCGATTCAAAGGAGGTGTGGTTTGAATTGCGACATCATTGATTCACAATAACCCCCTTCCAGCTCAGGAAGTATACCCTCAAGACTTAATAGGGGTCTGCTGCTGTTAGTCAAATCATTGATAAATTCGCAGTGTACGCGTGACAGAAATTATTAAATCAATACAGAAAAAGCCACATTCCTTTTTTCTTTAGCACACATGCTGACGTCAAAGTCGCTATCAGTGATTTGATGATCACAAGACGTATAATACTATTGCCAAAATGATCTCATAACCACCGTTTCAAAGTTTGCTAAGCATTTGACGTCAAGTATATTCTTGGCTGTGTGAGAGATAAAAGAATGCGTGAAGTCCTCAAGAATTGCTGGTGAAACATCACTAAAACATCTACAGACATGAAAATTGACATTGAAGATTGTTGGGATAATTGTTTCGTGATATAAAGATGATAGAAGCCAAAGTAAATCTCCATTTCTGAAGGTTGCCTGCAAAATAAATCACAATCCGTATAACAATGGTTTGTTGACAAACGAAACTAAATTAGAGTTTTACTGGCAATGCAAACAAACAAGATGTGTACAGGCGGCAAAATTAAGTGTATGGTCATAAGAACATCATGATGGATAAAAACCGTATGCTGCTTTGCGGCATATCACAGCAAAATGAGTAAAAAAATAGATTAGTAATTGAGGTAATTGAACTGAAGTATAGCGATCTAAAGCACACATCTAGAATACGAGCGAAATGGTTGTAAATAACGCAATGAACTCTTTGAAACTGTCCCTAAATGTCGCGACTTTAATCCAATTGACAATTAATGATGTAAACCGGGATTTTTCGATTTTAAAAATAAATTCTAAAAACGATGAAGAGCTTGAATACATTTAAAAGGAAGAGTGCGAGAAAATACCAGATGAGAAGCGCAAGAAACTTACAAATGTCGATCAGCATCTTTTAAAGGTAGTCATTGCTGCCAAAGTATTTATAACCAGATATTAAGTAGGAGTGCTTTTATTATTGACCGTTCCTATTCTTTTTAATTTTTTTTTTTTTTTTTACTTACAACAGGTTTAACAAAGAATTGGGGGGGGGCTTGATGTTGAATTTGGTGCGATAACCGATTAGAAAATTCTGATTTTATGAATGTGGTACTCTTTATTTTATTTGTTATTGATGCAAAATATAGCAAAAATGACAGGTAAATTATTAATTGTGATCAGGGTTGTATAGTGCGAATAAAAAAACAAAAATAGCTCAAAGCACATCTTCGCTTTACGTACTTTGCCTTTCCTGTTATTTGCAAAGTAGTTCCTTTGAAAAAATTACACAGGAGCTATGCCATTTAATATTTAATGGTCTTTAGCTCCCATCAACTCAATTAATGCTGAAAATTACAGAGAATAATGATCTTTTTAAAGTGTAACGTTATTTCTTACATTTGTTAGCAATAAACACTATCCATGTGACAGGATCACATGTAAAATAAACCCCAGACTGGTGTTGCCACATACACATAGGCTAGTAATGAAATGCTACTGCAAGGGAAACTTCACAAAAAGACTTACATGAGGAACATATAGGCCAAATCGGCAGCCTTTCACGGAACGAAAAAGGGATTGTGGGTCAGGCAAGAGATTGTATAATGAAGCTGGTTATTGAAACTGAAACTATTGGAAATAAGCGGAAATGTAAATAAAACTAGACGGGGAATAACGATCGAATGAAAACTCACATGTGGAAATCGGATATAAATGAAACAATTTGTTATCCAACCACTGAATATGAGACAAAAGAACCCACAGAAAGAGGAGCAATAGAAATTGAAAGCATAAAAAGGTATAAAAGGGAACTAAATGAGCATATCTCTAAGGAACTTTATGTTGATGTTAAATATGTGATTACGAGATAAGACGAGAATAACAACCGCCAAAATGAACCACCAATACCTGGATAGGAAACTAGACTGGACACCGAAATCTGTAGACAAACGATAAACAAAATTTATGAACAAGCTAAAAAGATAAATAAAAAACATGTTAGAAGGCAAACATGAATAACAAAGAAGAAGAAAGACTCACCAAGAAATATGTTGAACTAAAACAAAACATACTAGCAAAAAAGAGAAGATATGTATACAATCTGAACAGTACAAGCAAAATATGACTTTTGAAAACAATGAAGGACAGTTTTACCAGAACATAAACAGGAGTAGGAAAAAAAAACAGAACCGGACGCAGTAGATAATTCTGAAGCAATATATGGGAAAATGACAACATAGTTATTAATAAATCTTACATGAAAGGTCTGTAAACCTATACAAAATACATACTAACCACTGTTAAATGCATAATAACTAACATCTTAGTACTACAAATGAATTCGATTGTTGATCAAATCACAACTGAATACTTCAAAAATGATAGGCGCCCTATTAGTCAACACCATCATATAAAAAATCGTTAACAAGAAAAAATTAAATAAACTAGACACAAAACAGGCAAAATGCTGACAGTTGAAAAAAATCCACCATTTTAAATCAGACGCGATAAACGTTACTCTTAAAAGAACACCAGAAGGTCTAATCAAATTGTAATACGAATTTGTAGTCAATAACAAAACGGAAGCGTTAGAGATTATAAAAGAATTAAGAAACCATAACCAATTTACCATGAAGTTGGCGAATTCAGAAGAGAGATCAAAACGCAAGGAATCAAAATAGTGGAAATATGTCCATAACTAGGAATACAATGTTCATTCAGCCTCACACCGATACTTTTGATTAGAAAATAGTCTATATATTAATACGCTACTGATTACATATACCCGTGTCAGCATCAACTGTCCGGCAGCATAGGCACGACCGTTGTTAAGCTTACGACGGGCGTGGCATAGGCCTTTGACATTTTCTTCTATAGCTCTCTCTCTCTATCTCTCTCTCTCTCTATCTCTCTCTGTCTTTTTTGTCTTTCTTTTTCTTAACGTCACATGTTACTAGAGAAGGCAAGAAAGAGAAAAATAAAGAGAAATAACTAGTGGCCGACGACACGACTATCTTCCCCTCTATCTCTCCGCTCTCCCTCTCTTTCCCAATCTCTCACTTCAGTCTACACTTACCACGGTAACACTACCCTTTTCTCATTTCATTTTTGTTAGGCATAGTAGTTAAGTCCGTTTTTCTTTCCATTGGAATTTATCGAAACATCGTGCAAACTTTCAATCATACGCGTTGAGGATTAAAATTCCAAATTCAGTGCAATTAACATACGCCAAGATTCACTAGTAATATCGTTAGTTTCAATTTATTGTATTTCTTCCACTTTAAGTGCTTTCCAAATACTATGAAAACAATTTTGTTTTATTTATTCACATTTTTCATTTTTCAATACATTAAAATATGAAGATAAGAGTGATGCTCCTCACTTATCTTCTGATCAGAGTACGTTTTTCGATAGGTGATATAACCACATACATGCATGTATTTCTCATTTTAAATGTGATCCTGTGCGCCACCAAGCTGAACACAGAAAAAAGCAAATTGGATATCGGGGGTGGATGAAGGTGGTAGTATAACAAGACAACAAATATCGGATAGGCACCTCTTCGATTCTCACTGACACTCCAATGTGTCATTGCGTGCGATATATACTATGTTTTCTCTATTTATTTGTACACACGTCAATATCTCTGACATCAAAATTTTTATTTCGTAAATTTTTCTAACCTAGTTCCTTCCGGGCAGGTCAACCCCAAACTGAAGAGTTATAAAGTGCCATCACTTGAACATTCGAACATTCAGTAACCCTAACCCTAACCCTAAACCCTAACCCTAAACCCTAACCTTAACCCTAACCCTAACCCTAACCCCTAACCCTAACCCTAACCCTAACCCTAACCCTAACCCTAAACTCTAACCCTAACCCTACCCCTAAACCCTAACCCTAACCCTAACCCTAAACCCTAACCCTAACCCTAACCCTAACCCAAACCCCTAACCCTAAACCCTAACCCTAACCCTAACCCTAACCCTAACCCTAACCCTAAACCCTAAACCCTAACCCTAACCCTAACCCTAAACCCTAACCCTAACCCTATACAATTCACAAGAAAACTCAAATCTGCAATTGGCCGGGGTACCTCACCCATACTTTCAGCCGGGTTACCTAACCCCCACTTTTTTTTCAATTCTTTATAGACCAGTTAATCGTTCGTACATTAGAAAATTACTTTGACTCTCAAAAATTCAGCAATCCCTCTTCCATCACGGAAGAATTATACACCCTGCACCCTTTGTCGGTCGATATATTTCTCATCGCCTTCCACCCATTATGTAAAAACTCAAGTGTATACAGATGATATGCGGTGTTGGAATAAAAGAGCAGAATAAGTGACGGTATCGGTGTGCGTGTGCGCGCGCGTGTGTGTGTGTGTGTGTGTGTATGTGTGTGTGTGTGTGTGTGTGTGCAAGATTGAGTTCATGTTTGAACAAGGTGGGTGCATGCGTGGCGCAAACTATTCACGTACATGAATGAAGGAAAGAAAAATATATACGAAATAACGGAGATAGAAAAACTTTCCAAAGTTAACGTAATTGAGGTAAAATCTATGTCAGACGGTTTTGTTTTTAAAATTTCATCTTTAAAATATGTTAATTGATTGAGGAAATAATTATATGTATGATGTCATGTGTTGGGAGTGAATTGTATCTAATAGATAATGTAAGTATGCTTAAGAAAATGTTAATTAAAATGTTATTTCAATGTGTCTATTATTCTCTATACCTACATATAAATATATATATATATATATACAGAAATAGATACATTCAAACAGATTTTTAATTAATATTCATGTTACAGACACTTATATTAGACGCATATTTTCTTACATACACATGCAAGAAAAATGTTGATTAAAATATTTGTGAAAAATGTTAATTAAAATGATTTGTCTATGTTTTTATATATGAATATATATATATATATATATATATATATATAAATATCTATGTATAAATATATATATATATATATATATATATATATATATATATATAAGAAACAATTGTCTATTTTCGTATATTTAGATTATTTTTAATTTATATTTTTCGTACATTCACTAATATATTACTTGTTCAAATGTTGAATACGATTCTACAAAATAAGCACATAGTAATTATAATTTCAAACACTCGAATTGAGTTCCAGAAATAAATATTAAACAACGTTTATTTCATGGATACGCGATTCTGTAAATTATTTTTATAAACAAAATGTTATTCAAGTAAAGTTTCTAGCAGGTAGACTATTTTCTTCATCGGCATTTAAAAGTTTATCAATTACAATCTTCCGCTAGAAACAGTAACAATAAAAAAAATTAAAAGTATCCGATTACCATTGCCTGATAGTTACTTTTGTCGATGAAATTGATTTTTATGATGAATGCTAAAAGAATGGTTACTTTTTATCAAATAATTTTTTAAAAAATCATTTTGATAAAAAAAGTGGTTATTGTCAGTCATTTTTTCTGTGTTAGAACCCATCCAAAGTTGAGTATCTACCATTATGTTTTATTCCTATGTTATATTATTTCCGTTAATTATATATACTATTACTTTCGTTGTGATATCTTAAAAAAAATCATACACTTACTCTCCATTTGTATTTGTTTACCGAAAAATAATTAAAAATGTAGTAAAATATAAAATCTTTATAAAAGGACCGAAAGGTAAGAGACTAGAAAATTACAGTTCCAGTTTTTGTTTTTCTATTTACAAAAACAAATGACTGTCGAGCAATGCAATGAGTTCGAACGCAGTTTTATTTTTACTATTTATTAGTGGGATAAAATCTAAACTTCTGTAAAATTAATATATATATATATATATATATAATATTTTTTGAATAAATATCAATTATTTATTACCTACAGACATTGATGTTTCATGCTTACGCAATCTTCAGTGCAGGAAGTTAATTCCTGGCGTTCGGCGGGCGCGAACTCCGATCACAAATCGCCACTGTTACCCATTGACCATCACAAATTAGCTTGGAAATTAGGAGGAATTTAACTTTGTAAATGCCAAGTCGGCGGGTATTTACAACAAGCAGCGAAGAGTGATCAACAAAAAATCGGGTTGGATCTCGCAATGAAGCTAGTGGTATTGCTTGTTATTAAACTATATATATATATATATGTATACACACATATAGATATATATATAATTATATATATATATATATATATATATTTATATATATATATATATGTATACACACATATAGATATATATAATTATATATATATATATATATATTTATATATATATATATATATATATATATATATATATAGAGAGAGAGAGAGAGAGAGAGAGATAGATATATATATATATATAGATATATATATATAGATATATATATATATATACTACATTTTTTACGTGATGAATATTTATTTATGGAAATCAGACATGTATGCTTATGGACGTCCCAAATAATCTTTGATTGTGCTCCATCATACATGCTAAACCAGCAGTGGCAATGTAGGTATAATCCTATAATATAAGATATGTACATAATTCGACACTAATACAGCTATTTCTAAATACGTTAGACGCAAATACGGAAGAAAAAAGATAGTGAGTTCTGATAAACGAACGGAAGCATGAACGAAGCGGAAAAAGTGCGAAAAAATGGATTAAAAGGACTTGCATAAAATATTGAAGAGCATATCCATCTGATTGCTGGGTTTGTATTATCATATAGGTTTGGATAAATGTACAAGGGTAGGGGTTTTAGAGCCTAAATCAGTTGATTTTCCTAAATAAACTCTTCTGTGGTAGATATATGTTTATACGATCAGAAATCTTTATGAAAATATGTAGATTTTGACACGTTCACTTGTTTACAGCTCAGAGACGCTGGTTTCGTGGACTTGTCAACTGCACGACAGTCAACGTAAATTGATTCAGTTTTGTATATGATTGGGTCACAACAAAAACAGGCATAGTTCCAAATTGAATAACTCTGGTCGCCGATAAGATTAACTGATTCTATATTATCTAGAAAGGATGCTCCAGTCGAAATTTTTGAGCGCTCACTTGTAAAATCTTGGATATCCCACTGCTTATGTATAACATCTCGGATTTCTTACTATTTTCGGCGAGTCGTAGTGTATCTATAGGGTGAAAAAAGTCATCTATTTAACAAAATAAATCAGATTTTATTTGTCTTATATGTATACCGTTTACGAAGTAATTTTTAATGCGTTATGTACATGTCTTTATTTAAACAAGATAACACACTAATATATAAGGCTTCACAATCTTTTAAAATTTTCTATATACCTGCTGTAAAGTAAACACATGGTTCAGTAATCTGAATATGCAAATACATTTTCGTAGTTATACGTAATATAAAACCTAATTCCTAACATGTTTATATGGTAAGTGCAGGTGCTTGATTATGGGTTTTAAATATATCGCTGCAACAGCAGCAGCAGTACCCCTAAAGTCCAACACTTCTTGACCATGGTAGGGCAGGGGTGACAACGTTATGGTGTAAGAAATATCCGGCTAAATGACTCTGGTGTAAATTTTATGAGGAGTCGTTATCAGGGTCCGTCTATCTCTGGTTGTTTCTTCTGTTGCATGTGGAAATAAAAGGCGTGTCAGGTACAGATAGGCAAATCAATGGAATGAGAGTGACAGCGTTTATGTTGCGCCATTCTTTTGTGTGTTATGGGACAACACCCCTCTCCCCGCTTTCGCATGCTACCTCTGACATTTGCTGTTATCGGAGTCGTTGGTAAATATCTGAAATCTTGTATGTTAACAAATAATTGCGACTAACGAGGGGGACTTCAAGCAGACCAGACAATCCTGAGACACGATTTTCATGAGCTCTATGAAGAAATCTGAGTCGTCTAACAAACAAACGAACAGCAACAACAACCGCAATAATAATAATAATAATAATAATAATAATAATAATAATAATAATAATAATAATAATAATAATAGCTCCCCTCAATAAATTACACCCGCCTCAACTGACACGACACAAAAATGAACCAATGAACAAAAATAGCAAGAAACACTATCAGCTCCCCGCCCCCCCCCAAATAAGATTGTACCAGCCTAGGCTGACACCACATAAAATATTTGCATAGGGTCAAGGAGGATCAGAAGACCGAAGAGGGACAGCACAAACCAGACCTCCACTGTAAGTGCAGAGACTGATGGGACCTTGGGGAGGCTTATTCCCACCCAAATCCCAGATAATACCAATGGTTTTTACCAGTGAGTAATCAATGGTAAGCGATTGTTGCGATATTGCAAGTTTATTTGCGGTGGCTAGCGAAAACAGGTGGAGAATACAGGAAATCTGGGGAGACTTTTTGTCACTCAGACTCCACGGAATACCACCGGTTGTCGGTGAGCAATCACTGATGACCTGTGTGAGAACTCTTAGTGATTACAAATAATAATAATAATAATAATAATAATAATAATAATAATAATAATAATAATAATAATAATAATAATAATGATAAACACATGGGCTGTATCACTAATAAGATACTCTAGACCATTCATAGGCTGTACCAAAGAAGAACTCAGGCACCTTGACCAGAGGACTAGAAAACTAATGACTATGCACAATGTATTGCATCCAAAAGACGATACGGACAGACTCTACATGAAAAGAAATGAAGGAGGTAGAGGACTGGTAAGTATAGAAGACTGTGTGGAAGACACCAAAAAAGAGCTGGAGAAATATGTAACCAAGAACACGGAGAGACTAATCACCACGGCAAGAGACACCAGCCCAACCAACAACTCCGGAAGCACTGAAACCTGAAACAAAAAGACAAGAAAGGAAAACAACTACATGGACGCTTCATAAGACTCACAAGCGATGAAACCAATGAAAACAGCTGGGCATGGCTAAGAAAAGGACACTTGAACAGAGAAACGGAATCTCTGCTGACGGCCGCACAGAACAATGCGACTAGGACAAACTTTATTAAAGCAAAGATAGATAAAAGCCAGGAAAACAGCAAATGCCGATTGTGTGGACAAAGAGACGAAACGATAAATCATATAATAAGTGAATGCAGCTAGCTAGCACAAAGGGAATACAAGAACAGACATGACAGCGTGGGGAAAGATGTACACCGGGAAATGTGCAAACAACTGAATTTCGAATACGCAAAAAAACGGTGCAAACACAAACCAGAAACTGTACTAGAAAACGAAAAACACAAAATCATATGGGATATGAATGTACAAACAGACAAACCCATAACAGCAAGGAGACCGGATATGATAATAATCAACAAGAAAGAAAAATCCTGCAAAATCGTAGACTTTGCCGTTCCAGCAGACAACAGAGTGAAGATCAAAGAGACGGAAAAAAGAAGCAAATATACTGAACTTGCCAGAGAATTGAAAGGAATATGGAACATGAAGAAAGTCAGTATAACACCAATAATCATAGGAGCACGAGGAACAGTCCCCTAAAACATGGAGAAAAGACTAGGAGAAATAGGAATCAAAGGGATAACTGAGACCTTACAAAGGACAGTAATGATCAAAACAGCTACAATCCTGAGAAATGTCCTCGAATGCGGAAACCAATCTACATAAGCAACGAATGGAGAACAAACACATGGAAACACAAGACAACAGAACCGGGGAAAATACAACCGCACGAGAGAGGCGCAAGCATAGGCTAATGCCACGAAAATTATGGACAGAGGGTCGAGGAGGGAAAGCGCAAACCAGACCTCCACTGGAAAAGCGCGGACAGCTCTGGGACCTTGGGGAGGCTTGTTGCCACTCGGGCCCAAGAGGGGACCAATGGCCTTTATCAGCGGGAAATCGTTTGTAGGTGGCTGTTGCGATACCGCAAGGTCATCAGCGGTGATGAACGAAAAGAGGTGGAGCATACTGGAAGTCTGAGGAGACTTGTTGTCACTCAGACTCCAGGGAATACCACAGGTTGTCGGCAGTGGGCGATCACTGCCGATGACCAGTGTGATAACTCCTAGTGAGTAAATAATAATAATAATAATAATAATAATAATAATAATAATAATAATAATAATAATAATAATAATAATAATAATAATAATAATAAACAAAAAAGAACACAGCTATGGCATGGGTTACTTAAACGCAATCATACAACACAATTCCACAAATAATTAAATGCTTAAAAGTTGTATAAAAGTATCAGAAAAAATAGGAACTACCAGGCAAATTATTAAATATTAACTTTATGGAATAAAATAATGGAGACAGCAACTGACAGCTTGAAGACAACACCAGTTAGACATAAAAAATACATAAAGGCATTTCTCAGGGAAACTCTCTATTTGACCAGGATGTAGGAATGCAATTCTGAATCGAAAATGTGCATTACTTGAGATGCAGAATGGAACAAATAATAATAGTGCAAGGCACAGAACTACCTAATAGAACTGTAATGAGAACATTTGGTGAACGCGATTACGATGAATAACTGAGCATTCTGAAAATCAATCGAGATGAAAGATATTAAAAGAGAATATATGAGAAAAGCAAGAAAACTATTTGAAACGAAATAATTTAGTAGACACATATTTAAAGGAATAAACACTTGAGAAGTATATCTAGTAAGATGATCTGACCCCTTCATAATCTGAATAACAACTAAACTCAGGGACTTGAATCAAAAGAACCAGGAACTAATTACTATGTATAACGTACTGTACCCGAAGAACTCTATGTAAAATCAAATGAAAGGGGAGATGACTGATAATTATTGAAGATTATGTAGACGATGAAATAAAAGCCCAAGGAAAATACATAACGACAGAGACTAAGAGGCTGGTTTCGCCGCCCAAAACAAAAGGACGAGAAAAAAAGGGAACGACATGAATTATTCTTTGAACGGACCAAAGAAATAGCAGGAGAAAACATAGACATGGCTACGGAAAGAACATTAAAAAGGAGAAACAAAATCACGACTTACAGCCGCACCAAACATCGCGATTCGAACAAACTACATAAACGCTAACATTGAGAAATCCCAATAAAACAGCAAATGTAGACTTTGTGGACGAAAAGACTAAACCGTAAACAACATAAACGGGAATGCAGAAAGTTAGCTTGAAAGGAATATACAAATAGTCATTACTGTGTTGAGAAGGTAGTTCACTGCGAACTGTGCAAACAAATTATTTTTTTACATACAGATGAATGGAACAGAAACCGGAAGCAGTATTAGATATTAAATAGTATACAATCCTCTGGGATATGGAAATACACTTGAAAAAATTGTACCGAACAAAATAATAGTCGATAAGAATGGAAAACATGCTAATAAATGGATTTCGCCATCCCGACAGTTCATTAGGCGAAACTGGAGTAGACAAAACAAACTAAGTAAATACATGAAGCTTGTCAGAGAGCTGACAGTAATATGAAATATAATGAAAACAATCGGAATACCCATAACTATGAAGCGCTAAAACAAGACTGGCCTATACTTGGAACAAACGTGATGAATGACACTATACAAACCACGGTACGTATGAAAACAAGCGAAATCTTAAAGTTTGGAAACCAACCCACATAGGCAGGTGGCAGTGACCAAACACAGATAAGTTTTTAAAAATAGACAACTCGTAAGGCCAAGTAGAACATAATCCTCTCAGATCTCGAATTCTTTGAATGAACATTCCGAAACACTTTATGTTCTTACATCAGCCGTTTGACATTGCATGCTCGCTTATAACTGCATGTGGCTTAAACTTGAATGGTAATGAAAATAAGCCTCTTCATAATTTCAGCACTCTCCGTGCACTTCTAATCGAAGCCTCAGTGGTGCCATCTCTCCTCGATATTTCCATCTCCACGGGCTATTTCTGTAATACTAACTAATGATAACCTTTCGATTTTATCTTATTGTGGAGGGGAGGGCGGCGTTTGTTTATAGTATTTTTTATGTATCTATCCAAGCAGTCTAAGTTACCTTTGGTTCGTTGGCGTATATTATTATTATTATTATTAGTAGTAGTAGTAGTAGTAGTAGTAGTAGTAGTAGTAGTAGTAGTAGTAGTAGTGTTGTTGTTTCGTTGTCTCAAGTTTGTCCTTTACTTGATCTCTCTATATTTCAGTTGAGGAAATGCATATTTTATTGAGATATAAGTCCCTGTGTATGTCGACCACAACAAATATAATAAATAAAAGTTGTTTTTTCGTAAACAACAAAATAATTATATATAAACAGGGGGCAGAAGAAATGCGGGCGGTAGTTGATATGGACGATTACCACAAAGTAAAATACATGCACAACTTTTAGTCAACAAGTGAAATATGAAATAAACAGAAAAGGTGTATAGAGAGTTAGATGTTTCTTCACTTATTTCACAATCCATGATGAAATAACTCTAGTGCAGTGAAGCGGACAGCAGCAGATAATTTGCCAATCATTAATGAAACCTATACACAAAAACGAACTAGAAACTGAAAAGAATTAGAAATGAATCTGGTGGGCCGTGACCCAGCTGAATGCATAAGATTAATTCAGCGTTTTCGAACAAACCTGAAAGATAAACCACGAAACATTTTATGAAAACGTTTGTCTTCCTTACGATTCACACATTTAGCATATTCCACAAAAAGTCAACCGCTTCATATCATAGAAACATGTCCACATTAAGCATTTGTGGTACAGTGGATATTTAACCTTTTACCTGACAACGTTTCCGGGTGATAGCATTTTTAATTTCACAATAAGGCATTGCCTTTTAAGGGTTTTAGTTTAAAAAGACTTTTTTTGTGAACAAGATATTCATCGGCATCGGTCGAATGAGACGAGATACTTTTAAGGTTACGCTTTATTTATTTATACATTTTATTGTCAAGGGTTTTCAAATAATTTTCTAAGATTTCATTCCATATTCATTTAACATCGTTTTTTTGTTCTTTGGAATATGAATTACTTAATACATTATGCAATCCTTTGTTTATACCTCGACAACGTTACTATATGAGAAGTTGTGTTTATGTAAAACAGTGAGCGGGACATAAGATCGAACTGAAACCGCCGGCGAAGGCAGTTATGTACGTTCAATACTACACTCTTGATCTTGTTGAGATCCAGAATTTGGAACTCCTGTCACTGTTATAATTCAAGTTAAAAATTCAAACACTAATGTTTGATATTTGCAACAAAGAGTCAGTTAAATAAAGTTACACTAACTGATTAAAATCGGTTATGTGTTCATATAAATTTCTTGCGAAGCGTATTTATCCCAGCTGATCAAAGACCGGTCTTCTACCGAAATCCAAACCCTATTAGTTCTAGATATTACACAAATCGATGACGGCGGCGATACAAGTCACATAGGGTAACATTGTCACTGGTAAGCAAACACCTATCTCAACAACCTATCCCAGCAACCTATCTCAACAACCTATCTCAACAACCTATCTCAACAACCTATCTCAGCAACCTATCTCAACAACCTATCTCAACAACCTATCTCAGCAACCTATCTCAACAACCTATCTCAACAACCTATCTCAACAACCTATCTCAGCAACCTATATCAACAACCTATATCAACAACCTATATCAACAACCTATCTCAGCAACCTATCTCAACAACCTATCTAAGCAACCTATCTCAACAACCTATCTCAGCAACCTATCTCAACAACCTATCTCAGCAACCTATCTCAACAACCTATCTCGACAACCTATCTCAGCAACCTATCTCAACAACCTATCTAAGCAACCTATCTCAACAACCTATCTAAGCAACCTATCTCAACAACCTATCTCAGCAACCTATCTCAACAACCTATCTCAGCAACCTATCTCAGCAACCTATCTCGACAACCTATCTCAACAACCTGTCTCAACAACCTATCTCAGCAACCTATCTACACAACCTATCTCAACAACCTATCTCAGCAACCTATCTCAGCAACCTATCTCAACAACCTATCTCAACAACCTATCTCAACAACCTATCTCAGCAACCTATCTCAACAACCTATCTCAACAACCTATCTCAGCAACCTATCTCAACAACCTATCTAAGCAACCTATCTCAACAACCTATCTCAGCAACCTATCTCAACAACCTATCTCGACAACCTATCTCAGCAACCTATCTCGACAACCTATCTAAGCAACCTATCTCAACAACCTATCTCAGCAACCTATCTCAACAACCTATCTCAGCAACCTATCTCAGCAACCTATCTCGACAACCTATCTCAACAACCTCTCTCAGCAACCTATCTCAACAACCTATCTCAGCAACCTGTCTCAACAACCTATCTCAGCAACCTATCTCAGCAACCTATCTCAACAACCTATCTCAGCAACCTATCTCAGCAACCTATCTCAACAACATACTTCAACAACCTATCTCAACAACCTATCTCAGCAACCTATCTCAACAACCTATCTAAGCAACCTATCTCAACAACCTATCTCAGCAACCTATCTCAACAACCTTTCTCAGCAACCTATCTCAACAACCTATCTCGACAACCTATCTCAACAACCTATCTCAGCAACCTATCTCAACAACCTATCTCAACAACCTATCTCAACAACCTATCTCAGCAACCTATCTCAACAACCTATCTCAACAACCTATCTCAGCAACCTATCTCAGCAACCTATCTCAACAACCTATCTCAACAACCTATCTCAACAACCTATCTCGACAACCTATCTCAACAACCTATCTCAGCAACCTATCTCAACAACCTATCTCAACAACCTATCTCAACAACCTTTCTCAGCAACCTATCTCAACAACCTATCTCAGCAACTTATCTCAACAACCTATCTCAGCAACCTATCTCAACAACCTATCTCAGCAACCTATCTCAACAACCTATCTCAGCAACCTATCTCAACAACCTATCTCAGCAACCTGTCTCAACAACCTATCTCAGCAACCTATCTCAACAACGTATCTCAGCAACCTATCTCAACAACCTATCTCAGCAACCTATCTCAACAACCTATCTCAACAACCTATCTCAGCAACCTATCTCAGCAACCTATCTCAACAACATACTTCAACAACCTATCTCAACAACCTATCTCAGCAACCTATCTCAACAACCTATCTAAGCAACCTATCTCAACAACCTATCTCAGCAACCTATCTCAACAACCTTTCTCAGCAACCTATCTCAACAACCTATCTCGACAACCTATCTCAACAACCTATCTCAGCAACCTATCTCAACAACCTATCTCAACAACCTATCTCAACAACCTATCTCAGCAACCTATCTCAACAACCTATCTCAACAACCTATCTCAGCAACCTATCTCAGCAACCTATCTCAACAACCTATCTCAACAACCTATCTCAACAACCTATCTCGACAACCTATCTCAACAACCTATCTCAGCAACCTATCTCAACAACCTATCTCAACAACCTATCTCAACAACCTTTCTCAGCAACCTATCTCAACAACCTATCTCAGCAACTTATCTCAACAACCTATCTCAACAACCTATCTCAACAACCTATCTCAGCAACCTATCTCAACAACCTATCTCAGCAACCTATCTCAACAACCTATCTCAGCAACCTGTCTCAACAACCTATCTCAGCAACCTATCTCAACAACCTATCTCAGCAACCTATCTCAACAACCTATCTCAATAGCAGTAGTATAACATTCCAGGACCGTCTCTTCTTTACAGTATCATCATTTTCTAACCCCAAAACGAACACAATATTTTCAGGTGAAAAGTTCAGAGTATGTTTCAATATTGAATCAAATGAATGGTTAACTAACAAATTCATCTTTGAAATAATGACCATACCCAGACAGCAGGAGAGTAGACCATATGTCAATACAAGTAAGCTGGTTTTCCTTGATATCCTAATAAATATGCACCCTCTGTATATTGTTTGTTGAGTTTATAAACAACTAAACAAAAACACTAGAACTATTTAGTATGATTGATGGGTTTTGTATATCTCTTACTAGTAATTTTAAACATTTATTTCTATCGTCTCCTATCTATTTACAACACATTAATGTGTACCCTCTTCTATCTATTGGTTATGTATGTGTATCGCCCTCTACTAATTCAGATCACTTTTATTTGTACAACCTTATATCTATTTATAATGTATTTATTTGTACCCCCCATCCATTGATTAAAACCCTTTCGCATATAGGTATAAGTATCCCTCTTCTTAAAGTTATTTTACCCTAGTTTTAGAATTTATATCGGAACCAAAATTTCAAATAGATACAATATGTATCGGCGCTAAAAGCGTCCATCTTAAATAGACGATACTCGGAGCCTATGCTTTTTGTGAATACTATGTGATGTAATTTTTTAAAAATTATGATTCCTTCAAACATTGAGAATAACCCTGTATTTTTGTGTCTACATGTGGACACACATTCATAGTTCTCGTGTTTTGGGCCACGAATTAATTTCGTTGTGGCTGGTATTTTGTTTCTGCAAATTCTAACTAACTTTTAATATAAACTTCTATTCTCTTTCGAATGTATTGGACAACAATAGGATTGTAATTTTAGCCTTTTTGTGTAGATGTCACGCCGAAATGGGCGCAATCATGTATGCTCGTTAATATGTCAGAATTCTTTGAGGTGCTGCTTTATCTACACTGTATATTATGCCTTAGTCCATGATTAGTTTGTGTCTCATTGCTTTGGAGGATCTCTCTGCTTTTATTTAGCAATTGCTCTACATAATTTGTTTTATTCTGTCAAGTATTTGGCTTAATACGGATTCTTGCCGTGTTTCTATTCTGTCTATGTTGATGAAAAACCACCGTTTCCACTCAGCGTGGTGTTTTTTTCTTCTGTATTTACATGTTTAAAGTTTGATTATAAAACACTAATTTGGATATGGCATTTAAACGTGGAATTATATCTCCTTTTACTGGATGCAAAAATCAAATGCCTATTCATCTTAACATTGTCGACGAAGTGATCTTTAGAAATTCGTTAGGCGGGGAGTAAATGTGAATTCTAACGGTTTCTCATCCATCTTATATTAAACATTTCCCTCTAATAATACTAAGACGATTTGCGACTTTTCCCTGCTCCGCTCTCTTATTAACGTTTTTATGTTAATATTTGAATAGTTTGTTACTGCTGACAATAACTCTCTCGGTAATCTATATTATTGGAGGCCATTTTTATTATATGCTTTATGCTAAGTGTATTTTCACTGCTCTTGTGTTAATGTATTTTTCAATGTTTCATATCTATATTGTTGTGCCCAATTAAACACTATGTTCCTTTTGTTTAAATTTGTGAATTGTTCTATCAGGTCGCTGTATCTAAAAGTAGGTATTTTCTATAAAGAAATGTTAATCCAATAAAGGAGTCTAATTACATTTGGTCTCTTAATGTGCACACCTCTGCTTTTATCTAAGCATATCATTGGGTGATAATTTCTCATGAAGTATTTGATATCTTAGATATAATATATTGGTGTGTGTACTCATTTGTAGTCATGTTAACTTCGCTTAAATCGTTTACAATTTACTTCGTGTTATGTTTGACTCTTTTTGGTAAACACTCCACTCATATATCCACCTGATATATTATGAGATGTTTTATCTTTCTCGGTATTTTTTCTTAAATCGCCTTTCAAAAAGTATAACTAGAAGTATTTATGCCAAATGTTAGATGAATACCTTAGTAAGCAAGAGGTGTTTGTAGTGATTTCATTGAATGTATGGTAAATTAAATCTCAGAATATAATAATTTGTAAATAAATTCATTCTTACAAAGTCATGGTTCGCAGTGTCAAAGCAAATTCGGTGATTTATTCCGATCTTGTACTCCGCATATATTTTTATATCCCTATCGGGCTTTCTCATGGCCACAATTGGTGAAATTCAATTGCTACGATTTGGTGGAGTTTTTTTCTAGTAATTATTGTTTTTATATGACTACTAGCATACATAAGATGTAAGTTTATACGCTTCCATATGACACATATCTTGGATGATAATTTCTCAAACAAATGTTCGACTTTTACAATCTTACGTTATGTGTTCTGCTTTTATAAAAGGTATGAGTTTTGTGGTGTCCATCTTCAACATGTCAACTCCTAATAGTCCATGATATTTATGGCATGTTACAACTGTGATGGGAATCATTTTACATAGCCTATGTTTGTTTCGAATACCGCTTCAAAAGTACTCATTATTTTAATTACAGTTGAGTCAAATTGCTTAGAATTAGGATTGCCCTTTATCAATTTTTATTAGCCCATTTTCTATTAGAAGCTTCTGTTTCTTTTATTCAGCCCAGTAAGGGACATTGCCACTGAGATATAAGGAGCTACTATTAATTAGGGGCAACATTTTAGGAGGCACCCTAAGTGAGCGAGATGTTTGTTCACATTACATTTACATTTTTGCATGTTCGTACAGTCAGGGAAATAAGAAGCAAAGAGAGAATTCTAAAGGCTAGTATAAGGTTGGAAAGAAAGTAATGTCGTATTTTTTACTTCATCACTTTGCAGATTCACTTTTGGTGAATTAGTGTCTTAATATCTTGCTTTGACTTTCAGATATAGTAATTAGTTGGAAAATATTAAGTTTAACTGCCTCAGCCGTCAAAAAATGGATATTAGTGCGGAGCATTTGAGACATTGCATGCTGTATAAATTCAAAAAAGGAAACTCAGCTGCAGAAGCTGCAATGAATATTTGAACTGTATATGGGATAAATGTTCGAATATGTCAACGGTGTTTTGCAAAATTTTCTTTCTAGAGACTTTAATCTGTCAGATCGGCGACGTTCGGGAAGGCCTAAATCAATTGATGAAGACGCCATTAAAGACGCTGTGGAGGGTAATTCAAAGTTAATAAACAGAGAATTAGCTTAACAATTCAATACAATCTATACCACAATTAATTCATGCCTTCACGAGTTAGGAAAAGTTTCAAAACTTGGACTCTGGGTTCCTCACGATTGTACCGACGCTCAACAAAATCAATGATTGACTGTGTGCACATCTTTGCTTTTCAGGAATCATCGAGAACCATCTTTGCAAAGAATTGTGACTGGAGATAAAAAATGAGTTCTTTACAAGAATACCCAACGCAAAACACAATCGTTAGACCGAAACCAAAGTCCACATCCTGTTCCAAACAAGGACGACACCCAAAGAAGGTTATGCTCTTTTTATGGTGGGACATGAGAGGACTGAATCATTATGAGTTACTAGAGCCTAATCAAACAATCACAGCAGTAAAATATTGTTCGTAGCTGGATGATCTAAGAATTGATATATCAAAATAATGACCAGCATTACTCAATAGGAAGGGGGGAGTGCTTCAGCATGATAACGCGAAACCTCACACAGCAAAACTACACCGAGAAAAGGTCATAGGTGTCAATTGGGAAGTGTATCCTCATCCGCCTTATTCACCTGACATTGCTCCATCCGATAACCATCTTGTCCGGTTGCTGCAGCATTACTTAAACAATAACATTTATGAAAATGATGACCAACTAAAAAATGACCTAAATTTGTTTTACGCTCATAAAATCAGAAAATTTGTTTGAAGAAGGCATCAAGAAGCTAGTTGATCGTTGAACAGAAGTCATAGAAAATGAGGGAAATTATTGTAAAGATTAAAAATGCCCTAATGTGAATGTTTCAGATGAAATAAATGTATGGACAAAAACGACATTACTTTCTTTCTAACCTGATAGATTGAGGAAAGAAGCTATTAGAGTAGAAAGCCCTATCGCATATGCGGACCTCGACAGTGAACAGATGAGATTTAAATTATTTTTCGGGTTATTCAGGTATATTTATGTCGAAGGGGCATCATAGCATTGACGTACTTGTAAAACAAGCACAGGGATGCAACATTGCGACGATGAAGCAGAGGCTGCATCTTGGTTGGCAGTGTGGATAAGAGACTATTTTAACCCTATCTAAGAGGGGGATACTAGTGGTTGGTTCACCAGCCCAGATGTGACTACAATACTCCATGCATGGTCAGATGATGGTTTTGAAGACATATATGATACTGGCAGGTGTGAGAAGTTTTCTAGCATGGTAAAGGGAGCCCACTTTCTTTGCAGCCGCTTTGGCACTAGATTCTATGTATTTGTTCCAATTTATGTTACTTGTGAATGTTAGGCCGAGGAGTGTGAATGTTTGACTCTCTAGTAGGCTGCTTTTATTAGGGTGCTGTGAATCGCTCTCTCTATATATAAAAAATAAATATTTAATTCTTTATCAAAAATTCATAGGGTTCCAACTAAAATGATAATTACTTTCTAAAGTGTATGTTGTCTTGATCAGACTGAACGATTGATAGGAAGGAGTTTTCTCCTCTCTTTTAATGTACATAAGAAAAACCCCTTGGTGGGCACATAAAACAGATGCAGGCAGCTCAACGATTTCCCTATCCTAATCACTTTTATTATGTCGTTACTGGGTTTTACAAAGTCAGATTAACAAAAGATTTCTAGTTTATTTCTCATAAATTTTAACATATGTAATAATTAATGTGTTCTCAATAATAATTTGTAAAATTCATCAAATAAGTATTTTTTGAAGCATAGAATACTCTCATTGATGAACATGCTATAGAATGACCTTCGCCTTTTATATATTGCATGAGTTCACACTTGGGCAATATGCTTCCGAAACTTCCCCCACTATCAATAGAGCATGGGTAGATGGATTCAAAAGAGATCGGGGAATACGAAGGTAGTTCCAGAAATTCCGTATTGGAGATAAGAGCCTTGAAGATGAAAAGGGTAAAGGACGGCCGTGTAATCTTGACAATGAACAATTGAAAGCAATTGTTTAGCATAATCCACGTCAAGGTGTCAAAGAAATGTCTCAAATACTTGGTGTCAGTACTCCAATAGTTTAACGTAGTTAACAGAGTATTTGAAAAGTAAAAAAATCTTCATGAATAAATGTACGTTTCTAGAATCGGCCATTATTTTTGTAACAACCTGATATTTAATATTCAAAAAGTGATAATTCGCATCATCTTTGGTTGAGAAGATATGACATATATAAATTATTTGAACTTTTCGTAACATAACCAACAGTATGGTCCTTATGTCATTGAACGCTTGGCCTTGACCTTTCCTTAGCAGATTTTATTCGTCCATTGATTTCACAAACGCTTTTATTTAGTCATAACCGGAAATCGCATACGAACCCGAACCTAAGAAGTAATCCGTGCACTTCCGGTTACTTCGAAATTTCCACCCGATCGAAGCTAGACTTTTTCCTAACAGCAACACATAACCAGCAAGCGCTTGAGATGCTCGAAATGATTAATCTCTTCTCAGCTTTCGGGTTAGTTTTAGGATAGAACATCGTTCTGTTAGGTTCACAGGAAGTCTTTTTCTAGCATTAGCGTCTACTTTCCTCAAATTTCTAGGATAGATCCGGGTTTTAGACTATGATTCAGATTAAAGATTGTTTTATTTGGTTTCAGGGAGTTGACCATCGATTGTTGGAATATGTTTTAGAGATCGTCGGTTTTAACACGGATTTCCGACAAAAGATCACTATTGTGTATCAGTCTCCGACGGAAATGACGCAAGTAAATCGAAAACGATCACGATATCTTTTTATATATTTTAGTCAGTTCGACATGGTTTTCTACTGACGCCATAATCTATTGTCTTTGAATTGGAACCGATACTACGCAGGCTGGGGAACAGGGACATCAGACCGGTCAAGTTCTCCACGTTCTCTGATGATATCACTGTTATCACTGTTATTGGTGTCGACTCTCAAGCATAAGACAGTGATAAAGTCATGTGTAATTTATAGAATGGTTATGTGGGCTGAAATCAAGTTAAATGACCTGCGGTTTGTTGTCTGGAGGAATAATGCAATCATTCCGAGTCTTTTTTGTTCATCGCATGGTCGGATCTGAATCCTCAGCGTGTGATTCAGGTCGAATCTTCTGCGCGTGGTTCCGGTTTGTTTAAGACCGACAACAAGCTAGTCGGTCTCTAAGTGTTTACTACTTTCCCAAATCTTCACCCTCGTTTTTTCTTTATCCCTGCGTTGACCTGCATTCTCACTGAAACATCGACGGGATTTTTTTTGTCTTAAACAAACTGGCTGTCTACAACTATAGAAGGTTGAATGAGTTTCATAACTCACATTATGTTTTATGTTATGCTTTTCTTTTTTTAAGTATTTTTCTCACTTCCATCATCATTATTGTCTAAAATCATTGGAAAGAAATTCAAAATATAGAAAACGTGGTATTGTGGTGATTGTATAAAATTGTATGCATATGACAAAAGGTATTGCAAATATGAATGGGTCAATAATACGTCTTATTAAGACAATAATAGACAGTTGCTGGCCGTATATTTCTCCAATTCGCCAATTATGTGTTTTTTTTCATCATATTGTAATAAAAACATCAAAGTCTAGTATCTGTTTCAACTCCAGACAACCTCCTGCAATACATTACTTATGTTGACTATCACTCTTCTATAATTCCAATTGACGTCCGCTGAGCTCAAGAACCTGTTATCTCAACGATCCCGCTTCAGCTACAGCTCCGCTCTTTCTGGAATCCAGCGTCAATTTTAATCTTATTTTTATGGAATTTTAATTATTATATAATCTTGCAACAAACTGTCCTCATTAGGACAAGTCTTTCATCAATTTTGTGCTAAACTGTCTTATAATACAATACAGCATGTGATATGTTGTTTTTTAAGGTGATTTTCACACGACTAGCCAAGAAAGCAAACGTCCTCGTCACCTAAATCGAGCCATCGTACCAGCTACTGAAACTAAACCACCGATGGGACTACTTATTCCGTTTTTCTTGAGTTATTTTTGGTAAGAATATAACGTGGCCGATATTACTAAAACCGAACGAATCTGTTATTCTAACTTTTGTTTGTGGCGGGTATGACCGATATCCCCATCTGCCCCGCAACAATTTTCTTCTAGTTTCTGATTTAATGATTAATATTTACTTTTCTCTGAAAAGGATATTTTGTTACCCACGAATACTCGGACGATTTTGCTAAAAGAAAAAAGGGGTATATTAAATAAAATATTCATGTCTCAATAGTTGAACAAGTGTTACTTTTTGCATTCAGCAGAATGATCACCATGAAAAACAAAGCAATCGAAATAATTAACGGCTGATAAACAATTCTAATAATATAAAACCTGCATACATCTGGGTATTTCTATTTTGGAGAAACGCCCAGGATTGTCCTTTAATTTACATGAGAAACAGAAACGGGTGGACGACATTACGGTGCGTTTATAAAAAAAAAGTCACCAACCCTTTTTGCTGCTTTAATAAGTATGAATCTTTTTTTCTTTCCCACATGTATGACGTAAAAGGATGTTTTACTGATTAATGAAAAGAACCCGGATGTTCATTTATGACTCACTCCAGATCAGCCTAATTAAGAGAAAATAGATGAAAGCTATCTTTTTTTACTTATATGTTCTCCCTGATAAAGAAACCTTTCATCCAAATTGTAGACGTTCTGAGTACGACCGAACACAATTATTTCATCTATTTAATTACTCACTTACGTCTTTGTTATTAAATAATATTAATTAAAAAAATACATGGGAACGGGTGAAATTTAGTAGAAACATGTTCCCAATCCTATCAATGCAAATCTGAGATTCATATCGATGTGATTGTTTGTTTTGACTTCGATTTCACCTTGCACGATGACTAATAAGCATAGAAAGATATACAACACGTGAAGCTATTAAAACTGCAGTTTTAGTGTCGACCTCGTTGCATTTAACAAATGAAATGCATTCAAGTATTAAAACAACTTCACAAACTTGTTCTATTCACTTTCTATATTCATTTCTTCGGAAACGAAGCGATTAATTTATTCTCAAATCCACGAGGAGAAATGGGCGTTCGCCAGGAGTATAGACTCGATTAGCTGTTTTGTATTGCATATAAATCTTATTTTCAATCTAACGTTTTCTGTATTTTTCAAAATCTTATTTCTATACAAATAAATAAGCAAAAACTATATATATATATATATATATGTATATATATATATATATATATATATATATATATATAATCCAGGTAAAACATCCACAGGGTAGTAATCCAAAGAATTTCAACCGGGTTTATAAAAAGTGCTCAATATCAAATAGAGCTTTTATATATGATTATTTTTATTTACACAGAGATTTACAAAATCTGCGTTCTTTCCAAATATGATCTAAGATTAACATCGGATTCTAACTCTGTCTGATGAGATCTCAGTTTATAATAGCTGTTGTTCGATAACATCGACATGCCATTGTCGCAGAATTTGTACATGTCTGTGTAAATAAAAAAAATCATATATATATATATATATATATATATATATATATATATATATATTAATTGTGATTTGGGTACTGTCTATTTCTAATTGAAACTACGTAAAAATACTCCGTTAAGTTTGACGTTTTATTCGCAAGGATTTTATTTTCATCGAAATGTTCTATGAGTGTATATATTTTACATTTTTGCTGCCATCAAAACGTGTATATGTGTATTAAATTTAAATCTATGATAGAATATCTATTTCTTTAACCTAAATGGATAGAACACTCTGTTCTTGATATATATTTTTTATTAGTTTCTTTTTAGATTTACTGCAAAAACATGCCGTTTAAAATCGGCAGCTGCACGAAATATTGTATTTATGTATAGACTCTTGATTGAACAAAATCTCGAATCAACTGTTTCTTTTAGCCAATCAGAAAATTCTAGTGCGTACCATAAAAACACAAACACACGGTAGTCTTTCACCTTTCCCTTTTTCTCATTCTCGTCCCATAGTGAACACATCGTTGTTCCAGAGGTTTTGTCACTACTGGACGCAAACGAGTGAACTCTTAAAAGCTAATTCAGGCCCCTGGCGACGAGCCTAGACAAACGTACTACTCGAAAGAGCAATATACGTATTGTGAACGGAACACGTTCGCACTAACAAAACAGAAGCATGCTATTTACACACATAAACGCACATGGCACCAGCTAAAATGAACACACACAATTCCTTCATTAACAAAACAGGCACGCTGATATACATAAACACGTATTCCCATTTACACACACGTAAACACACAAGTCGACAGCCGAAACAAGCGTGTACTCAATTTCTCATTACACATAAAAACAGAACGTTTCTCTGACTTTCTAAACAAATAACTCTAAATTTTCACAACTGATTAATTTTGTATTGATAGACTTTGCCATTTTTTCTTTTGATAATGTCCTATCCTCTTATATGCTATCGGCAGGATGAGAGAGTGCTAAATTTAATATTTAATAACAGGAGATACACAGTAAACAAAAATCGATCACAATTATATAGTCTGTTGTGAAGCCGGAATTTATCTAAAAATACTTGATATAAAATTTATTAATAACATGATTTTAATTTTAAACCTCTGAAACATTTGTTAATTTTTCTGATTTTAATACAAAAAATGACCATCAGAAAAATTTAAAAAAAGGTATAATTAAACAGATTAATTCTGTTATCTTACACGATAGAAGACTAGTCGAGAGTGTTCGACAAACGTATTCGGAACTGTGCATTAGAGCTTTTTAACAGTCTATTTTTAACACCCCCGAGAGTGCTCAACTTTAATTTCTCAAAGGGGCTTTGTATAATATTTATGAATAAATATTAAATTATTAATACCTACAGATACTGACAAACGAATAAAAAAAGTAAGAAAATCGAATACGGACAATTGCAGATATATATAGTTCGATAAAAGCCAAAGTCAATCTCTCAGTAGCGGTAACGATCTAGTATAAAAGTGAAGACTAGTGTTTTAATATCAGTAGTATAAGACGAGCATGGTCAATGTTTAATAGTAGAATTCAATTTAGAATAGTAGAAAGAGAGTTATGAAGTTATTAGAAGTACAGAGATGGGGGGTTATTTAAAGTCCTCAGTGAAAGAAAGATATCACCTCATAATCGCCATAGTTGCCCCAAATGAAGTGAGATGTGTCCTAAGGTAAATGATTAGTAGGCTGGCAGTAAAGATAGCTCAGAAACAGACACCATTTAAAATCGTGTTAAAGAGTGGCGATAAATATAAAGCATTAAATTATTTACACTAAGACATCGAGATGGTTAAAGGGAGATAAATCATACACCAAAGCAAACCACAATATTAGTAAGCAAAATAGTGTATTATTCAATTCCATGCCAGTATACTGAAATCATATGCCCTTAATAGGGTTAAGATGAAAATTCATATACACTAAATGTACAAAAGCAAGGAAATTCCCAAATTTGTACACTTTTATTGTCATTAAGGATATGCGAGCGCAACAGAGCTATGTATTTTACTGGTAGGAATTTTTCTTCAGCGCACCTCACACACTTCATCCACTCATGCATAGAGATTTATACTGTAGTGATGTGATAATGGAATGGTTTGGTTGATATGTAATCATACCCTTAATTAATGACAATAAAAGTGTACAAATTGGGGAATTTCCTTGCTTTTGTACATTTAGTGTATATGAATTTTCATCTTAACCCTATTAAGGGCATATGATTTCAGTATACTGGCATTGTTCATGGAATGTTAATAATGTTCTTGTTTTCTGAATTTTTAAAAAGATTTTAAAAATTGTTCGACAATAATTATTTTGAAAATAGAGAGTTTGGGAGTTATGTTGCTTTTTTTAAAAAAACATTATTGACATACATCGAGTTAATTTGAAAGTGAAAGAGAATATACGTTAATTATAAAGTATTTTATCCAATGTGGTAAAATTGTATTTATGTACTAAGAGTAAAGAAAAAACGAAATACGTCATTATTTCAAATTTTTTATTGAAAATACTATGTTAGACATGAAAGGTTTTGTCGAGGGGATATCGCCTTGCCAGTCGCAATGATGACTAAAGCATTAACCCCCCACACAATCTCTATTGAAATACGATGACGTGTTACACTATTTCACAAAGCTTATCATTTAACTATCTGCTAAATTAATTCATATGAAAGGGGTTTCGTCAAAATTTATTTCAATCCGCTGCCATAATTTCACTTAAACATAGAATAATAATTTATTCCTAAAAAAGAACATTTTTGACCTAAAAGTGTTAAAATGCTTTTTATGGAGTGAGATTTTCCAAAATATTATTTCTGCTGAATGTCTAAATTCTCAAATATTGGGTAACCTGTCTGTCGCTCGATAAATTACAACCTTCACAAATACGAAACGATGCAACATGCCAAGTTTCAATTCATTAGTTCCAAGTCATGCGAAGCCTATAAAAGACAACGTAATACTCAGAAATACGAATTTTTGTAATTGATGTAAAAGAAACAAAAAAAAAACGTATTCTGTAACCGTAGTGCAAGTGATAGGTATTGCGACTTTTCTTGTTATTCCAATTTGCAAGATAATGTTGATAATGGCCGACCGATTCGATGTGAATAATCGACAGTCAATAGTTAAAATAATTATTAGAAAATAAATATCTGTAAATGAGAAGAATCGATACTTTCAGAATTTCTAGTTGAGCGGTTTATCTTTCAATGGTGTATAATGCGGATATTTCTGGCTGTGGAAATTGTATTATGTTAAATAAATTATAATATGTTGTAAAACCATGTACTTACAATAGTTAACGTGAAAATAGTTTACACATATAAATAATTTATGTCCGATCAACCAAGACATATTTTTAAGTAAACCGTATTCATTATTAAATGCAGTCTTTCTGGTGCGTGCTAACGAATTTTGGAGGGTAATCAAAACATCCAATCGTAGGAAGCATATTTTGCTCAGTCAAAATATGCCGACGTTAGAAAAAGATCAATTTGCTTATTGTTGAACATAGCTAAAGTATTATTAACATTATATTTGAAACACCTGTTGATGATTGTATATATATATATATATATATATATATATATATATATATATATATATATATATATATATACATAACAAGTTCCGTTCTACTCGACCGTTGAACACTGTAGACAGCAATGACACTTACCCCGCCTCCGGAGTAAATGTATCTTAATTTCAATTACTGTCCGTGTCGATTTCTCGCGGCCGCGTGGTCCTGAGCGTTCATCTCATGATTCTTGCTTGAATCTACGAACTGCGTTCGAACCCATGTGACCGCCTGCAACCGCCACTTCTATACGGATGAGGGTAGAGATCTCGAAACCACGTCGTCTGTAGGTGAAAAACACTTTAATATTGTTTCAAAAGTATTTATAGTTAAAAGCCCCCTTTAACATGCAATAGTCTTAAAAGTTTTAAATTGAAAAGTTTCGCCCTAGCGTTGAATATTGTAGACGGGTAAGTGAATCTTAATTTCAATTACTATCTGCTTCGCTTTCTCGCGGCAACATGTCATGAGCGTGTGTCTCGGGATTCTAACCTTCATGTGACCGCCTGCAACCGCCACTCCTACATTGATGAGCGTAAGAGAGCCCGAAACGGCGTCGTCTGTAGGTGAAAACCACTTTAATATTAAAAAAAATAATGGTAGTATATATATATATATCACATGATGTACATTTTACAAAAAGAATCTTAAATATTAAAAGAAGGATATTAGAAAAAAGGAATTAATCACTCCTACATATTGGTAAAGAATAATTAAATAAACTTTTTTGTTGGTGTTTCTTTTTAATTCAGATTTCTGTATTATACAGTATTATATTTTGTAGTTTAGACTGTTTGGCCTCAACATTTTAGTTTATTATAGGGGTTGGCGGTATACATTCGCCACCCTCCACACCTCATATTCGCCCCCGGATATAACAAGGTAACATTTCCGCACATGTGTTGATCATTTCATTCATTTATGGTGCGATGAGAGATAGTATCATTTTGAAATGTAAGAGGAATATGTGGATTTTTGGTGAATATAAATGATAAAAGCGAACACGAACGCGAATGCTTGGAATTTGGCTCATCAGAAACTCCTTTTCCACTGACCGACGAAGGTACAACACGGCGTACACGACACGAACAGAACCAGATGAAAGAATCTCTCGTTTTCTCTTTTTCTCCCTCTACCTCTCACTTGCTCTCTCTTTATATCTCTTGGCATGATTCTTAGACACCAAAAAGAAACAAGGTCTCCAAACAAAATTTTCTATACAGAATGTTTAATAATGGAATCTGGTTAATTCTGATTTTATCAGCAGACTATTATTTTTTTACGACACATTCTGAAAAGAATGACCATTCATTTAGATTGGAACTCATTACATGCAATTTTGTTCGAAAAATACATTTTAACCCGTCATAACTTCATGCTGCATAGATGTACGTCTGCTGCATTCGTTTTTATTTTCTATTAATTAAAGTATATGTCTATGCTGTGCCAGAGTTTAAAAAAAAGCTAACGAGGTTCAGTGGCGGCGGCGGCGGCGGTGAATTAGAAAACCCGACGCCGACTGGTGATTCTGCTTGTCGTTTTAGACTCCCAATCGGATGCATATCGTAACTTTCACTGGGGATGTGGACAAATCTAAAGTGGTCTCTCCTGTTAGTACTTGATCCGAAACAAAAGTGAGCAAACCAATGCCAACAAACCCGAATCTAGCCAGTCAAACAATTCACTCCCTAAATAAATGTTAGAAAGTCATTCGGTCTAAATGTAATGATCAGTCAGCGAAAACTATGAAATGTTCACTAGATGAATATTCTATCCCTAAGAGTGTTCTACGCGTATAAACTCTTCCAAACCGATCCCTTGAATAGCATGTTAAGCTGAGGGAGTTAAAGTCGAGGGAAGTCAATGAACACTATTTGTACCAACTGAAAAATATTCAAGATAAATCTGTGAAAATTTGAAGTAAATGAACTTCTATACAAGAGAGTATTCTATATATCCCAATCTTTGAGAAACAACCCCCAACATACTTATATAATGATTACCGAACTCTCCACTTGCACATAAAGTGGTTACATGAAATTTAGTTCTTGAGATTATGAAGTTACCATCTGGTATGCTCGCGATGGCAGCTATTTTTCTAGCGTATATAAATAACAAAATTAAAGTCATTTGGATAATAGCAGTTATATTTATATGTACATTTATAAAGGATTATATTTAGAAAGATCATCAGCTATCCACCTATGTCACTACCAATTTACTTAAACTAATACGATAACTCTGTGGAACTTTCACAAATACAGATTAAATTGAAAACCAAGTATTTAACAAGCATAATAATTTCCTATAACTCTAATAATTCCCTATAACTCTAATAAGCGTGCAAGAGATAGTTACTCTACTCTTTCAAATCTCTCTTTTTATCTCCGCCACGACCACCCTTCTCTTCTTTCTTCGCCTCTTTCTCTCTAAGAGTGTGCCCCTCCGTTACAGTCTGTCTTCCTGTTTATTCACGGGGTTTACTTGTGCTATGTTCGCGTAAACAAAAAAAATCTCGATGAAAGATTGACTTTTACCATTGGTTAATTTTACATTTTAAAGAATTCTGTGCACTGAATATAAACAAGAACAATCGGAAACAGTAGTAGTATGAATAAAATTAAATTGCCAAATTATTTTAGGAAGAGTCAATCGTAACATTATCGCCCTTGAATAGGAATCAAAACATAGTCGCATTTTAAGGAAACCGTCAACATCCAGAGTAAATTTTCAATAAATAAAGTCGCTTCTGAAAGCGGTTACGGTAGAATGCATAGACACACGCAAAACATGTACACAGACAAGAACACACACCACACACATTCATGTCTTCGGAATACCTTTTTATTAATGTTGGAAAAAGTGCAGAAAGTTTACATTTCAAATATTAATTTATTTTTCCATTTTACGTCATTGTAAATTCTCAGAAATATATATTTATTTAACTTTTTTCTATTTTATTTCAGTGTAAGTTTTTCCGAAATCAAGGGGACCCTTCCTGGGGCTAACACCTTAATTCTATGAGAGATATAGCTATCTAAGTGTTCAATTAAAGTACTCCTTCACCTCTCAAACGTTGAGTTAGTAAAGACGTGAATATATATTTTTATCTACGCCGCAACCATCCTCTCTCCCTTCTTCCCCCTCTCTCTAAGAGTGTTCTGCTTCTCAATTGACCAGTTAACTATGCTTTAGTATATTTTCTTGTGTTTTCTTGGTTTTACCGGATTCCAGGACATGAATTCATCTAGTAGTCTGGTGGAGAATCAAACTTAGTGTTATTACTAAGGGCAACATTACTTGCAGAAGGTGAACCATTCCTCGAATAAGTCAGTGTGTAGCCATACCGAGGGAGTCTATGTTATTTTGAATATTTGGTCAGGGTTTACTGTTGAGCGGGTATCCTCGTACCAGTGTTTCTGACAAACATCTGTTCAGGAAAACGTATACAGACGAAAATAGTGTCTAGTAGGCATTAAAATTCTTTCCGGCAGCCATTTAAATTATTTCCTGTAGACATTCAAATTCTCTCTTGTAGGCATTCAAATTCTCTCACGGAGGCATTCAAATTCTCTCCAAAAAAGGGTATATTATTAAACTTTGAAAATATATAAATATATATATATATAAATACATAAAGGTATATAAAACATCAAATATATCGGCCCAAAACATACTTTTTTGTAAACCTATACAGTTCATCCATTGCTATTAATGCCCTATCCAGTATATTAAGCTTCATTTTCATCCGGATGTTCATTAATTAAAGATATTAGTTAGCTCTTATATCTTTTGTTGTATTAACTTTACATATATATATATATATATATATATATATATATATATATATATATATATATATATATATATATATATATATATATATAACTTTTGTAATATAGTAGGAAAAATCCCAGTAGAGTGCTCGATTAGTTGAGAATCAAAATTAAGAGCGTAATATTTATTTATTTTTGGTACAAAAAAATGAGTACAACATTAGTACCGTCGGTTTCAAGCTCATAAGGACTTAACCATCCGGCTCATCCGAGCTTAAGTTCTTCTGAGCTTGAAACCGACGGTACTAATGTTGAACTAATTTTTTGTACCAAAAAATAAATAAATATTACGCTCTTAATTGTGATTCTCAATTAATCGAGCACTCTGTTGGAAAAGGAAGAGAAGGTGTAACGTTCTACTTGCTTCGTTTCGATCAATCGCCATCGGCGCGAAAAACGGCTCTTCTTTTATTCTACTTTCTTATTCTAATCGTGCGTGTGGCAGACGGTTAGTAAGAATTCAGAAGATTGTTTTGGCGAAAGTTTCACAGGAAAGGCAATTAAACCAACGCTCAAAAGCTCACTTTCGTTTTTATTCTTGAACTTCCGGGAAACAGAAAAAAAAGTGTTTACACCTGTTTCGCTCTCTAAACAGCTTCACACTGAATTGTCACATGATCGTTTTTACACGCGTGGGAGAGTCGTGTTGTATTTACAACCTCCTCATTCATTGTAGGACGAATCCTTTTCGAACTGTCTCGATTTTTTTTCTCATGCCAATAATGTGCGTATATTGATGAGTCATTTGTACATTAATATCTGAGAAAAGCAGTCGAAATATACAACTATGCTGCGTATATCGTCTGTGTGCGTATTTCTATTGAATAGGTGAACCCGTTGAAATAAAACAAAAGGTAATGTGTCTACGATGTCATGATTGTCAGCTTAAACATTTCGAAATATTCGCTGTTTATGGAATTTCCGAACGTATTGTTTTTTTCTACCACAATGCTATATATATATATATATATATATATATATATATAGCGTGTGTGTGTCCATTAAAATAAATTCATAAAATACTTTATCTCTTTTGTACTCTGTATCTATAGCCAAAATGAAATTTGTATTTTTTAAATTCAAGCAATAAAACCATTAGAAGCCATACATACAATGCAAATATGTTTTATTTATTTACTTATTTATTTCATTTATATTAATAATAATAATAATAATTATTATAATAATTATAATAATAATAATAATCATATAATAATAATAATGATAATGATAACAATAACAATAATAATAATAATAATAATAATAATAATAATAATAATAATAATAATACTAATAATAATAATAATAATAATAACAATTTGCATTGTATTTATGACTTCTAATCGCTTTATTTTTTAATTTTCAATATATATATATATATATATATATATATATATATATTGATAAAGAGAGAGAGGAGAAAGAAAGAGAGGGAGGGATAATAGTAAACGGGCATTTTGACTTTCTGAAATCATTTGATTATGTAATCTTTTACAAGATTATCAACAAATATCAAAGTAAAGAAATGTTATATTTTATAATATAAAAGCTAGACCCGACGCCCGGCGTTGCCCGGGAGAAATACAAAATAATAAATTAAAATTTGTCAACATCCGACACAACGCGAATAGGTCACATCGGACAATGTTAATGTTTACAATAATTATCGGTTTTGAATTTTGAAGGGGGAACGGAGGGGGAAACGAATGAATGAAGGACTGAAACGCGGTTGTAGGAGTCTTCCTTCCCATCCCATGGTACCGGTATTTCCCCAGAATTTTTCTTTTTGATGAAACACTCGCTCTATCTATGATAATGGGCACTTTAATGAGTCCTATTAACATCAATTCCCCATGTTATAGTTGTATAAATATTCCATTTTTGTCTGGAAAGATGAAAAAAATGAGTATGTCTCCTGAGTACTACTGAAACACACAAATATAATAACGGAGACCTGCAGAGCACTAATAAACGATGTGTGTTCGAAGAGAAATGATAATAATCACAATAGTTTAAATACTACGTATTACATTGATTTTTCAAATTATTAAATAATACCATTGAATTTAAAAAGGCAAAAGTTTAACAATGTAAAAAAAAGTGTGACTCGACTAGGATCGAACGCTTAACTTCTCGGTCTTGGATGTACGTCGATAACCTACTGGCCACAGAGACAAATAGGAAATCTTTTGAAAAACAGGTGACTTAAACGAAACCTGTATCTGCTATACGTTTTATTTTACGATCCGCCAGAAGGCGACCAAATGTCGGGTCAACAAGTTACACGTTTTGGGTCTAAATGAAGAAATCGATGTTTTTTTTCCAATTTTTGGATATTATGCGTGTGGAAGATGTAGGATTCGGAAGTTTACTCGCTGAAGATATTGTAGCCACCATGTTGAATAATAAAAGACTGTAAGAAAATATGTTCGTTAACAGCATTCTCTAAAAACCGGAATGAGTATAACTGTGTGCGTAATAGGTGGAAATAACGTAATCTGATATTCTCGAAAATCAGCGGACTTAGAAGGAGCGTCCATTAAATGTGTGCGTAATGTATTTTATAATGTAGTTAGTTAGAAGCAAGCGAATAGTAAATAATGGTCACGTTTTTTTAAAAAGTAGACGTTGTTTATTAGTTCCCTCTGTCGTTTTGCTCCCACCTATATGGAGTATGTTTCGGGGAGAGTCTAAGATGATGGGCCAAAAGTATTATTTAGTATTAGCTGGAAAAAAATATCACATATTTATGATAACATGCTCGAGTAAATAAGCGTAATATTATTGTGAGTTAAGTAGTCTGCGATGCATGTGGTTATTTTCCTATTCTTGACAAACGTACAGGGGAAAATCGTCTTAACTTTATATAGAAGATATAACAAATACTGACCCAACAGATCACGTGTAACCTACTATATATATAGAGAGAGGTTGTCTACTCATTAGACGAGCTAACTAGGTGACAATAACAGTAACGCCGTAAATTAATCCACATTTATATAAGGTTAGGTTATTTTATATGTTTATATATTTCTATGTCTAGGATTCACTCCTAATCTAATTAACCGATCATTAGAAATTTTAGAACAGAGCTTCTATGCGTAAGGATGTGTAATTTAGCTACATTTGGTTCAATTTAATTTCTTAAAATGGGTCAAAAAAGGAGTGGAAGCTTTTCCTGACAATTCAGATACCATTTAATAAATCAAATATTTCAGATTTGCTTTTAATTTGATCAATATTTAATAAATAGAATCCCTGAATTTCATACTCTTCTTAAGATAGCTTAATCTGAAAGCTTAAATTTTACAAATTGTTTCAAATCAAAATAATGTCATGGTGTTTGCTCAAATTTGGAATAAAGATACCAGACCTGCGATTAAGTAGCATTATATGTTGAATAATGAGGAATAAAAATGGTGCAAAATTGTCCTGTTCGGGGTATTTTTTAACACACACACACACACACACACACACATATATATATATATATATATATATATATATATATATATATATAATTGTTTATGTTTAAATCGATTGAACCGATATAAATAAATATGTAACAAATCTGTTTATCGAGGAACTAGTATATATATATATATATATATATATATATATATATATATATATATATATATATATATATATATATATATATATATATATATATATACATAATGAATAATATGGGGAAAACTTTATATAAGATGAAATAGAAAAAAAAAATTGAGAAAATAATTTTATATAAAACAAATTAAAAAAAAACCGTTTTGTATGGTTTCGGAATTTACGAATAAAAAATTCACGAATAAAAACAAAGTTCTCACATTAGCATAAAAAAAAATTTTAAAAAAAAAATAAATAAATAAAACAACTTAAAGTTCCCAAGGCAGCCTTTCGTCCGACTCTCGTCAGGGTAATCGTCGGTAGAGTGATTATTCTGATGATACATTTACCATTGTGCACAGAGCACGACACCGCTTCCATCTAGATATATTGGAAGCTATCATCATCAATTCAAGACGTCCTACTCTCTGAAGACAAAGGCAATTGAAATATTCCCTACAGTTATTTGGCGATTCGTGGTCATCCGCAAGGTGATTTGGGAAAGGAATGAAGGAAAAAAAAAAAAGAAAAAAAATTAAAAATTAAAAAAATATATATATATATATATATATATATATATATATATATTCTTTACTTGTGTTTATTTATGTATATTATTTCGCATGTATACAACCTTATGCCACCTGCTTGCAACTTTATTCCACACCAGTTTATGGTCGTTCGTGTATTTTAATCACTCTACCGACGATTCCCCTGACGAGAGTCGGACGAAAGGCTGCCTTGGGAACTTTAAGTTGTTTTATTTTATTTTTATTTTTTTTTTATGCTAATGTGAGAACTTTGTTTTTATTCGTGAATTTTTTATTCGTAAATTCCGAAACCATACAAAACGGTTTTTTTTAATTTGTTTTATATAAAATTATTTTCTCAATTTTTTTTTTTCTATTTCATCTTATATAAAGTTTTCCCCATATTATTCATTATTTATTTTGTAGTGTGGCACCATTTTGTCTCTTCATATATATATATATATATATATATATATATATATATATATATATAGAGAGAGAGAGAGAGAGAGAGAGAGAGAGATAGAAGAAAAAAGAGTGATAAATATGCGACGATTGTCAAAATTTATTTCAAATTTCAATTGTTCAATGCAAGGTTGTCAGTAATAAACTAGTGTTTATTTTTCTTTCCTTAAGCCAAGGCTTTTCAAAGATCGAAATCTTATCATCAGAGGAGAAATACAGATGGATAAGTTGGCTTTCGAAAAACCCAAAGTTCAAATATTTGAAAAATATGAGAATTATTATTAAAAATTATTAAAATAATTTTTGTCAAAAAAAACGTATTGAATGAAAAGAAAAATTCCGTGAAAAAGATATGCAAATTGTCCGGGTTGTAAGTTTCCGTTGAAAAAGTTCGGTGAAATTGTAGAAAATGAAGAAAAATATATATATATATATATATAAATTGTAATATATATATATATATATATTATATTATATAGGACAATAATCCAGTGAAAAAAGAAAATAATCAGGGCGAGACAACTATAACGGTTAGTAAAACATATTTTCAATGTATGCATTTACAGGCGAATTTAAATCTTTGACCCTAAACCTACAGTTACATAATAATTTAAGCAAACATTTGTTTAAACGGGAGCTAACAAAATTCGAACGCTTACTACAACTATTGATGCTACGAATGAGCACATGAGTCGGCGTACTTACCTCTGTACCGCGAAGGGCCTATTCGTTCCCGAGTATATTAAACTTAAGATATTTATCTACAAAATCAAAAGTTCCAAACTTAAGTTTATTAGAAAGAAAACGAATACGGTGACAACGGCGACTGATGGTTCAGAGGTACGTATGCTGGCTTGACTGCGTTCTTGTTCGACGCCAGGCGAGTTTGTGTTCGAGTTGAGGTGGTTCCGTAACTAGCGAAATAGAAGATAACATATTGTTTCTATATCTTGTTGACTTAATTCAGAATCTTTTACAATAAAATTATCATCTTGAACGCTAAACCTGCATAATTGATTTAGCAAACATTTGTATCCCCTAGAGAAAACTAAATTCGAACTCTTATTACTAATTTGCACGATAGCCGGCGGACTTACATCTTTACCACAAAGCGCCACTGTTGTTCGATTCGTTTCCGAGTATATTAAACTTAAAATATTTATCTAAAATATAAAAGTTCCAAACTTCAGTTTATTACAACAAAACGAACAGGACTACAGTGGAACCTTGTGGTTCAGAAGTACGTACACTGGCTGTATTGCGTTCTTATTCGACGCCGTAGAAGTTAGTGTTCATGTTGAGGTTGTGCCGTGACTAGAGAAATAGAAGATAACACTTTGTATTTCTATATTTTTGAGTGCGTTCTTGTCCGACGCCAGTGTCTACCATTTTCAGCTCTATGAAGAAATAACCAACTTATGATTACAAAACAAGAAATGAGTCAGTACTTTTTGGATTTTACATTTTAGTAGACATTGTCCTCTAGTGCCCGCCAGTGTCCACCGTTGTCCGCCAGTGTCCGCCATTGACCGCCCATAAAGAAATTTACAACTCATTATTCAAAACAAGAAATACGTCAGCATTTCATATATATTACATTTTAGTAGATACTGCTCCCTAGTGTACGCTAGTGTCCGCCACTGTCCGACAATGTCGGCCACTTTCCGCCATTTGCAACCTATACTTCGAAACAGGAAATGAGTCAGAATATTTTAGATTTTACATTTTAGTGGACAATCTCTGTCAGTGCTTGCTATTGTCCGCCAATACCGGCCAGTGTCCGCCAGTGTCCGCCACTGTGCGTAATTGTCAGCTATATAAAGAAATAGCCAACTCATACTTCAAAACAGGAAAGGAGTCAGCATTTATTAGATTTTACATATTAGTAGACACTGTCTGCCATTACAAGCCAGTTCCCGCCAGTCTCCGCCATTTTCTGCCACTGTGCGCCATTGTCAGATATATAAAGAAATAGTGAACTCATACTTCAAAACACAAAGGATTAAACATTCATTAGATTTTACATTTTAGTGGACACTGCCCGCCAGTTTTTGGCAGTGCCCGCCAGTCTCCGCTACTACCCGCCACTGTCCGCTATAGTCAGCCCTATAAAAATTGCCAACTCATAATTCACAATAGGAAATGAGTCAGCATTTTTTAGATTTTATATTTTGGTAGACACTGCCCGCCAGTGCCTACAATTGTCATCCAAGGTCCGCCGCTGCCCGCTACTGTCCGCTATAGTCAGCCCTATTAAAATGGTTAACTAATAATTTGAAATAGTACATGAGTCAGCATTTATCAGATTTTACATGTTAGTGGATACTGTCCGCAAGTGTCTGTTACTATCCGCCACTGTCAGCCACTGTCAGCCATTGTCAGCCAATGTCCGCCAGTGTCCGTCATTGTCAGCCCTATAAAAGAATAATTCAAAACAGAAAATGAGTCAGCATTTTTTAGATTTTACAGTTCAGTAGATACTGCCTGCCCCAACCCGCTAGTGTCCGTCAGTGTCCGCCAGTATCCGCCATGTAAAGAAATCGCCAACTCATAATTAAAAACAGGAAATGCATCCGCATTTTTATAATTTTACATTTTAGTAGACGATGCCAACCATGACCTGCTAATATCCACCACTTTCACATAACAGGGGCGCTACATAGATGGACATGATTTTATATAATAGGGACGCTACATAAACTAGTTGAAATGGAGGTGGAGAAGAAATCAAGAATTGACAGTGACTATTTGTGCTATTCGGCGTTGTCTTGCATCAATAATTGTATAAATCATTGCATTAAAGTCTGATTCCTAAGTCTTTTAAAATTAAAATGTAAATTAATGATAAACTGTATTGAGGCAATCATTCTCATTGGTTGTGGCAAAGGTGAAACTGATTTTATTCCGACAATACCAATTATACCATCAAATATACCCTTTCACTTTAAGCGGTTGGAGTTTCCTGTACAACTTTGTTTTGCTATGTCCATCAATAAAAGTCAAGGCCAAACACTAAAAGTCGTCAGATTGCAACTTGAAGAACCATGCTTTTCACGTGGTCAGCTTATGTAGAAGCATCACGTTTGGGTACAAAAACAAATCTATTTGTGTATGCACATCAGAATAAAACAAATAAACATTGTTTATAAAGACATTTTCAATATTAAGGCCAGATGATTTTCTGATTATTATTAAATGATTGCAGTTTGTATTTCCTTTAACTTTCTTTAATTTTTTAAATTCCTATATCAGTTTAAAACTTGTACTTATAATTTTTTTTTTCATGAACATCATATGATAATTATGAATTTAATTCACTTGTATATTTGGGTTTATAAACAGGAAGTATGTTATAAAAATGTAGTCTAAAAGAAAAAAATATAAGAATTATCCTTTGAAAGAGTAAAGCTGTAACACACCATGTGATCAAAAATAAAATAATAAAATCGACAATTATGTTTTTGTGATTTTTAGTTAAAGAAAATGAGCTAAAAAAAAGTTATTTGCTTTACCTGGTTTCATTCGTCTTTGGAAAGCATGTATAAAAAATTCCCCACATAGAACAAGCTATACTAATCTTACTATTGAGCTATGAGATTGTAATCTACTTTTTTATGTGTGCAAATATAAGGTGATAAGAGTTTTTAAGAGTATAAAAGCAAGTGATGTGAGAACAGTGATCAAAGTGATAACTTAATCCGCCAACCAATTGAGTATACCAACATTGATTTTTTTTATTCTGCACCCGGGCATCACCGTGTAGCTCTGCTAGTTATAAATATATAATGAAATTTGGCAATAACAATTATAAATGTATATTACAGTATATTAATTCATTAGAAACTTTTAAAAAATGATTATGCAAATTCGCAAACCCGGGTTTTGTTTGATGGAGTTTAGAGATTACTATATATATTGTATCATTATATTTTATTTTGATGGGTTTTGATGTTAATATACTTCGGTAAGATTCGCATTTATTCAAATTTATATTTAGATTAAATTAGACTGGAATATTAGATGATCTAAATGCAGTATCGCCATTATTTTGCAATGTATGTATTGCGTTTAAATAAGTGTTAGTGACGGACAGACGAACAAAATTCCTATTTATATGAGATAAGTAATTAAGATTTATTATGAATAATATTTTTATTACCTATTACTTAAACTGATGACCAATAAAGTTCGTTTACCTTCGAATTAGTTAAACGTAGTTACGAAACGGCACTAAGAAAGCTAACACCCAAACACAAACACATTGCAGCGCCAAATAAAACTTTTCAAATTATGCTAAATGATGTTTTAACGAACAATTCATTTTTTTTTCAAACTGCACGATGCAATTACACAACAGTGGTTTTTCAGCAAAGGATTATGTTTGTGGCTTTCTTGAAAAAATCATCGGATTACAAATAGCAATAGAAAATAGGTGTTCAAAAAAATCTGTGTCATATGTAACGTATGTCAGGCAAATTGACCTCGTAATCTCATTTCATTTTAAAGATTGCATTTCAACTTTAAGCTGATAAACTTGAAAATGGTGTTTTCTTTGTATGTTTAGATGCGTCTACACATTCGTGCATAATCTCACAATGATCTATCCAGTATATTTCAGATTATAAAGTATATTAGAAAGAGAAACCCACCAAGAGAGATGATGGTAATCTTTGAAAAAGATGTTTAAAACAATTTTAAAACGCAGAAGAATCAGTGGGATATAATCTCGTCTCTACGAACCCTTTCTAACAGAAGAAACGTAGTTAGTCTTTCTCTACTCTATTGTTATTTTCATGGAGGGTGCTTGACTGATCTCTAATCTCTGGTTCAATCTTGTCTTATTACCACAACTGCTAATAACTTTCCTTTTTTCACTCCCTATACCTGGCATCACACGAAATCTCCATGAACAGAGTTTCTTTCCAAGAATGTTCGCATCTATTGAACATGCTACCGAAAGATTGCTTCCCGGTGGGCTACAAAACAGACATCTTCAAAAGATACTTATCATCAACTGTTCTCATAAGTTACCAAATGTTGTTCATTACATTCATCATTGTCAATCTTCTCTCAATATTCTTCATCATTCAACTGAAAATCTATCCATTTCATCAACCTTTATCATAGCGGAGATTTCGCTTTCATATGCTGCCTCATTACTTTAAAAGTGGAGGAATGCTAAGGTAAGAACAGCACCGATGCATTATCAAGATTATTTTGTTTTTATTGTCGTAAAAACAAAATGTTAAAGGCAAAAGTTCATTGTTAAAACATTCTAATGAGCGAGTTACCTCGTGCACATATTAGCTCAGGAAAATATTATGGTAGGTTATGAGGCAGGAGGTGTTATAGGAAAATTGGTGAAACATGTTAGCAAGATAGGAAATCCAGTATCGTAAGAACAGAAGTCTATATTACAAATAAGCGGAAATGACGTCAGATATAGGAGACAGCGGGTTATCGGGGAAATAATCTTGCTTAGTCTTTAACGGAAGGAACTAAGAGCAGAAATGTTAAAAATTGACTACAAAAATTATAATTTAAAAAGCTTACGCTTAATAAATTCCCTCTCTCTCTCTCTCTCTCTCTCTCTCTCTCTTTCGTTCTCTATTTGGCTTTCTGTTAATTATAGAATAATCATACTGCCAATGACGAATTTATGTACTTAATCAACTGTGGTGCAATTAATTATAATCTTATTAGAGGGTGCGACTCAATAAACTTATCGTTTTCTCGACATGGTTTTATCTAATAATTTTCTTGCTATTTATAAGAAAAAAATCCTTGAATACCATTAATTTTCAACAACAAGTTCAGAAAGACACGCGCATTGGCTACAGTTTCCAGTTCAGGGAGGAGAACGACAAATGTGGATGCCCGCATCGACGGTGGCCTCAGGTTTAAAAGATATAGTACAAGTTATGTTTTTTAATAATTGCTGAAGTCGATTGTACGATGATAGTAAAATAATTAAGAAGCAGAAGATTATCCCACAATATTAGCTGATACTAAACAAGAAAAACATTGGAAATGCTATCAATGTTGGTATCAACCTTGATATCGTATTCATTATTTTCATCTGATATACAGATCAAAGGATCATATCCGGTTCTATAGCTTTTTATTTCAGCCTTTTTTATAATCGTTTGAAGGCAACTATAATACTTTACACCCAAATTATTTGAGACCGCATTTATTTTAAGAGATCCAAACAGAGAAATGATCAGAATAGTTGTTGCTTTAATTAACAATATTTTTTTTAAATAGTCACTATTTTTAGACGTGAAATACAACGCCCAAAATTAGTGTTAGGGCTATTAATCGGAATTGGAATCGGAATCGGAATCGGAATCAGAATCGGGGAAATCGAAACTTTGGGGGTTATCGAAATCGTTATCGGAATTGGAAAATATTTAACCGAATTTCCAATTCCAATAACGATTGTTTTATTTTTTGTTGACAATAAAAACAAACACAATATATTTATTTATTAGAAGATTGTTTATTTACAACATAAAACTAAGGGCCACAGGACCGCAGGTTAGGAATCCCATTCCCAGATTTAGCATTGACTCTTAGAGTTTAATTTCTTTTAATTATGAGAAAAACGTGGTAAACAAAGTAAATATTATAAGTTCATTCACTCCTATTCCCTTAGCAAACTTTTTGAAATATTCAAATTTCCATTCGCACCTATTTGCTAAACGTCTATATGACGCCTCTCAGAGAGTTCACAGTTGATTAGTAATATATTTAAAACGCTCCGAATAAGTTTATTTTTTAATTTCCTGGATTCGTAGTCTGGTAACCGCGTATATATCCTCTGCAATAATTTATGTTTTATTGTATTTTTCCGGTTTTAACACAAGTAGAAAATATAGATGAAAATCTCACAATGAGTTTGTCAAAATCTTTTATAGAATACATAAAGGGAATATATTTTTTGTCAAATAAAATGAAAAATTATATCTACACTTAAAGTACCCCACATTGCAAAAAATGAGATTCTACTTTGTTAGGCGATTATGTGTGAACACACTCAAAAACAAAACAATTAAATTAGAATTTAGAGTGGGGGTTAGATGCGCATATACATTTAACGTACAAGTACATCCCCCTTTTCCGAGCCAATATAACTTTTAATGGCATTACTAAAATGTTTACCACTAACCACAAGTCCGACCGGCGAAGTCATAAAACCAGACGTAATCGCTTTATTTTTCGTATTACAACCCAGACTTAGGATTATGAGTAGGAAGGAGGCGTTTTTTTTTAGGATTTTGAATAATGACATTATTTTATACGAAAGTGTAACCAGGAACATTTACCAAGATTTAAAACAAACAAAATTGGTCACATGTCCTTAAAACACTGTCAGGTCCGAAAGGGTGATCATTTTATGTTAAATTTATGTGCGAAACTGATCTTTTGTAGTTCTATTTTATTTTTACTACTAAGTTTTTCAGGCTGTTTTCATGGAATCGCCTGAAAAATGGAGAATCGCATTTCTCTTTTTGGATGAATTAGCATAGGGGCCAGAGTTCTAATACCCATTTTTTTACTTTCACAACAAAAAGTTTTACTTGCGAATAAGCAAATAAAACAAAAATAAAATATCACCGATAAGTTCACAAGCATGCAGTATTTACAAACTACCGGAAAAATGTTTAAAAATGAAATAAAACATTTTTGTCAAGAAAATAATTACTGATAAACATTTATTGATAATAATTAAAAGAATAAATATAAAACTTTTTTTTAAATTAATTTATTTTTGCGTTGGTAGGCTTTTGTCCATGTTTCAATAATTTTGGTGGTTATTGCCCTATGGGCTTTTGTTCGGTTACCGCTAAATCACCCACTCCTAAAAATGCGATTCTACTTTTTTTCGTGAGCACCTCGACCAAAGAAACAAAAACAATTATTTAAGAATTTAAAGTGGGGATCAGTTTCACACATAAATTTAGCATAAAATGAGCTCCTATTTCCGAGACATCTAAGCGTTTTAGATCAGTTAATCAAAAAATCTATTTTTGTCTGGGCGGTTAGTTCTGTGCGTTTATTTAAAGGAATGGGCGGGTCTATTTTTTAAGCGATTACGCAATTGTTTTACGACCTTGCTAGGCGAACAAAAGGGGTTAGTGATAAAACGTTTAACGAACATCCCTAAAACTTTAAAATGCCCCTGAAATGATGATAATTCACATTATATATATATATATATATATATATATATATATATATATATATATATATATATATATATATATATATATATATACGAATCTGATCTCTTACTCTAAATTCTAAAATAATTATTTATTTTTCTTTACGCCAAATTTTCGAGCTGTTCACACGTAATTATCTAAAAAAGTAGAATCTCATTTTGGGGGGTTGATTAAGCTGAGAGTGTGAATGTACAACAACAACAACAACAACATTATTATTATTATTATTATTATTATTATTATTATTTGTACTCACTAGGAGTTCTCACACAGATAATCGTCAGTGATTGCTCACCGACAACAACCAGTGGTATTTCCTGGAGTCTGAGTGACAACAAGTCTCCCCAGACTTCCAGTGTTCTTCACCTCTTTTCGATAACGATGCGGTATCGCAACAGTCTCTTACCATTGATTTCTCGCCGGTAAGGACACTTGATCTTCTCTGGGATTTGGGTGGCAACAAGCCTCCCCAAGATCTCAGCACTCTCTGCACTTTTCCAGTGGAGGTCTGGTTTGTGCTGTCCCTCCTCGGTCTTCTCATCCTCCTCGACCCTCTACAAATATGTTGTCTGGTGTCAGCCTAGGCCGGCACCAGTTAAAAAAAAAAAAAAAATGAATAAAATAATATTTTTTCAAATTTTTTAATTTTTTCCTTTCAATTCATTTTTTCCCCCTTCCTTTTCTCTTCCATTATGGTAAAAAAAAAAAAAAAAAAAAAAAAGAAGAATTTTTTAAATTCTTTTTAATTTTTTTTTTTTTTGGGGGGGGGGGGGGTGAGGGAGAGGGAGGAGCTTATAGTGTTTCTTGTAATTTCTGTTTCTTGGTTCATTTTTGTGTAGTGATAGCTGAGGCCAGTGTAATTTATTGTGGGGGGGATTATGAAGTGCTGTTTCTTGTAGTTCCTGTTCCTTGGCTCTTGTTGTGGTGTTCTTCGTGTGGTCTTGTTTTCTCCGGTCTAAATTCCTTGTGTCTGGTTAGCCTTTGTAGCTTATGTGTGTTAGTTTCCGCATTCGAGGATTTTCCTTAAGATTGCAGCTGTTTTGATCATTGCCGTCCTTTGTATGGTTTCGATAGTCCCTTTGATTCCAATTTCTCCAAATCTTTTCTCCATGTTTTTTGGGATAGTTCCTAGTGCTCCTACGATTATTGGTATTATACTAACTTTCTTCATGCTCCATATTCCTTTCAGTTCTCTGGCTAGTTCTGTGTATTTACTTCGTTTTTCCGTGTCTTTGATCTTCACTCTGTGGTCTTCTGGAACGGCGAAGTCTACGATTTTACAAGATTTTTCATTTTTGTCTATTATAATAACATCAGGTCTCCTTGCTTGTATGAGTTTATCTGTTTGTATATCTATATCCCAGAGGATTTTGTGTTTTTCGTTTTCCAGTACTGTTTCTGGTTTATGTTTGTACCATTTGTCTGCATATTCGAAATTCAATTGTTTGCACAGTTCCCTGTGTATTACTTTCCCAACACAATCATGTCTGTTCTTGTATTCTTTTTGAGCAAGTTTGCTACATTCACTTATTATATGATTTACTGTTTCGTCTCTTTGTCCACACAGTCTGCATTTATTGTTTTCCTGGGTTTTATCTATTTTAGCTTTAATGTAGTTTGTCCTAATCGCATTGTTCTGTGCAGCCATCAGTAAAGATTCCGTTTCTCTGTTCAAGTTTCCTTTTTTTAGCCATGTCCAGCTATTTACGTTGGTTTCTTCTCTTGTGAATCTTATGAAGCGTCCATATAGTTGTTTTTCTCCCCATTTTTCTTTTCTTGTCTGTTTGTGTCCAGTTTCGATGCTTCCTGCATTGTTCGTTGGGACGGTATCTCTTGCTGCGGTGATCAGCTATTCTGTGTTCTGGTTTATGTATTTCTCCAGCTCTTATTTAGTGTCGTCCACACAGTCTTCTATACTTACCAGTCCTCTTCCCCCTTCGTTTCTCTTCACGTATAGTCTCTCTGTATCGTCTTTTAGATGTAGTGCATTGTGCATAGTCATTAATTTTCTAGTCCTCTGATCAAGGTGCCTGAGTTCCTCTTTAGTCCAGTTTATGAATGGTCCAGAATATCTTATTAGTGATACTGCCCAGGTATTTATTCCTTTGATTAGGTTTCTGCTATATAATTTTGTTTCTAAGAGCTTTCTTGTTCTTCTCAGGTATTCTTTTCCTATCTTCTCTTTCATTTCTGTTGATTTGATTGTGTCCGCTTCCAAAACTCCCAAATATTTATAGCTCTCTTGTTCATCTAGCGCCCTCATCTGCTCTTGGTTGGGTAGTTCCATGCCCTCAGTCGTTATTATTATTATAATAATAATAATAATAATAATAATAATAATAATAATAATAATAATAATAATAATCATCATCATCATCATCATCATCTTGTTTTTTTTATTTAACAGTAAAACAAATCAATCTAATAACCGACCAAATATTTTATTTTATTTACCTCCTCTCCAGAAGGTTAGACACAAGGTCAAGTGTGGGTTTCGATTGCAGCGTTTCTTTAGAACGAACTGGATTCGAACCCGGCACACTCAGGTCATCAGTCCGCGTCGTTAGCCACCATGCCATCCTTTTTTAATCTCAACTCTTTTTATTAGGATAAAGAATATGAAGATTATTTTATAGAGAGGAAGCACAGAATAGTCAATAAAGCCCCTCCCCGCCCTCGGCAATTTATAAATAGTTTTCTGTATAGTAACATTATTATTTAGAATCTCATTCCTGACATGGGGAGAGGGCTTTGGTAACTATACTGTTCCTACATCGTCTTCTTATTTTGCATACCAATCGTCGACAAGTTTCAATTGTTTATGAAAAAATTCAAATAGCATTAACGACGAATTAATGCAAATCTGTTTTGTGTATTTTTTACGTTTTGCGAAAATATATGCGGACATAGTTTTACAATCATATTTATTTTTTTTAAAGCAGCAAAAAATAATCGGAATCGAAAATTGTATCGGAATCGGAAAAAAATTTGGAATCGTTTTATCACTACCCTAAAATTCCAAGTGATCAACATTCAGTTATAATACGACAAATCCTAACCGGTTTTACGCATCATATGTAGTTCGTTGATTGTTAAAGACAGCACAAATGCCCTGACTGCTGAATCACCAGTGATGCTTCTATGTATGGTTTTGTTATTGTATGTCCACGCATTGGTGTTACATCAAAGGTTATTTTTTACTCGACAGGTTTCTTTTTAAGGGGTGTAGAGTTTATTCTATTAGTAATACCATAGTTACGACAAAGGAAGTTTGATGCTAGGCTCATATCCAGCACTTCTTTTACATAGGTTGCATCAAAAGACACATAGCATACGAGTTGGCTGACAAACATAAAACAATACATTTTCATCTGGGCTGGGACATCATCCATAGTCTCTCCCTCTTGGGCAAGGTCCAAAACAGAGTCACCAACTTAATAGGTCCCTCACTATCTACCAAACTCATCGCCGCAATGTGCTTCCTTGTGCCTGTTTTACAATTACTTCAACTGACTGTGCTCTGATGAACTTGCTACTCTGGTGCCCCTACGACGCAAATTCACTAGACCAACCCGACAGTCTGCCAAATCCCATCCATTCACTGTGGAAGTCCCCGGATGCCGAAAAGCTTTCTACTCTAAAAGCTTCTTTTATCGTGCTGCTGGACTCTGGAACTTCCTCCCTGCTCCCTGTTTTCCTGACGGTACTGACATGCAGAAATTTAAAACTAATGTAAACAGACATATCGCTGCACAGCTCCCAATTTTGGTTGACACCCAAAAAATAGTTTTACTCTTTTTCTCAGTAGCCCCTTACGTCTACAGTGGCGACATGCCTTGTTTGGGGTGAACAATGAACTATGATGATAACATTCCATAAAAGTGTCAGTTTATATATCCTACATATTCATAATCCCAGCAAGTTCACAGTTTTGAGCGCTCTTCAGTCTGAGCATTCATTGAATTGATTAATTATGGACTTGAGTAATTTGTTAACTATGCTTAGCAAACTGTGTCTCTAGCTTACCTTCTTCTTAGTATATTCATCATACTTTTCCTAATAGCTAAACATATTAAAATAAAAAGGCTTGGCACAAAGTTTCCTTTCATTCGAGAGCACAGGTGTCGTGCATATAGATGTGCAAATAAGGTAGAGAAGAATGAAAGGTGTTGTCTTTCAGCTCGATCTGGAAACCAGTTTACTATTTTAACCAATTGTTTTTGATTACATATTCATTAAACGCAAGTAACCGGTAGGTTTGCCTCTCGGGCTACAGCTGACATAATTATGAGAATTATAATGTCTTTTCTAACTTCTCAGTAGCAAACATACACATAGAAAGGATTAGTGGGATAAAACTTTGATGTTTGTGCTGGCAATTGTTCAGTGTGCATTAAGCAATTGTCATTAGTCAACGTTCACCCGTTTTATTACTTTCATTTGTCATTGAAGCCAACATCAAAGAATGTTGCCGAAATGCAAGTAATGTCATTTTACTGCGTTCTTAATTTTAAAAAAAAAGGTAATATTTCACAAAATTCGACATTAACATTTCTTCTGGGAGACTCGAATTCAAAAACTAATAAATCATTTCAACAAACAAAATCAGTCAGTGAATTCGTGTGCTTTATGCGCAACCTTATTGAATTTTGTTTTTAAATCAGGATGACATTCTTTAGAACTGTTTACTTACCACCTTTTATGGTTAGGGTTAGGGTTAGGGTTAGGGTTAGGTGAATACTGTTACCGTTTTCGCTACGGACGTAACTACCTTTGTCACGTTGTCTACGGTTACTGACCAAAGCATATTTAACTTTTGATAACTGCAAGATTTTCTGGTTACTAGAAATAGAAGTTAATACCACGGGGGTATTGAAACGTTAAAATATATAAATAGCAATATTATTTTAACTAACATTCGGCAACGACAATATTCATAGATCTTGTAATAAATTGGTTTTATAGACGGTTAACAGCCAATTAAATACGAAATAAATAATAGCACAGCACTGATATAAGCATGGAATAATATTTTACGCAAAAAGTAAAATTAAAAGTTAACAGGCGAAGAGACGCTAATATAATTGTTCTGAAGTAAGTAAAGTAAGTAAAAGTTACCTGAGAAAATATTATGTTCTAAAAAATAGTGATGGAACTTTTAATAGTGTCTTAATATACTTAGAATTTTCCCAACATTTTGTAATATCAGAGTTGTGTAATTAATATTTTGAAACACAAATAGTAATGTGTAAAGATACTGCGATACATAATTATATTTCCAGGAAAATAATCATCAATCTAGTAAGTAATTATATGATGCAAGTACAAATACTATTAAGCTTAACAAAACGATAGTTCACAGATGTCGACATTGATTAGCTGATTTACAATAGGAGTTGTAAATCTGAAATATAAAATTATGTTTCAATACGCCATAAAGATCTTACAAAAGCATATGACAATCTTACAATTTTATAACTTCTTGTTCTAATATTAATATAACTACGAAAATAGTATCATAATATATATATATATATCTTCTATATAAAGTTAAGACGAGTTCCCCCTGTACCTTTGTCAAGAATAGGAAAATAACCACATGCATCATAAGCTACTGAACCCACCATTATATTACGCTTATTTACTCGAGCGTGTTATAGTAAATTTGTGATTTTCTTCTCCAGCTAACATTACATATTAATTTTGGCCCATCATCTTCGACCCTCCCAAGAACATACTCCATGGTGGTAGCAAAATCATTTCCCACTATAGCCTTACTACTGACACTCTCCCTAACGAAACCGGGAACTAATTAACGTTTACCTTTAAAAAACGTACCCCTTATTATTTATAATTCGTTAGCCATTAATTTACTACATAATAAAATATAGTATGCACATATTTACGCTCCCTCTAATTCTGCCGAATTTCGAGAATATCGGATTACGTTATCATGTATACAATTATACTCATTCCAGTTTTTAGAGAATATATTTTTTCTTATTACACAATATATATTTATATTACGTGCCTAAACTAAAATATACATTCGTTACACATGGTCCACTTTCAGTCACATTTGACTACCAACGAGGGCAGAGTTTGACACAGCCTAAGTTCTTATTGTTGAAAATCCACTAACATAAAATAACATTTACGCTTTCTACAACGATTTGCTTTCAATGACGGGCGAGAGAATAGCAACCAACCTGTCCCGAAATTAGTAACCTTTTTCATAATCGGTCAGTGAAGGAGATATCCTTCTACAATGTGTCAATTTCTATGTTTGTTCTAACTCTAAGTTATCATTTTTGGGGGTAAATGTTGTCCAATGTGATTTATTTGCGTTCTCTCGGAAGTTGACAAATTTTAATTCATTCTTTTATTTTTCTCGCGGGCAACGCCGGGTGCTGGGTTCAGCTAGTATATATAATAAGAAATGTAGCTATTTATTGTCATGAACTGTGATCTAAAAGGGTATTGAGCTGTTCAATAATCCTGATATTAAAAGATACGTCTGAATTGAAAAATTAAATAGATTCATAGACAAATGATGTCGACGTTGTATAATAAAAAGTGGTTTAATTTTTTTAAACTCCTGCCTTAATATACGCATAGCTATATACCCACCACTCTATAATCAATATCAATGTGTATTCATATGCACATGTTTATAGATTTTATTTCGTTATATTTTAGTTGCGAGTTTGAACATAGTCAACTATTCTTGTTCTCTCTCTCACACACTATACATATATACACACACACACACACACACACACACACACACATATATATATATATATATATATATATATATATATATATAATGTTACTTTCAAAAGTCGAACTTTCTACGACATATGACCTTGAATAGGAGTTATCTCTCGCTGATTTACCGAGTTATTGATAACGGCCGTGAAGGCAAAGACGTTAGAATTTGAGGTTGAAACTCGTGTTTCAGGGTTCGTGTCTGGCAACCGGTGTGAATAATTATTCTCTATACTGACAATTTCCGTGATCATGAAACGTATACGTATGTAGAATATATATATATATATATATATATATATATATATATATATATATATATATATATATATATATATACATATATATATATCGTTATATATATATATATCATTATTTTTTTGGGGGGGTACAAAACTTTATTAATGCAATAATGAAGGGAAGACGTGTTGAATCTGTCATGATTAAAAGATTTTGGGGATTTAGGGGATGAGAAAGAAAAAAAGATTTGCCAGTCGACTAGTTTCGCCCACACTTTACACGGCTGATATCGTGTGATTTAAATTTAAAAAAAACTTTTATATTTAAAATAAAATTAGCGTTATGTTATGAAGGGGAAAAAACAAAAAGTTCGAATTTAGAATAAAATAAGCGTGATGTTATATGGAATGGAGGTTGTGTCTTAGAGACTAATCACACTCAACCCCAAGAGACACTCCTTCTGTTTGCAGAGGGAGGGCCTCTTGAGGCGTACGTGGATAGTCTCCAAAATTTTCAAATGATAAGATGAGTGAGCACAGCTTAAGATGGAAATTGAATATTTTCATTAACTATTCTGATAATTGCGCGACAGTGGAAATAAAACTTAGCAGTGGTTTAACTGATTTAAACTTGCATATATACTTAGGATTCTTAAGATAATGAAACGTTTGATGTGCTACTGTTTTTAGTAACACTATTTTATTAAAACGATTGCTTAACAACTATTCAAATTTAGTGCCGATACTATATCTATAGGATTAGCTTTAGATCTCATCATTGATCTTAATTGTAAATAATAATTTTTTTAGACTCAGTGTTCAAATCGTTAAAAAATAAGAATTTAAACTAGCAATTACTTTTTAACTTATAAAGAATTGATTTTATCGCTTAAAACGAACGATTTATCTTTGCTGTATTTCCCGTCAAATTGTATTCCACGGAAATTAAAAAACTAGCATGACTTCGGGGACTCTTTTAAACGTTGACATAAGAGATATGAAAAAACCCTTAACGAAATATAAACATTCGATTAATGCATTTGTTCTGACAAAATAGCAAAAGTCATAGAACTCTTGTCAAAGCAACACACTTTAAACCCATTCTAAAAGAGTTTTAGACAATTACGTAAAGACGAATTGATTTATCTCGTATTCGCATAAGCCAAGGATATATTACAGGCATTTTCTTCTGAAAATTGAAGATCTACCTGAATGCATAGTATGCTCGAAGTTGTACACTCCTTACTTGGTTGTGGTGACCTTACATTTATCCCGCAACGTTTTTATAATGTCAGTAGTCTGAAAGACTTGTTTAAAAACAAATTAATTCTATCTTCGCTTTTTTTAATTAACCAGTATATAAAAATATAATATAAATCTAATATTTGAAAGTCTATAAAACTAAACTTTATAACTTTTTATGTTTTCTGCATAATATAACCTATAAGGGTTGACATGTCGTACAACTACTCAATTAATTAATCGATTCAAATAGAGTTGTCGTAACTGATAATGATTGGATAATGTTGAAGAATATACAAGAACGTAAAATCCAATTTTCGAATTGTCTACCGTAATATTGTTCTTGCACTAATTATAAGCTGTAGACATTTTGATCTTTTATCGGTATATTAATTTAGAACGGTACCGTTAATATCTACTGGCCATTAATAAATATCTAAGCGTACTAGTGTTTCATTTGCACCAAATACAAACATAAATCGTACTATTATTATTAGCATTTATCGCACTCCCTTGTATGGCACACCCGTTATTTGAAGGGTGCTCCATAAAAAGGTCGAGGCAATTAAATTGATTAGTTTGAGAACTTTTAAGTGGTCAACAGGCAGATAGACATGCACAAAAGGCTACATGCTAATACAGCAACTTTCGTGGAAGTACTTTCAATAGAACATATTTTAAGCTATTTTATTATATTAAATAATTGTGAACAAGTGTATGAGATTTAATTCTTATTTAAATAGTTTTCTTTTAAAAGATTACTTTAATGGTGTTAATCGTTTTACATACTTATTAAAACATACTTTAAAACTTATTTTTTATTTAGCATACAATTTTTTCGGCAAACACAAATATATTTGTAAAATACTCCTGTGCATTTATTTCTTGGTGTGGCTATCTTCAGTGCTTATCATAATTTTACAAAGCAAAGCAAAAATGCAAAAAAAGACATGAAATACTTGGCGATCAAAGCCTAAAATTACAATATATATTTACAAATTCAGAAGATGAAGGATAGGAATAAAAAATTGTATAAATACAATATTTATAAAATTTACTATACCTACATGGCTTTTCTAGTTTCTTTATTATTTAATTAAGTGTGCCAATCTACGCTTCATTAATATTGCTGAATACATACTTCTATAAGCATTTTTTAAAACTTAGTGTCGATAAAATTAGACTAATATAGCATCAGTTAATTACAATACAAAATCAGTAGCAACTAAATGAACTTTCAAAATATATTAAAAAGTTGAATACGTGTGAGGGGAATGTGTCACTGTATAATTTGGAAGAAATTTAAGTCTTCGTATAAATTTACCAAACCTGACAATGTAATTATAAAACATATATATATTTATTTATCTTTTATAAAACAAATATACTTTATTTGTTACAAAAGATTTGGTCATTGTAGGCTGTTATTTTAAAAAAATTTTTAATAATTCATCCCAAACAAAGCAGGCCGCCACTGTAGACGTAAGGGGTTACTGAGAATTAGAGTGTAGGTTTTGGGCGTCACCCTAAATTGGGAGCAGTGTAGCGAGATGTCTGTTTACATTAGTTTTAAACCTCTGCATGTCGGTACTGTCGGGGAAACAGGGAGGGAGTTCCAGAGGCCAGCAGCACGGAGAAAGAAGCTATTGGAGTAGAAGGCTCTCCGGCATCTGGGGACCTTCGCAGTAAATGGATGGGATTTAGCTGATTGTCGAGTTGGTCTAGTGAATTTACGTCGAGGGGGCACCAGAGCAGCCAGCTCATCGGAGCACAACCCATTGAAGTATTTATAAAACAGGCACAAGTATGCAACACTGCGGCGATGAGACAGGGGTTGGAGCTTGGTTGACAGTGAGGGACCTATTAAATTGGTTGACAGTGAGGGACGTATTAAGTTGGCGACTCTTTTTTTTACCTTGTCTAAGAGGGAGAGACTAGTGGATAGTGCACCAGCCCAGATGGGACAACAATACTCCATGGATGGGCGGATGGTGACTTTGTTATGAAACCGTTTGTTTTACTTATTGTCTAGTTTTCTATTGTAATGTCGTTTTTCTAAATATTTCTGCTGAGAAACCGAATCATAAATTACTCAGACAACAGCTGGTTATCTACGTTCTCTTCCTCACCTGAGTTGTGCAGACGTAGTCGCAGACAGTAGAGGCAAGAATAAAATTTAATTAATTTTTTTACTTTGATTCTCATTGAATTAAAAATTATAATAACGCTATCTCTACTGAATCAATTAAGCTAAACTGTATTTTATTTTTAAAATTAATGAGATCGGAAATGATTATATTACTCAGCTGTTTCTAAAATATTTTCATTTATTCAGTTTTATATGTACGTAAATTGATATTACCTAAATATGTACATTTTTATTCATGTATTATTCACAATTATTCTTCATATTGCATATATTTTCTAACAGTGTATGTGCATACTACATGCGGGTAAACCATTGCGAAAGGGATTCGAGAATTTCGGTTTAGGTAAAAAACGAAATTTCGCTAGACGATTGCCAGAAATCTATAACGATCGTTTTAACTGACATTTCCTTAATTGTAAAATATTTGCGACAATTTGTTTTCTGTATTTATTTTAAGAACAATTGATTTCAATAATTAAAATCTTATTTCAAAAATCAATATTTTAAAACCTCTTTTGCGCTGAACCTATTTTCAGTAATTTTACTATTAAATAAAGTTTTAAAAGTTTATATGGAGTAGGCGTTGTTTGAACAGATGTTTGTTATTGAAAAGAAAATTAAAATTCTATTTTCTAAATAGATATTTACATCGCTTGCATCAATAATTTTTCGGGGATTGCAATAAATGGTAATTATTTGAACCACTGAACATAAAAGACGCGAAACACTTTATGCATAAAAAGAAATGTGCAAACTGGAAAATTGATCTAACTCTTGATTTACAAAATAATAATACTTTCGGAAAAATGAAAATTCTTCCAACACAACTCACCTAATACAACTTTGTTTGCACTTATTTAGTCTATTAACTGCGTTTACTTAGATGAAACATACTTAACGACACGTTTGATGTCATGAACCCGAGTACATTAGAAACCACTGAGTAAATCTGCTCGTATCCAGTAGATTTGGATGCGGATGGTGTGATGCTTCTGAATAAGCGATGTGGTCAGTTGATTTCAACTTATGTCCACTTCCACAGAAACAAACTTGAGAAATCGTGCAGCTATAATCCCCCATCCACCTATGTACGGAACTTTAAAGTGGTGAGTTCATTTCTATTTGGTTAGTGCAAAAACAATGGCGTTTTTTGAGATTCAACTTCAAAAGACTATAACTTCTTTTATACCAAACTTTATTAATCAAAATAAGAACCATTAGAATCAACACATTTTTGCCAACGGGAAACAAGTTTACTTATTTCATTATCGTAAATATCCGGAGTTCTGGAAGCGATGAAGTCATTGAAGGTCGATTCGACATCATTTGAGCTTTTGAAGCATTTCTCGCGCAGGATACTGTCGAGGTGCTTGAAAAAGTGATAATCGGTGGGCGAGAGGTCCGGTGAATATGGCGGATGAGGCAGAGTCTTTTCAGCTTTTGCAGGGTCAGTTGTGCAACATGCGGGCGAGCGTTGTCATGGAGGAGAATTGGTCCCTGCATATTGACCAATATCGGGTGCATACGTTGGAGCTTCTGGTGCATTTCGTCAATTTGTTGGCAGTAGTTCTCCGCCGTAATCGTTTCGCCCGGATTCAAGACGTTGTCATGGATGAGACCGGTTGCAGACCACCAAAAAGTCACCATAATCTTTTTTGGTGCAATGTCGGCTTCGGGAAGTGTTTTGGAGCTTAACCGGCATCCAACCACTGTGTCGAACGCCGCCGATTGTCATAGAGAATCTACTTCTCATCACACATCACAATTCGATTGAGAAATGGGCAGTTTCTGTTGCGCAGCAAGAGCGTAGAAGACATCTCAAAACGACGATTTTTTAAAATTATCGTTCAATTCGTGCGGCACCATTAATCCAGTTTTTTTTTTACTTCCCTATTTGCTTCAAATGGCGAACGACTGTTGAGTGGTCGACCTTGAGTTCATCAGCAACTTCTCGTGTGGTTTTGTGAGGATCGGCTTAAATTAAGGCTTCCAGATCTTCGTTATCAACCGCAGTCGACCAGCCTTGACCGTCTTCATCTTCGAGGCTCTCGTCACCATTGCGAAATTTCATGAATCACCTTTGTGCCGTATGTTCGTTAGTGGTTCCTGGGCCAAACGCATCATTGATATCACGAGCAGTCTCGGCAGATTTTCGGCCTAGTTTGAACTGGAACAAGAATATCGTACGGATTTTAATTTTGGCCATGCTATCGAAAAGCCTGCAAAAACAATAAATGAAGAGATTAAAATGGAAACGAATAAGACGATTCGATAGAGCGAAAAAGGCGCTTTGAAATGACTTATGACAACGCTATATTCATCAATAAATTAATTCAGAAAGCATATATAAATATGACATATGTGGAGAAACGTCATTGTTTTTGCACCAACATAATAGTTACTGGTTAATCGTATACATATTCCTGCTATCTGAGAAGTCACTAGATGGGCGATTACAGGACATAATTATGAGATACTAATACCGCTGTCATTATTTACCTAAACAGTGCGATTTCATTAAAAACGGCCCCTGTTATGTATGCGCAGTAATAAAATGCACTGCTTATATATATATATATATATATATATATATATAGAGAGAGAGAGAGAGAGAGAGAGAGAGAGAGAGAAAGAGAGGGAGAGAAAGAGAGAGAGAGAAAGTAAGATGATACTTCAAAGATATAAATAATATCTTTAACTAGCAAACTATCAGGATAAAACAAAGCTCAATATATTAGATAAAGCATTTATAATAATGGATTGAATGACAGATAAAAATAAGAAAAAAATAAAATAAGATAAAATAACGTCTGATTCATTTTTTATTTTATTCTGTCATTCAATCCATTATATATATATATACATATATATATATATATATATATATATCAATTATTAATATATATATATTAATAATTGGTATATATATATATATATATATATATATATATATATATATATATATATATATGATCGAATTGAAATAACTCAAAACACCATTTCAGTCTGACGTGATAATTTATGTTGCCCCAACCTGGGCTCTTCAAATGTAAATACTGTTCGACTACACAAATAAAATAAGTGAAGATTTTTACATCCGGGGGTGCATTTGGGGGAACAATAGTGATATTAGCTTCTTGGATCTGGTTGAATTTTATGGCCGTTGTTTCGTATAAGAATGTGATTTATACCTACCATCCCTTTCCCTACCCTCCATAAAACATCCAACATTGATTCCCCTCAATCAGGTCGACCAACAGTACGATTGTATGCATATGATGTGGTGATTATAATATTTTAAGTTAAAGATTCGGGATATTGATAGCTGAATACTGTTTAAGGAGAACTCGTCATTTATTACGACTAATGCAATTAACCCCTGAATCTGATGCTAATAGAAATATACTCAAATACTGTTCTATTAACACCCCCTAGTTATGGGTACAAACATACATGAATGTATACACACGCTATATAGCATGCCCATTTGTTGATGAGCCATCATATAGATGCAATAAACTAGAGCAAATGGATTGACATTTCTGCATCGATACTCGCTTAGAAAACTAGAAAAGCAGTCATTTTGTAAAGCTCTGAAAGTTCGTTTTGAAAGATTACAAAAAGAAAGCATAAAATTCAATACACAATACACAACCGTGTGAAAGTAGATTTGTTTAACATTGTGATGCACCGACTGAACGAATACGTGACCATTTTTTTCTGTTTATTTGTTTTTCCTCTTCGAAGGAAATTAACCGAACCAATTATTCCAACATACGTTTTGATTTTACATGACGTATGACTAAATTTTAATCATGTTGTTCATGATCTCTCATGTGTTTCTATTTTTTTATTTTTTTGCATTGGATTTACTTTGCTATACCAAAAATAAACATCGATACGAATTAGCGGGCATTATATATACACTAGAATAAAAACATCTAAGGACGGGTAATATTAATTCCCCCAACAAAACAGTTCTGGATCATTGTAATGCCACTTTACGGAAATTTAAATCAAGATATAATGATAATGAATCTTATGTCTAGAATCCTTATTCAAATGTAAATAAAAATCCATCAGAATATTTTGATTCTCGAAAATATCTAAAATTTAAGACTTATGCTAGTCAAATAATAAGAAGACACCAAATTTCTATTGCCAGTAAAAAAAAACAATAACAAAAACTATGAAACTTAACATTATGACGATATAAAATCGTACATCTTTCGGCAAGGCATTATGATCTAGTAGTAAAATGTCAAACTGCTGACAATAATATACAGGGTTCGATCCTTGCCAAGGCTAGCCATGCTGAGGACTGCTTAAAACCAGAAATACGTGTCCATGGATTTTTTTACATACGTAAAAATAATTCATATATATATATATATATATATATATATATATATATATATATATATATATATATATATATAAGAAAAATAATGACAGGTCCTGTTAAAAATAATCCAATGTTCTTTACCGCTTGGGAAATGGGAAATACTAAGAAAACATCTCTGTATCTAGTGAAAGCAATAACAAAAGCTACAAAACTATATATATATATATATATATATATATATATAGACACACACACACATACATATATATATATACATATATAAATATATATATACACACACATATATATATATATATATATATATATATATATATATGTATATATATATATATATATGTATATATATATATATATGTATATGTATATATATATATATATATATATATATATATATATATATATATATATATATATATATATATATATATATATATATATTCATGTAATCAGAAGGTTAAGACAACATCGGTACCGCAGGTTTCAACTCCATATAGTTGACCTTCTATGCCGGAATCTGTTGAGCCTCTGTCTTTTTTTAAAAATGACGTCCCGCACGCTGGGATATTTCAATCTTCGTTTTATTTTTGTTATTTTTTATACTTTTTTTTACTAATTCGAGATTTCTATTCGCAAATTCTGCGGTATATACGTCTCAGATAAGTAAAAAAAAAATTATCTTTTTTTTCTTTGATCTGTCAATCTAGGCCGTGTGATCTCCGAATGCTCGAGAGATTTAAAGTTTAAAACTTAAACAACAAAATAAAACGTTTACATTGGTAACAAATATTTTTATCTTTCTTTATTCTTTCCTTTTTGATTCGAAACATTACAATAAGTTACGAATTCCCCACCCCCACCCCATCCGCTAGGCTCGGTTTTGACACAAATGACCCAGACACTATCTGTTTCCCTAAGCTAAAAATAGAAATAAAAATGAATAACTCCAAACTATCACCCCATTTCCTCTTTCCCCTGAACTGTGTAAACTGCTGCTGATAACGGGTTAACCAAAATCGGCTTTTTTATTTTTGCCTTTTTCATTCACAGCCATGCCGAAATTCGAATGTAATACAGGCATTTATTTTGATTTGCCTAAAAGCAAATCAAAATAAATGACTGTATTACTTTTTCTGCCTTTTTCTTCATCCTGAGGAAGTCTACAATAAAGGCAAAACATTGATGAATACATACATAATATAGTGTTTGGCTTTCCTTTTTGATTTTCCATTATGTCGCATCATTTTATCCCCATTTTTATTCATATATATATATATATATATATATATATATATATATGTATATATATATATATATATATATATATATGGTACAACTTTTTATTTGTACAAACATTTTAGGTGCATATGTGCATACATAATTCAGCTGCTATCTCTTTGGAAACCCACAGCTTTGGAAACAATGAAAATAAAAGTATTACCAAATTCTTTATTCAGAATATTATACCAGTTTTGAGGGTATAGGTGTATACTTAAACACTCAGGATCCATATTGAATTACATATTCGCGCAACTCCCTCCCTAGATTTGTAAGCGGTCAAACATATTCAATAAATATAAGTGCCTGTTTAAGTATACACCCAGTATGTCTCAACCGATATTATACACAGAATACAGAAGATTGTTTTTTCCTATTTCATTTTATCCAAGCGTTTGAAGAAGCTTGATTTCGAAAAAGATCGCAAATGAAACATGAATGCTCGTATGTAACTAATAACGTTTGTATAAATAAAAATGTATACTAAATAACAGCTCAATTTGTTATTGAGCACTTTTCATATACACTGGAGTTTCATTGGATTAACATCTAGGAAACAACAATAATACATATACTACATATATATATATATATATATATATATGATTAAATAGAACAAATAAACTAAAGTAAAAAGAGAGATATAATAAAAAGGGTAGAATGAAGATAGATAGATAGATAGATAGATTGATAGCTAGATAGATAGATAGATAGATAGATAGATAGATAGATAGATAGATAGATACTTTAGTTTATGTGTTCTATTTTGTTTTATTTTAGATTTTAGATTTTAGATTTTAGATTTTAACTTTTTTTGTTCTGAACGGTCCCAAACCACGTGACTCTCTAAATTTTGAAATTTTATATTACTTTTCTTCTTTTTCTCCATTTTATTCTCTCCAAATATGATCTAAGGTAAAGATCGGATTCAAACTCTGCCTGATGAGATCTCATTTTATACAAACTGTTGATCGATAACATCGACATGCCAGTGTCGCAGATTTTGTACATGTCTGTGTAAATAAAAATAATCATATATAAAGCTCTATTTGATATTGAGCACTTTTTATAAACCCGGTTGAAATTCTTCGGATTACTACCCTGTGGATGTTTTACCTGGATTATTATCATTATATATATATATATATATATATATATATATATATATATATATATAATCTGGTATTAATGTTTTCGTGAGAACATTTTTCTGCATGAACAATATAAGTATTTCCAGTCTGTTCATTCTTGCTTTTGTTCAGTTCCATTTGAAGCAAACGAATGTTATTGAAGTATTCATTGCCACGATAAGACCTGAATTATGAGTTGTTATTTTGAACAGAGATGTTCACTTATTTGTTTAAAGTGTCCCAGTTCACACAATTTTTTTATAAAGTTCATTGTTCTCACTTTAGATTTTTCCTCCTTTCTTTTTCACATTTTTCTGGTGTTATTTTTTTTTTTAGAAACATAATCATTCAAGGCTCTAATGTGTATCACATTTCATATTGTTTCCCCCTCATAACATAATAAACGTCGTTGTCTTTTCGTTGGAAGAGAAAATATCATTGTATAATCAGCTTTTGATAGACCGATGACGCAGTTTTTTTTAATAACTAAGACCTTTAATAAACTTTTAATACGCATCATTATTAAATTTTCGTGACAATTTCACACTGTTGCATTTTCTTAATATCACTATTGCCGCATTAGAGTGATGACATGTGTACGCCAATGACATTCAAAGTTCTCTAACAAGTAATATCTTTATTTAACAACTAATGTCCAAAATGTGGTAATCATTGAGAAATCGCTAATCCTTATCAGAAACGATGTAATAACAAATATACAAATAACGTATTATTAAAAAAGAATGCATAAATGAAATTAAAATACAGTATTTAAGGTGATTATAATTTATTTTTATTATTGTTATTATTATTATTATTATTATTATTACTATTATTATTATTATTTTTATTATTATTATTATTATTATTATTATTATATTTATTATAAAAATTATATTTTCTTTCACATCAGCGGAATACAAGTTAGTCGTATTTACTAGATCGCAAATGACATGTCTACACGGCATTCCAATTTTGAGGGTCACCTGTGTATTTGGATGTATATTATATTCTAAGGTTGTTACTATTGGGACGGTTGCCGAGGAGAAGCTCTCGGCAGCTGTTTAAATAAACCAAATGATAAGCATGTCAAAAAGCACATGACAACCAAATCCAATTGCTGGCCTTTTCGTAGTGGATTAGACAAAAGAAGACCTGAAAAGTTGGGTATTTACGTTTTAAAACCAATTTAAGTCTTGGGTAACTCTTTATTTTATTTTCCTCTTCGCCAGGAGGTTAGGCACAAGGCCAGTTTTATCTTACTCCCACAAGTAAGATGTGACCCAAGGTCGGGTTGGGTCAGAAAAGTGGGGCTTGAAAAGCCAGCGCCCGAGAAGGTGAGCATTCTGGCCATTAAAAATTGCCTGGGCAGCCCCGTCGGCATTTCCCGGTAGGGGCGCCTCAGGCAGTAAGCAATAAACTTACTCCTCCCCAAAGAGGGGAGGTAAAGCCTGGGAGGTTGGACCTCATAGAACTGCACAGGACCGTCCCATAGACCGGCGTAAATTAAACCCCGAAGGCCAAGACGATACCAGTCTATGGAGTGCAGTATCAATTGGAACAGATACTACACTTTGATCTTGACCAAAAGGATGAGTATGCAACACTTGGATTTAAAAAACGGGACAGATGGATCTCCTCAGTCAAGTCTATGGCTACCTATCTTAGAGGAGGAAACTGATGTAAAATCTGGAGTTAAAGTTATTTACGGGCAATTTTGCTTTGGCATATCCTCTGGGTATAATCATGGATGCTTAAAGAATGATACTCGTGCTGTACAAGCGTTTTTCATTAGAATTTATCGATATGCAGATGCATCGCCGCTATCTCATTTGTCACCAAAAGATACTAACATTCCTATAACGATGAAGGAGTGACGAAGTGTGCAGGCATAACCTGTTGGAGGCACACGTTTACAATCCTGCATCTAGGAAACAGGAATGTTATCATAACATCGTGTCTTCATTTTGAGAGAGACCATTCTCGATGGAGGTTATTGTTACGGAAAAGCCCTGTTTGGGTGATCATTGTTGTCTATGAGGGTGCTAGAAAATTGCAAACAAAAGTGTATGTCGCAACAATACGTAGAATCCTGCGGCAAACAGTTGTTTACTAAAGCAGAAAAAAAAATAGAATTAATAATTGGAATAAGGTAAGCCATAATTTATATGCAAGTAAACGAGTAAGACTCTACATCAGTTGCTTGAACATGTAGAACAGCAATCGTGACAAAAGAACGATTAAACATTGGCATAACACCTTTGTCAGATATACATCTGACAAGATAAAATCAGATAACAGAATCATCATCCGGTTTCACCCTGTTTGGGGAATAAAACAGACAGAGGGCTCTCTTGGCTTTGCCATTAGATCCTCTCATATCAATCGCATAGACTGTTCGTATTATGGTATTGCGGTCCTTCCAAAACACGGTTGGTGTGTAACGATATCTTCTATATCTGTACTGACCCTAAATGACAATGAGATGATCATTGATTCTTTCTATGAGTGTCCTATAACGACTATACCCTATATTCTTGTTGGTGCAAAATTGTTGCTTCCCGGTGATTTTAATTCTCGTGCTAGTAGACATTGCAAGAAATTGTTTTCGATTGGCTATTTTGGCACCGGTGAGATGAATGTAAACGGCCTGACGATGATCGAACTCTGCTTACGACTTTGTAACCATTTATAACATCTATTTCCAATCGAATCTTATTCACAAAGCTATCACAGTACCACGCATTACCACGGTATATGTCTAATCATTGTCCGTAGACAAGATCAATATGATGTGTGCGGAGTGCGTGTGTTTCGTAGTGCAGAATGTGACACTGACCACAAGTAGGTGAGAGGAAAGTTCAAGATGCGTGTCCGTAAAATGATTCGTATGGCTGGAGTAAAGGTATCGGGTAGAATTTGTTGTCACCAGACTTAAACAAGAAAATATGTTTGCATCCGTAATTGAAAGCCTCGATAATCTCAAATTTAACAACATTTGAGAGAACTTTACGGATAAAGTTTACTCAGTAATAGCTGAGGTACTTGGTTTTAGTACAATCAAACGCAAAGACTGGTTTGATGATGAGGATCTTAATATCAGCCAGCTACTGGAAATAAAGCACATCGTATGCATGAAATGTTACTGTGACAGAATCATGACGGAACACTTACAAAGATCATAGATCAACAATGTAACGCGAACATCACAGGAAAGAAATGAGTGTTGGAAAGAAATGAGTGGTTGAGGAAGATGTTTCCGATATCCGGCAAACTTCCAACAGAAACTCTGTGCTTTACTCATTATTACGACATCCGCGGTAATCTCTCTGACGTTTACGGTTAAAGAATCATCAAAAATCTTACCAGGATTGAAATCGCAATTTGCAGACTTGTTTAACAATCCGTCAGCAGTTTGTTACAATGTGATAGAGAACTTCCAACAGTGTGACATAATGCTCCAAAGGATCGCCTGGCATTTTTAGACGAGGTAACATGGGATTGAAGTGAAACTGTACATTTCTTGAAGTAATAATATAGTAGAATCAGGAATAATTGGAATAGGACTTCGATTCCAAAAGATTGGATCGATTATCATATGTTATACTTATAAAATAAGAAGGGTGAGAAATCGATGTGCAAAATCTTTACTAGAGACTGTTAGAAAATGGTTCGGAGGGCTCTTGCTTAACGGACTTATCGAGACTATTTGTTCTGTGACTATCCCAAAACACAGAACGGTTTTAAGGTTGCAAGGAGAACGGTTGGTATCGTATTTTCTAACAGACAGATACAAGATAAGTCTATTGAGTCATGCATCCATTTGTAACAGTTTTTATTTTTTCGATCTGGGCATAGGGCTTGACACAATCAACTCTGGTCCTTGTGTCACATCCAGTCATCGTTGGGAGGTGAGAGATGGAATAGAAGCCTTCCGCTTTCGTTTTGTGGGAATCAAATCAAATCAAATCAAATTTATTGGCAAAAATAGCAAAGTGCACAAAGCCATAGACAGTTAGAAGGTGTGTATGTCTACATTCCGCCTGAATGTTTGTCGAGGGCAATTTTATACCTGGAGATGATAGAAAACATGACTACACCTGAAAGACTATTCCCCTGAGCAGAAGCACGGACAGGGAATGCCGGCTTTTTCATAATTATATTTTGCTGGGTCCCGTAAAGACCACGATTTGGTATTGGGGTTCAAAACTCATCGAAAAGTATATAAAAATTCTAGTTGATGATGTTTTACACCCGAATCGCGTCTCCTCGCATCCTCCACTCCTCAATGGCTGAGAAAGAAGGACGTCTACGTAGATGACTGTACGAAACTCCACGTATTATTATATTAAAGACTTTAATTATAAAATATGTAGGTAAGTTAAGTATGACGAACTAGTTGTTTACTATTCAAGGAGAACCACATTTTATCGCATTATTATATTCGGTGGGTTTATTTGCTTTTTTCTATGAAAAACATAAATATTAAGTAATCTAGAATATATAAAGTTGCCTAAGTGTACTAAGGCTTTTAGTAATAGCTTATTTACCTACATCAGTACTAGTTACTTACCCCAGTTACCTACAATGTGTACTAGATGGATATATAGATAGAATATACAGACAAATACATAGATAATATTTACACTATTACATGATCAAATGTTTTAAGGAATTTCCCTTCTTCTTTCGTGTGAATCAGATAATTCTGGTGTTGGCATTAGTTTCCCCGGTGTTTTTTCCCCCAGTAAGAAATCTTTCTGGAAAAACATCGGGTATTTACGGGAAGGATCACGAGAAGGTTGCCAACACCCCTAAGTGAAAGTGGTACTGTGGAACCGACTAGATTCGAACTTGGAACACCCAGGTTTTCAGTTCGTGTCGTTATCCACTTAACCGCCGTCACCTTGTAAGACTTTTCCTAATTTAAATGCAATGGATGGTCTCACTGTCTTTAAATACTACTAAGTTAAAACCGAAATCCAATTTGATCTAAATGAATTCGAATACGAATCGAATTCCAACGAACCAATACGTTCTATTGCTACATTTCTGTCTGTGCAATACTTTAAAAAATGAGTATAAATCCCAAACCTAAACCTCTTAGAAATCCAACAAATTGTAAGAACCTGTAGCTTATGTAGCTTATGGACCTGTTTTGAAAACTAGTTACATATAAGTAAAGAATATAAATTATTTCAACGTCAACAGGCATGAAGATTCACTCAATTTGTGATATCAATACTTTTTTAGTAGATGTCAAAAATGAATAAACGAATTTGATGAGAATAAAAACAAATGCCGGAGCGTGGGAAATATCCGAGATATACAAGTGATCAAATCCCGACTGGTAAAAAAAAACGAAATCATCTCCGCCCTTCCTCTCCATTTTTTTTTTCATAGATAAGCAAAAAAAAAGGGGAGACGAAAAATGTTTCCATATCAAATAAACGGGGACAGAAAATGCCTTTTGCTATTAACTAATATCACGTTACTGTGTATAAAAACCTTCACTTCACGTGGAATCGAAAAATGTAATGAATGATCCGTCAACGGCGTTTTCTCGCTAGTAAAACTTTTCCCCAGGTGTTGGCGTCATGGTTGATGTCTTCAGCTACGGGATATCGATGTCCCTTTTTATATCAGTATCACTCGCCCGCCCTCATTTTACGATCGTAAAACCGAACACGCTCGGAGCGAGTTATAAAAACAATGCTCTCAGTTTCCATTAAATCCGATGATAAGCGAAATATATGTTTCGAATCTGAAACAAGTGTTCAGGGGAGACAATTTATCCGGGGACGGAAAATAAAACCCGAAAATGTAAACGATTCCTTCAAATGTGAACATTTTCTTATTATTATCATTTTTATTTTAATTTTGATTATTTTTCAACTTTGATTTCACAAACATAGAATAATGAAATAACTTTTTTTGTTATGTAGCTTAAAATGTCGAAAGAAAAACAGAGGTAACCAAGAGTGAAGCTAGCCGAAGAGCGAGGTTGCGAAAAAAATAAAACTTCCTTTGCGACCCTCTCCTTAGGTCTAATAACTACTGTAGTTTGGTGACAAATTGACGAGTAACGCTCTTCAGTAGTGAGGAAGGTTTCTATAACAATTGAACGCAAACCCACTACTGAAATAAATTCTCAGTGATAACCGTCCTCGTCTTAGATGTTTGGAAGAACATCCTCAGTCGCCAGCCGCCACACTCTGGTAAGTCACCGCTCGTCCTATTTCCCACAAAAACTAAGAGTTCTTTTTATTCTTAATTTCATATGATTTGAGGTTAAATAACTATTGGCATTCAAGACAAATGAAGTGATTGCGTTTGTTGTTGGTCCATCGTTTCGGCATGAACGTTTTTTTAAATTTTGTTCACCCCAACCATAGCATATTGCAACAGAAACGTTAGAGGCTACTATGATATAGGCCAGATTTATAAGGGGAAACGTGGATTGGCCTGCAAAATGTCTGTTGACATTACATTTAAATTTCTGCATGGTGTAACGGTCTGGGAAACAGGGATCAAGGAGAGAATTTCAAAGATAAGCGGTCCGAGTAGAAAATATTCGAGTATCTATGAACCTCTACAGTTAATGGGTTGAGGTTTGCTGATAGTCAAGTGGGTCGGGCTTATTTACGCTTCGAAAGTACAAGTGCAGTAATTTCATCGACGCACATTTCGTGGAAGTACTTATAAAACAAGCACAGGGATGGAACTATCAGTATTCTTTGAATTATACGGACTATTATACTCATCTTGAATGTTATTATCACAACGTTTTACCATCTGATCTTCTTTAGGTGCCTCTTTTCGAACTCGGGAATCTTTATGTTGAACTCGGGAATCTATACGGAATTTCAAACCGAACGCTTTATTAATCCACGGGGATAGATTGTTCTCGTTCTCTCAGCCATGATCAGGTAGAAGTGTTAAGACATTTTTTTGAATCTTCATGAACCTGTGGCGCAACGGATAATGGTGTTTAGTAACAAATAGTGAGTCTTTACTACAGACGATACTAAGATAAAATTTACTTCGGAATTTTCACGCAGTATTGCTCTACAATATTTGAGAAATAAAAATTGTTTAAATTGTTTGGTTATTGTGAGATATACATGAGTTCTAGGTTTCTTTTATAAAATACCTACATCTTCTGTATTTTGCTTTTTATTCTTTTTTTTTACGAAATATTTCTTTCTGAAAGACCCGGCAGAGGATTCTGGTATTCTGCTTTCTCGCTGAGACAGCCCTGTGTCAATTTACTGCGAGGTGAAAACATACTTTTGGAAGAGATAACAATTTTATTAAACACTAGCAGGACCCGTGTCCCGGCGTTGCCCGGGGAAATATAACAGCCTGATTTTAATGTTTAAGTTAAACTCACCAGCCATTGGGTCACTATTGAGATGTACACGTATGTTTGTACATAACGTTACAGTTTTAAATGTACTTCCACAAATATGACAATTTAATGCAAGCATTAAGCTCATCAGGGGGACTTCCACGTGGAACAATAGGAAGCATTTGTCGGAAGTCACCTGATAATAATAGTGTTATGCCACCCATAACAGCATCACGTCTCTTGAGATCACGGAATGTTTTATCTAGAGCATTTACCCTGCGTTGTCCTGGTTAAGTCATATTGCCGAGTAGAGAGATTGGAAAAAAATAATTCAAAATATATTAAAAGTCACATAAACTTCCACTTCTTAATTTTGTTCTAACCTCCTAGTGTGTTGATCACGTTTATATATTGGGAGACATTAACACTGTGTCGGTTAACATTTTTAAGCAAACTAAAACTTGTTCGCTTGAGGTATGGTAGATACCATCTATTACAACCTTTGAGCAGCCTTAAAGTACAGTCATGATTATATCGAAGCCCTGCAGTATACAATTTTCAAGGTTTTATATTTTGGTGCAAAACTATAGACATTCAGCCGATTTAATATTTTTAACAGCCGAATTACAATTTAACTCTTAAAAAATACATAGAAAAGTAAAAATCTTGTCAGCGCTGGTGTATTTTGATACATAAATGTAAACGAAACAGGTTAAACGGATTAAAGATTAGGAAAAGACAAAACATTGAAACCTGTAATCTACAGTAACAAAAGAAATAGTCGTAAAAGTCATTGTATGAATAATTAGCGAGACCCGTTCACTGGTGTGGTCGAGAAATGGAAGAGCCCAAGAAACCTCTCTCCATCTCAAAACATCATATAATTATAGTGTTCTCCAATTATTCAATTTATAAATAATAATGAATATTTAGACATTCATAGTATTTCATAACAAAGAAAACATATTCTTGTATCAACGCATTTACGTAGAGGCGAGGATTTTTTTTCTTTTAATATTTTGTTTGTGTGTTAGTTGTAAATAATAGTGTCTATACACAAACACTTGAAGGGATGTGCTATTTTATAGACATACAAGTATTCATAAATAAAGTAAATATTATAGATATTTCTTCTAAGTATTATGTTTATGAAGATCATGGAGAGCAGTGTTTAATTAGAAGAATAAGCAAATGTATTGTTCAAAAATCGACTTTGGATTTGAATAATAATTAAAAGAAAAATCATATTTAAATAACAATAAAAATACACCGAAATTTAATTTATAAAAAAATATGTGCATTTAAACGTTAGTATCGTTTCATAATTAAAAACGGGCATCCTCTTATAACGTACGTTTCTATGGTAACTTACGGATTTTCTGACGCGATGTGCCGACTACGCTAGTTTCTATAACAACTGACTTGTAAGAACTGTTATTTGCTAGCTCGAAACAGCACGAGGGATAAAATTCAGGTGCAAAGCGAATAACTGCTATCACGATTAATATGCAGTCTTTTATTTTTCTTAATAAGTACACCGACAACCGAAGCACTCATGTGTAACAATCTAAAGTAAAAAATAGTACGTAATCGTTATTATATACGAGTTTAAAACAAAGACTTGTATGGGACGTTTCGTTATGTATATTCTAATAACGGTATGTGAAAGCAGATTATGTGTGTTTGTCTATTATGTGTTATCTTAAAACATAAGTTTCGAAAGTATTTTAATTAGCCGCGCAAGTGTGCACAGACGGACGTTGTACTATTAATAGTGATTCTAATTGGATTTCTATCGTATTTCCTTTACTGTATTTTGGATTAGATGATGAGAACCTAATACGGGGGATTATTTACTTTCGTACTAGCAAAGGAAAAGAGCGGATGAACTGACAAAATATAAAATCGGTTAATTCGAACCTAGCTAATATGTTTACGTACGTACGTACCAATAATCGGACTAAATCACATACAAAGAAGAATGCTATATGCAGATGCTGTTTATCGAGGTAAACCTGTTAAACAAACAGGTAATATAATTTTGCTTTATATATAAGTTAATGTACGTTTTATCGTTGGTGCATATCCAATTACAGCCTTAATTGGAAAAGTAAAATAATTTTGCAATACGAGGACAAGTAAAAAACGCTGTTAGGACTCGTGTGTTTTTACCTTTCTTCGCAAAATAACTGAATTAAGTTAAATACTAAGTTGTTGTTTGCTTGAAGTTAATCATTTATGCTCTGAACATTTAACAATTATTCGTAACTCATTTTTGAAATGAGTAATAAATAATATATCTAAAAAGGAAGAAAGATTACATACGAATCGATTGCTGATAGAATTCTTATATTTTAGTGTTTTTTTAAATAAAAAACTGAAACGGAATATCTCATCTAATTTCGAAAGATCAAAATTAGTATGGGTAAGAAGAAAATATTTTAAAATGAAAATCTAAACATGTCATAAATACCGGAAGTGAAAAATAGTAATATATAAATAAGACCCTATAATATTTTAGACACACATTTATTAGCCCACGAGAAGTGAAAATAGATATTAACAAATTAAAACAATATCATGATGTATGCGCACATAAGTTTGTTTGATATATATATATATATATATATATATATATATATATATATATATATATATATATATTAATATTAAATAAAGTGTTACAACAACATCCGGACCAAGGTTTCAGATCCGAGAAAATCGGACCTTCATCAGCGGAGTCGTATAGCTTAATGAGTGAGAACAACCGCCAGGAATTTCAAAATATTGTCCGTTGGAAAGATGGAACACTTTCAGATTTAAAATTGTCACGTGCGTGGAATATTCGTAGTCAGTTATGGAAAAGTTTCAGATCAAAACAACAGCAACGCTGTACATCGAAAAAGCAAGAAATTAAATGGGAATAACGTTAACGGTTGGACAGATGGGAACCTAGCATGTTTAAATTGTCACGTGCGTGGAATTACGTAGCCCGTTATGGAAAGTATTCAAATTTAACTAATAGAGACGCTATATATGTTATCGAAAGTAAATGGAGATAACGTTAAAAATAAAAATAAATTTATATTAAGTTAAAAATTATATTGATATAATATGCTAATGTAATAATATATTTCTAAAAATATTAAATAATAAATCATTAAAAATAAAACTTATAATTAAATAAATTGTAGTCACACAATTTATAAATTTATGAAGTCGTAATGGTACTAATCATAAGAAAATTAAGGTACTAATAATAAAAGGGGGGGATAAAGAAAGATGAAAAAGAATAATGAATAAAAATAATAAAGAAAAATAAAGAAAAATGAAGAAAACTAATATAAATATAAAGATGAAATAAATACACTGTTAGATAAAAAAATATATATATATCAATTATTTTCCTTTACCCTCTGCTGAAAAAAGTAAATTTATGGTAAACTTGCCTAGTAAAAAAGCCTGCCAGTTTGAAATCCAATGTAATTAGCGAAACAAAATAACAAACATTACCAAATAACAAAATTGAAAACAAAGAAAATATAACTCAACAATTAAAATTGAAAAAATAATCTGGTCATATGCACACCCGCTTTCCGTATACCTTAAAAGTTCCAATCAATAATATTTACATCTTCATTACGGTCGATCTGAGGAGGTTTAGCCAAAGTAAAGCAACAGCAGATACATATGAAACCTACATTTTTATATAAATAAGAATAAATAAATATATAAAGAATATATATATATAAGAAGTATGTTAAGAAGGCTGATGGCAATGCAGAGTGTCGTATAGGTTGTAAGCTAGAAGGAACAAAAATAATAAATCGAAGTGGGGGAGATTACTACTTATTTTTCTTTAAAATGGCTGTTTGTGTGCTATCCGGATAATAATTAAAACAATCATTTATTTAATATTTCGATAAAATCTTCCCTTTTAATAAAAAATAATAAACCCCGATGGAAAAATCCGTCTGCATAGAGAATTCACCAAAATGGACGCCAGAGTGTAGGGTTGAAGCAAACTAGTCCCACAGAGAATAGAAATTGCTAAATTTTAAAATTATGTTTTGTATATAAATGTAGTGTTCAAAAATAGGTGTGTAATATTGGATAAATAATTGGGTATTGTATGACTGTTAGTTTTGATAATATATCTTATTTGTATTTGTTTCTGCGTGTTGTTCTGTTACTTTCGTTTTCTTCGTGTTTTTAATATAAAGTAATTAATTAATCTCTTTTTTATTATCATTAAGTTTATTAAATTTTTTCTTGGTAATCATATATTTAAAAAAATATTATTAATTGTGGTTTTACTGAAATTAGTTTATCGAATTAATGTAATCTGTTACTTATTATAGGATTTTATATATTTATTTTACGTTTAATTGAATCTAGTTAAATTCAGGTTTTAACCGTAAGACAGTTTAAGGGAAATAACTCTGCCTGTTACTAAATTGGTTCGTTAATGATAATTAATTTATAGATTCAGTCGATAGAAGTCTGTGTATTAAGTTATACCTCGGTTATTTAAAGAAATATTCTATATTTCCTTTAAAAAGATTATTTACAGGCAATTGTTTCTGTACATTTAAATAACATATATTTTATGATATACACAATATTGCAAATAATTATGAAGAGGCTTCATCAGTGTGTAATATTTCACAGTCCGGCTGAAAAATTAAAATGCGCCAAACATTCATTTACTTTATACATATTTCCTTTTCACTCCGAATTACAAGGCGAAACCTTATTTAACACTTGTTTCTTGTATATAAAAGTTCATGTAGTATTGTGTTTATCATATCTGTTTTTTCTATTGTTTTAAAGTGATCATATTCGATCGATAAAAACATATTTCAAGGTGAATATATACACAATAATTATTTATTACCAAATGAAATTATTCCTATTGAAGCCTTTTCTCATTTGTTTCTTCTCCGTTTGTCTTCATTCTTATTGCCGTTTTTATTTTTATCCATTGCTGTCAGGGCCCCAATTTCACAAACAAGGTGTTTACCAATCTCATACTAATCACTTTGTCAAAAATTATACGAAACAGATATAATTTAAACCGTTAGGAAAATTGAAATGTTCAACTTTGTGCAGAGTTCTTCTTTGTCTTAACGTGCAAGTTTCTTAACGCGCAATCTCTCTACTGATTGGCAATAAAAACTGATGCTTTTTTTTAAGTTAACGTGCGTTAATCTCGTTAGGTATCACTATTAAAAGCAACTGATTTTAATATATATATATATATATATATATATATATATATATATATATATATTATAAGTAATACTACACATTTGAATTAAGGGGGTAATTGCTAGTAAACGACACTAAATATAGAATAAAGAGTAAAATAAGAATGTAAATGTGAACGAATAGAAAACACTACTATAATAAATTAATAACCTGCATATGAGTAATAATAATAACAATGATAAAAATAATAATGATAATACAAATAAAAAGTGACATACGTAATAAAATCATTATATATATATATATATATATATATATATATATATATATGAAGTGAAATATTTTGAAAATCAATAATCGTGAAATTTAAATGAAAAATTCATTTACTTTTTTTGCAAGCTTTCGTTGTAGAACAACTTTGTCAGGCGAGACTGTCTTATAGATTGTTCTGCTTTTCTTCCATCCTTATTTTAACCCCGAAGGATCGAATCACGATATGATCAGAAAGAGATGTCAAGTTATTAAATACGTTAGTAAGTGTAGTCCTGGCGAGGTTATGCACAGATTAGCGCTGTTTTAAGTAAGGAGATTGACAACATCTTTGAAGCACGCATTAGAAATATTATTAAATAACAGGAAGTGTTTTTGTTTGATAAGACTTTTTTATTTTGTCAATTTTACGAATGGTCCATTTAGCGTTTCGGTCAAATTGATGTATGTAAGTTCCATGGGTTTCTTGTCCTATTTACTTTCTATTTTTGCGAGTACTTTTTATTTTATTCGGCTAGTGTTAAATTGTTGCATAAAATAAGTGGCACGGTGCATGTGATCTAGGAGGTATGAGCATATGCGTTCTATACAATGCACGAATGATAAATGATATATTTGAATTCCATCGCCAGCCCGATGAGTTAGTCGCTATTTGCACCAACGAAACAAAACTTGTTTTGTCGCAACTAATGGAATAAAATCAAAAAATATATATTTTGCTCTGAATTTTCATTGATCACTCTCATAAACCCGGTTTCAACTTCCTTCGGATTCATACCCCCTGGATATTTGTAACAAGTTAATTATATATATATATATATATATATATATATATATATATATATATATATATATATATATATATATATATATATCACTCAGAACCATCCACATGTATTTCATTCCATGCTACTGACTTCACCAAGCCCGGACCCCGGTTCTATTGCTCCGAGCAGTCTCTACTACTTCTTCCCATCAACCCATCATCCAATCATGTAAACTCAATATTTTCATGTACTTGCATGACATTTTTCTTAATATTATCATCTTGAAGAAGTCTTTAAAATCAAGACGAAACGTAGATGATATTAAAAAAAGACATCCCTTTTTGGTTTTTCGGTTTTCATTTCCCATCACGTCGAATTACCTTCATCTTTCCTTTCTCATATATATATATATATATATATATATATATATATATATATATATATATATATATCTTTAACTCTTAATTTTTTTAAATAAACTATTTCATACCCTCAATAAAGATATATTTAACAGAAAAATTCTTGACGAAATTTTCAAAGATATGCTTCCAAATAAAAGTAATCCAGAAGATGGATTAAAAATGATCACGAGCGGGATATAACATCCTTGAATAAAACCAAGAGACTCTAATAGAAAGCCCAGCCAGAAGACAGTATACACTCATGGCTCAATTGATAAAGTCTAATCAAATCGAATCAAAACTAATTCGCTTATTGATCAGTCAGACGGTACACAATGAATTAAATCATCTCCGTTGCTCGTAGCAATAGAGGTGGTTTTATAAAACTTACGTTCCTATCATTCAAACCTGGAATAGAAACAGTGCACATTGTGTTAGACTTTGCATCCACTTTCTCTAATATAATCTATAAAGCCATTAATCTGTTAATGTTTTTCTGCTTTATGATTAAACGAATAGCAAATCATTTGAAGTCTGTATATGTAAACAGAATAATCATCTTTCGATATGTCAATGTGTCGCATTGGAACAGAATTGCAGTTCGTTGGTCAATTAGAAGAAAAAAAAACGAAAAAGAATTGGTGTTTTGACGAATTCATTCAAGGGAAGACTAGTGGCTATTGGTTAGAGAATTGTATGACAAACCATAAAGTTACCTGTTAACTAATCAGGAAACTATTAATTACTTATATATAGTAAAGATGAACATAAATCATATATCATTGTATTTGGTCAATAAAATACATTGTATGCAATAAACAGTTATGTACATTCAACAAAACTCTAAATGCAGCAAACTTTTTTTTGATATTCATTTCAATTTATTGAACATATGCATATATTAAATCTGAACGTTTAGAAATCGATTCTGCTAAACTGCTCCTACAGACAATGTACGGTAATGGGAAAAGACTACGTGATAATTTGCTAACTTCTCTTGTGGATAACATGAATACTTCTCTGTCAGGTAAGACGAAACTTACCTTATTAAATATTTCACAGTGCAAGTACTATGTTATTATTATCTAAAGGGTGTGTATTACGGAAACAAAAACACCATTTTCGTGCGACATTTATTAGCTACAAGACTACAATTAAAATAGGATGGGATCGTCAGGACTTGAAGTCTTTGAGTCAGGGCTGCGATTTCCAAGCCTTAAGGCTTCGAGGCGAATCCATCAAAGGAGAATTGATCAATCTATATACAATCGAATACAATATGATAACGACAAGTTCAGAACAAACGATTGCAATTAGCTACAGCTTACGACCAAGTCATTACGTTAGCCGTGGCTGAAACATAATTTGCTTCTTATATACGATCAAATATTGTCGACGCTGGTCGAAAACCTTTTGCAACTATTTCTGCTCTTATTAAAAACTCGCCCACCGTTAAAAGTATGTTGTCTTAAATCTCTTGTTTCTACCGCTCGCAATGCCTAATATCCTTCACTAGCTGCAGAATAGGTCACCACCCACCGAATAAAACGTTACCTGTGCAATGTTACAAATGTTAAATCTGTGCACCCATCCCGTATTCTCGATCGCACGACTGGAGAATCCATAAACACAAGTGTATAAAACGCGGCAATTTTCGAGGATATTTTTTATCGAACAGCGGCTTATGCGATCACAGCAACTAATATTGTATTATCTAACTTTTCTGCCTATCGTCTTCCAATGTCTATCTTGAAAGTCAAAATCAATGGAATAACTATACATTTACTTATTGATACGGGTAGCTTACACATTTTTGTCGATTTTACCATTGCAAGCAAATAGAAAATTATACGCTAGTATAGTCGTATAACTATGGTAATTGCTGTTATTGTCATGACTAGTGCCCACGAATTGTGGTAATATTGGTTATGGAATCTACAAAGAAAACAAGGGCACTAGACTTCTAGAAATGCGTGACTCATTCCAGTGATATTGCAACAGTGAATGTCGCCATCCGCTTGATGGTAGAAACGGCATGGCAGTCTCGCATCGACAATCTTGTTGACCCATAGAATTTTTCGTTAGAACATTCTTGCGATCCGAGTCAACCTTCTACTATTGAAGGCGGGGATGGATAGTCGTTATTGACACAACTTCAGAAAAGTTAAAAATCTATAATAGTCGATGCATTTTTCTAGCCAGTATTCCACTGACAATTATCGAGGGCCTCACGCAATTGTTGAATATATGTGATGTGACCTCGATATGTGTGACGTGGTCTCGATAGATGTGCACTACCAATTTATCTGCGATAATTTTACCACAGCTTGTAAAGCACACGCCATCAAATCAAGATCCAAATACTTCCGACGAAAATACATTCATTAAATTGTAAATTACAAAATTGCTAAGATAATCTATAATTGTACAAAATTAGTCTCCGTGGAAGAAATAAATCATGATAACATTCTCTGAAAAGTAAAAGAACGAATATTTATAGATTATTCCCAGAACATAAGCCCGTTTTTCGTAACCGGCCTTTTGGCCAAGATCAAAGTGTAGTATCTATTCCGATGGATACTGCACCCCATAAACTGGTATTGTCTTGGCCTTCGGAGCTTGATTTACGCCGGTCTATGGGTCAGTCCTGTGCAGTACTAGGAGGTCCACCCTCCCAGGCTTTGCCTCCCCTCTTTGGGGAGGTGTAAGTTTATTGCTTACTGCCTGAGGCGCCCCTACCTGGGAATGCCGACGGAGCTGCCCAGGCAATTTTTAATGGCCAGAGTGCTCACCTTCTCGAGCGCTGGTTTATCAAATCCCACTCTCCTGACCTTGTGTTACATCTTACCGCTGTGGGAGGTAGATAAATAAAATAAGCCCGTTTATGCAGTTGTACACTAATCCACAACCCCGTCTTGGCGAGATAGAATAGTGGGAATCGTTAAGTATAGGATTTTAGTACCCTGCGACAAAACAGTGATTGGCATAAGGAGTGTGGATCTGATGAACAAGCTTTATATGAGGTTAGACGAATATTATTTGGGGGCTAAGAGATGTGGCCAGATTTCAAGGGGTCATTGACGAAGTAATTATTATCGGTTAACTAGAAGACACTTTTCTTTACAGCGATATTACAGTGTGCGGTTTAGCCAAAGGAGATCATAGTAATAGTCTAAAACTGTTTATGATAACGTACAAATATATATGTACACAAAACAATTATAAGTATTCTCATGGGATTAGACACGACTAAACTGCAAGGATACATTGTGAGCGCAGCAACAATGGCGTAATACTCTCTTCTTCTTTCATGTGAATCAGATGATTCTGGTGTTGGTATTAGTTTCCCCGATGTTTTTCCAGTCAGAAATCTTTCTGGAAAGACATCGGGTACTTACGAGAAGGTTTCCAACATCCCTAACTGAAAGTGGTACTGTGGAACTGACTGGATTCGAACTTGAGATATCCAGGTCTTCACTCTGTGTCGTTATCCACTTAACCACCGTCACCTTTCGCGTCACACCCTGAAATGCTGGAATTACTCATTCATCTTTACACTTCTGCCTTATAACATGTCATATGTATATTTGCTTTGGATAGCTTTATTTTCTGACTAAATATGTTCATTAACACAGATTACAAGCTTTCCCTTGCGTTTTTTACCATCAAAGCTCTTGCGACCATAAAAAATGGCTGTTACAAACTGTGATATCGCTACAGTGAATGTTGTCATCCGCTTGGTTTTAGAAACGGCATGGCAGTCCCGCAGAGACAATCTTCTTGACTCATAGAATTCTTCGTTAGAACATTCTTGCGGTCCGAGTCAACATTCTACTCTTGAAGGCGGGGTGTAGTAATTATTGACACAACTTCAGAAAAGTTACAAATCAAATGTAAGTTTCATTTACGTTGAATCTTAATACGACTAGTTTAATAAAGAACGACAAAATATCTAAGTGATGAATAGAGCTTTTTTGCTTTTTATTTGAAATTGTATATCGCCCTGGCAAACAAAATGCAACGGGCGAGGACCTTTCAAGAGTGTGTAGGTCAGCAACAGTCACAAAGGTATCCTAACTATACATAAATAACTGTCACTCGGATATCACCAGGATGATTAATGTGATCCGAACGTGAAAAGGGATCACGAACTCCTGTCATCGTTGCACAGTAATAAAACCTCGGTTCTCTAAAACTAAACCCGGAGCCGTAATAAAAACCATACAAAAAATTGAAAAGCTTCAATTGGACTTCAAGGTTACTCTACCATATAAAACACGAAATAAATATATACTTACAGAAGTAGACTAGTACTCTGGGTTCCTGTTTGTTTATCCCATTTCCTGATGTTTTAAAGAGAACCGCTATACAATATCTATTTCTTATTTAACTTTTTGAGTATCAGTATGCATCGATACACCAAAACCACAATTATGATAGTCACGTTGGCCGAAGCCTTATATGCTATTAGAATGTTATTTATACTTCAGCTAATACAAAAAAAAAGACTTAAACGTTCTTTGCATTCCCAAGATTAAGCAAAGTTGGAATTCTTCTTTTTTACTACAATATTATTTTAAAGAAACATGCTCACTAAAACAAGTACGGTAAGTAAGCCAATCCAGACTAATTTTTGTTTCCTCTCTTAAAATGTTGTTTGACAGAAAGTGATATTGAATCACTTTTAACAGTAACAACACACAAAATGTTACTAGGCATGTGTGTTAAACCACCCAAAATTTAAATTCTGTCAAACTTCCGCTCTTTTTTATTTTTGTGGCATATCAACCATTTTTAGGTTATTTAATACTGAGAAATAACGCCCATTTTAACCGGTTCATTGTACACGATTAGCTGAATACAAATTGCTAATTTGTCCATAAATTGAAGGTTCATACCTTTCTCAAGTGAATAATTCAGTAAATATCAATAAATACTTGCTATATACTGTTTTCATAAATAATTACATTTTTTTTTTCTATTCGTGATTTTCAGTCCTCTCATAATATTGTTCATGATTCAACTGCCAATCTAGTCATCTTATTTACACTTATTTTCGAGTGGCTTTTAGCCTTAATAAGTAATATTTTTTAAAAAAGCATTCCAATGAGAGACAACAGAACATCTCACTCACTCTACTTATATCAATTTACTAGAAAAATGAGCTCGGCTTCTATTGTTTAAATAAAGACATTGTGAGTTGGTAAAGCCAGGTAAATATAAAAAATTAAAAGAACAAATATCAAATTAGTCGGTCTCTGCTAACTCTCTCTCTCTCTCTTTCTTTCTATCTCATCTACTGATTAAATATGTTTACTTCTTGTGGTGTTACTTCCTTTTGGCTATAATGGTCTATTGCAATCGCAATATTTTTATTGTTTCCTTTCTTTTTTTTATATTCGGCTTTTAATAAAGAGAAATTGGGAGAAATTCGCGGAGGCGATAGTGATATAGACGGTGTAAAATAAAAAATATATATATAGTGAGAGAGGCAGCGAGGGATGAACAGAAAGTTATTAAGGGATGGGTCACTTGGTGAGTTAATTGCAAATTAAAGTTAATTGGAACATTTAAGCTGGATTTTTAAACATAACTCAATCTCAATACCATGGGATATTTAAACATGCTTATTGTGTGACCAAAAGATATATAAAAAAACTTAGGAATACAGACGTTGATTAACACAGCTTTCGTATAATAATTGGTATACTTTTCAAGCATACATTTTAAGGTGACCCACAAGCTGGGTTTAGATATGTAATGTTATTCCTGTTTGCGTGTATACCTGATTTTTTTATAAATTTGAAAGTGTTAATATTAATTTTTGCTATTAATATCTTAAAAAATAATGTATTTGTTTATTAATACAATAACCTCCCCCCCCCCCCAAAAAAAAAGAAAATCGAATAAATCAGAAATGGTAACAAGGACTTTTTTTTTAATTTCTGGTCATCCGTTCGTCACGTGACGCTGTATTTGTTTCAAGATTATGACATGATGAACGGAATGGAATTTTCTAAGATCTCCCCTTTTTGTGGCTTCCTGTTGCTGCGGGATTGTTTGAAGCAAGATGAAGAGCTGATGCCACCGAAACAATCTTTGCACCTTTCTATTAAGGCTTGTTTATTTTGCGTTTTATTTTTATTTAGTCAGTGGGAAACAATCGTCCATTATTTTCGAGTCGATAGTCTACCTTTCTCAGAATACTTATTACGCAATATAACTGAAACTTTTGAAATAAGTTCACACAACAGACAAATGCAAATCGCTGTTATGTCATCTCAACGTGAAAATAACATAGGCTTGCAAAGAAAGACGATGTAAATGATTGCCAAAAGGTTGTAGAGTATCATAATTCTCCTTCATATTCAAAATGCAATACAGTTGACAGCTTACGTAATGGACAGTGTTCATTAAACCGTATTTGTCATAATTCTCTTGGTAGTTATCACATTTTTCGCTCGTCTCGATACTTAAAATTCATCACATTAATTACTATTCATCAAGTAGGTCTCTAAGAAAATAGTCATTACTTAACGATACTGTCCGTTTACTAAGCTATCCATCATTGGGATGACGCATTTAGTTTGTCAAGTCATTTGTTAGAGATGAGTTCATTAATTGAGACATTTGCAAAGGGTTCCACAGCTTATTGATTAGAAAGGCGCTTGCTATGCTTCGCAAGGAGAAGATAACTCATTGATATTCAGCTTACGGCGTTGCGGGAGACACGTGTCATTATTGACAAATAATGGTTACCTTCATACGATCTATGACTGTGAGATCGCCGGATGTTCGAAACTCTACTCGATCTAGTATAGAAAAACGTGTCAGACGTACACGTTGTCTAGTGGTTGAAGAGCAGAAACTTAGCTGGGAAAAATAATTCTCAATATATTACACGAATAGGTTTTGTATAAGCAAGTTGGATAAGAAGCAACGTATGTCATGAATGTTATTTATCGTAATTTTTCAGATGGAGTCATTCTATTTGTAATATATATATATATATATATATATATATATATATATTATAATATAAAATGAAGTAATAAAATAAGGTGTCAATAAAATTTTATTAGAATTCAAAGTTCAAGCAAAGTATCCTTAAGTCCTTAGCTCATGAGTTTTCAAAGATAATTCTTCTCTTCAGAGGACCATTACCGTAGTTATACTACTACAGGTAATAAAATTAAGCTTTGAAAATATATAAAATTATATACACAAAAACATAAAAATACATAACATCAAATATATCAACCACAAAAATATACTTTTTGTTGAATCTATACAATTCATCCAGGTCATAACAATTGAAAAACATAATCAGGAAAGACATTCAGAGGGTTGGCCGAGGATTACTCCAAGTTATAAATAAGAAATTGAAGGAGCTGACAAAGTTATCCAGTTGTCAGCTCCTTCAATTTCTCGTATATGGACTGCTATTTATAACTTGGAGTAATCCTCGGTCAACCCTCTGAATGTATTTCCTGATTATGTTTTTCAATTTGTATGACCTGGATATTATAATATTAATGCTCTATCCAGTATATTGAGCTTCAGTTTTTATCCGGATGTTTCACTAATTATAAGATATTAGTTGACGCTTATATATTTTGTTGGATTGCTTCATATATATATATATATATATATATATATATATATATATATATATATATATATATATATATATATATGTAATTATTTTTATTGGTGATTGTAGCGTTCGTTGTTATTTTGCTTACTATTATTTCGATTGTCTCACTTTCCTAAATGATTAAGATGCAGGAAATCGTATGTGTGTATATATATATATATATATATATATATATATATATATATATATAGACAAGCGTTTTTATATTTTTGTTATTATATCCACAAAGTTTTATTATCCGTGGGTTGTTTTCAGGCCCCCATTAAAAATAACTACACACTGAGAAAATCTAGAACCTGGACATAGCGTCATTGTCTCATAGTTGATGATGGCTTAATAACATCTTCATTTTTTTTAACCTTAGTTTTAAAAAGACTAAGAAGTTAAATAATCCAAAAAGGATTGCCCTGCCATACAAAGGACAACCCGACAGAATATATTCTCAAAAAGATATTTCCCAAGAAAATACTATTGGTATTTAAATTGTATATCACTACTTATCTTGAATAGCCCATGCGAGATGAATTTCTCGTCTACTCTGGCTGAGATGTTAAAAAGTAAACCATTTAAATTACATCAGCATTCATTTCTTTTCATAGATTCATTAAAGCAAATGTTAACAATTTTGTAATAATATGATTCATAAAGAACTTTAGACGCGTAATTATTTTCATAAAGCATACTACAGTTAAAAAATACACGATATTGCCTACTCAGAGACGGCTGTCGTACCAGACTAGTGTAACCGCAAACCCAACATGACATTAAAAACAGGTTACTAACATACACGTCGCAGAGTACGCGAACGAAATAACGTACAAATTAACAGGTTGGCTGATCACAGTCAGGCGCATGCGTTTAAACGAAGAAAAATTAGAATTAGTATGTTCCCTCCCCAGCATTAAACAGTTAAACGTAAAGATATCTGTTTAGTTTCGTAATACTCAATTCGAGTGATTATTTCATTCTTCACTGAGCGCCCTTATGCAACATTAGTACAAATGAAGTGATCACATAAAGTAATAATATTAATAAAAATAATAATAATACTTCTAAATAATTATAATGATAATAATACTTCTACATAATAATAATAATACTTCTAAACAATAATGATAATAATAATAATACTTCTAAATAATAATAATAGTAATAATACTTCTAAATAATAATAATAATAATAATACTTCTAAATAATAATGATAATAATAATACTTCTAAATAATAATAATAGTAATAATACTTCTAAAAAATGATAATAATAATACTTCTAAAAAATAATAGTAATAATCATAATAATAATAAATAATAATCATAGTAATAATACTTCTAAATAATAATACTAATACTTCTAAATAATAATAATGATTATAATAATACTTCTAAATAATAATAATAATAATAATAATAATAATAATAATACTTCTAAATATTGTTAATAATAATACTTCTAAATAATAATAATAATAATAATAATAATAAATGATAATAATAATACTTCTAAATGTTAATAATAATACTTCTAAACAATAGTGATAATAATAATAATAATTATTATTATAATAATAATAATACTTCTAAATAATTATAATGATAATAATACTTCTAAACAATAATGATAATAACAATACTTCTAAATAATAATAATAATAATAATACTTCTAAATAATAATAATAATAATAATAATAATACTTCTAAATAATTATAATAATAATAATAATACTTCTAAATAATAATAATAATACTTCTAAACAATAATGATAATAATAATAATAATAATAATAATAGTAATAATACTTCTAAATAATAATAATAATACTTCTAAATAATAATACTAATAATACTTCTAAATAATAATAATAGTAATAATACTTCTAAATAATAATAATAATACTTCTAAATAATAATAATAATTATAATTATAATAATAATAATACTTCTAAATAATAATAATAATAATAATAATAATAATAATAATAATAATAATAATAATAATAATAATATTGGTTTAAAAAATTCACGACCATGCATGAAAGAATAGCGCAGAAACTGAGCGGATGTCTCTATAAAACAGACGTACCAGAATGGGTGACGGAAGGAAGAACAACACTAATACAAAAAGACCCCAAAAAGGGAACGACCCCCGGCAACTACGGACCGATAACATGTCTACCAATAATGTGGAAAATTCTCACAGCACAACTGAGAGAACAAATCTACCAATCCCTGGACAATCGTGGACTGCTCCCCGAGGAACAAAAAGGATGCCGGAAAGGACAAAAAGGGGCACATGATCTACTATACATTGATCAAAAGACCCTGACGGAGGTGAAGAGAAGACAAAAGAACATAACCATGGCATGGATTGACTACAAGAAAGCCTACGACAGAATCCCCCAAACATGGATAATTGAATGCTTAAAGATATACAAGATACCAGAAAGGATTATTAATCTCATCCAGAAAGCAATGGAAACATGGAGACTAAAACTGACAGCCGGAGGACAATACCTGTCTGAGATAAAAATACAGAGAGGCATTTTTCAAGGAGACTCCCTATTACCACTACTGTTTATAATAGCCATGATGCCACTCAACTACATACTCAGAAAGTGTGATGCCGGATACAGGTTTACGGATACAGAACAAAGAATTAACCACCTGATGTACATGGATGACCTTAAACTGTTTGCAAAAAACAAAAAAGAACTGGAAAAGCTGATAAACACAACCAGGATTTTCAGCCAGGATATCCAAATGGAGTTTGGAATAGAAAAATGTGCACTGCTAGAGATCAAAAAAGGAAAACTGGAGACGACAGAAGGTATAGAACTCCCCAACCAAGAGGAGATGAGGGCGCTAGGAGAACATGATAGCTACAAATACCTGGGAGTTCTGGAAGCAGACACAATCAAATATACAGAAATGAAAGAGAAGATTGGAAAAGAATATCTACGAAGAACAAGGAAACTCTTAGAAACTAAACTATATAGCAGAAACCTAGTAAAAGGGATAAACACATGGGCTGTATCACTAATAAGATACTCTGGACCATTCATAGGCTGGACCAAAGAAGAACTCAGGCACCTTGACCAAAGAACAAGAAAACTAATGACTATGCACAATGCTTTGCACCCAAAAGACGACACGGACAGACTCTACGTGAAAAGAAATGAAGGAGGTAGAGGACTGGTAAGTATAGAAGACTGTGTGGAAGACACCAAAAAAGAGCTGGAGAAATATGTAACCCAGAACACGGAAAGACTGATCACCACAGCAAGAGACACCAGCCCAACAAACAACCCCGGAAGTACTGAACCCAGAAACAAAAAGACAAGAAAGGAAAAGTGGGAAGAAAAACAACTACATGGACGCTTCATAAGACTCACAAGCGATGAAGCCAATGAAAACAGCTGGGCATGGCTAAGAAAAGGACACCTGAACAGAGAAACGGAATCTCTGCTGACGGCCGCACAGAACAACGCGATTAGGACAAACTTTATTAAAGCAAAGATAGATAAAACCCAGGAAAACAGCAAATGCCGACTGTGTGGACAAAGAGACGAAACGATAAATCATATAATAAGTGAATGCAGCAAGCTAGCACAAAAGGAATACAAGAACAGACATGATAGCATGGGGAAAGAAGTACACCGGGAAATGTGCAAACAACTGAATTTCGAATATGCAAAAAAACGGTACAAACACAAACCAGAAACTGTACTAGAAAACGAAAAACACAAACTCATATGGGATATGAACGTACAAACAGACAAACCCATAACAGCAAGGAGACCGGATATGATAATAATCAACAAGAAAGAAAAAACCTGCAAAATCGTAGACTTTGCCGTTCCAGCAGACAACAGAGTGAAGACCAAAGAGACGGAAAAAAGAAGCAAATATACTGAACTTGCCAGAGAATTGAAAGGAATATGGAACATGAAGAAAGTCAGTATAACACCAATAATCATAGGAGCACTAGGAACAGTCCCCAAAAACATGGAGAAAAGACTAGGAGAAATAGGAATCAAAGGGATAACTGAGACCATACAAAGGACAGTAATGATCAAAACAGCTACAATCCTGAGAAATGTCCTCGAATGCGGAAACCAACCCACATAAGCAACGAATGGAGAACAAACACATGGAAGCACAAAACAACAGAACCGGGGAAAATACAACCGCACGAGAGAGGCGCAAGCATAGGCTGACGCCACGAAAATTATGGACAGAGGGTCGAGGAGGGAAAGCGCAAACCAGACCTCCACTGGAAGAGCGCGGACAGCTCGAGGCCCTATGGGAGGCTTGTTGCCACTCGGGCCCCAGAGGGGACCAATGGCCCTTACCAGCGGGAAATCGGTGGTAGGTGGCTGTTGCGATACCGCAAGGTCATCAGCGGTGATGAACGAAAAGAGGTGGAGCATACTGGAAGTCTGAGGAGAC
>OY744530.1:30129384-30219384 GCA_963556195.1 Sepiola atlantica
CACGTAAGGTGGTATCTAAAAAGGAGTTTTTTGCCGGAATCCCAAACATCCAGTTCGGCAGCTCCCAAAGATCCCAAATTGACAAACGACCTCTTAAGAAGAGCCATTATCTAGATTTAGAGGTGGCTCAGAGACGATACAGGCCCGAAATTTTTCTAGGGTGCTCCTCGGGGGTGTCATCGTCAGACCTTTCAGAGGGAGAAAATTATGGACCTGCAAAACTAAAGACGAGGAGGGGGGGGGCTAAAAGAACATTTTCTCCCGACTCTGGATCCCCAATCCCGGCTGGACAAGGGCCCCAATTAATGAAGACTGCAGAAGTTCCTAGAAATTCCCAGGGAAATCTGGCAGCGTGGGGACCGTAAGCCCAGAAAACTCCAGAGGAGTATCGACAACTTTTTAAAAACAAGTATGCGGAGTTTATGGAGGGTACCAAAATAACACCAACCCCAGGTACTCTTGAAGGTATTAAAAAGAGGACGGTGTCATTGGTTACCACAGATGCAAAGACCAAGGGGCTTACTGGGGTCCTCAAGGAAAAATTATACAGATGTTGGGAGATCTGAAGATCCCGGCCACTTATGTGGTGCGTAGATCATACGCCATGTATGATATTTTACTCCCCAACATACGAGCAGCCGAGAAAGTTGCCAGCAGTGAAAGAACATGGAGGGCATCAAAAATCAAGCCCGAGTATATGCAAATGAGGAGGACAACCGTGACGATTCTCAGCGTCCCATGCTGTGTCTCGTCTGACCAGTTGAGAGCTGTAATGTCGCAGTATGGCGACGTCAAGGCGGTTGTTCCAGTCAGGGGTGCCCGGAACATCCAAACGGGCGACTACACTATCAAAATGCGACTCAATCGAGCAGGATTCTTGTGTATCCCGGCTCAGCTCCAGTGCGAAACATGGGTCATGTCCATAATAGTGGAGGAGAGAAGGTCGGTTTGTTGGCATTGCCAAAAATCAGGACACATAGCAAAGGTGTGCCCCAAAAGAATCCCGACGAAGAAACCGGTAACAGCACCAGCAGCTCCGAAGGCAGCAACACCAGTGCCGGTAGTTCCAAAAGAGGCAGCTCCAACGGAAACCACCGAGGGATGGAATAAGGTGGTGGCCAGAAGAGGGAAGAAACCGGTCCCTAGCCCAATCTCGGAACCGGCTAAAGAGAGAAATGATGAGGTGAAACAGCCAGCAGCAGCCATTAAGAGAAAATTCGCTGTCCCCTCTTCAGAGTCGGAAGTAGAGGAAGAGAAGGAGGAAGAGATGACTGTGGAAGGTGAAGCCCTTAAGACCCCAAAGGATCCTAGGACAAAGAAAAGCAGGGAGGCTAAGGAAAGCCAAAAGCCAGAAACAGTCCCTGAAATGGTCACTACATTTGCTCCCACTCCAAAACCCCAATCTCCAGCTCCATCAGATATGGATTCAGAGGAGAAAAATACCCCTCCCCTAGTTAATACTCCCGTGGAGACTCCCAACACAAAAAACACCTGAAAAGGGTATAGAGGAGACCGGGAAAGCCAGGGCAGAAAACCCGGAGAAAGCTGTTGAGGAGGAGATGAGTATAGAGAAGCCGGAAAAAGTCCCTCCAAAACATCACCTCCCCCTCCACCGATCAGAAGGGATAGATCGAAGAAGTTCCCGTTTTTACCAGGGGAAAGGATCTGTGAGGCAGATGTCTCACAGGTCCAGTCAGATTTGAGTAGACGCCAGAAGAACTACCTCAAACAGTTAGAGGCGTTCACTCACGTAAAAGGAATGAGAGTCGACAACCCGGCCAGTTTTACCGAGGCCCCGATGTTAACATCGTTCGTTAGACAAGACAAGGGAAGCCGGGCAAGGGCCCTATGGAGGATGTTGCAGGCCGGCAAGGAGGCTATACTCGGGTTGAAATTATTTGACGAGGAGCACCCGTCTTTAAAAAAATTAGCTTCAAGATGTCCGGGGAGGGTCCCCATTTATGTTCATCCCTCATTTTTTCGGGCTTTGAAACTAACTTTTCCCCTGGACGTGGGAGGTCTGGCTCGAGACGGATGAATTTCGTCCGAACTGCTGACCGGCAGTCTTGGTCAGGCCTTCGGCGTCCTCACTCCCGAGGACTTCGGCCCATTTGCGACATTTAAGTTAAGGATAATGGCTTTAAACCTTGCCACATTGAATGTGAGGGGCATGAGATCTCGAAGCGAGGCTGTTCGCGTGCTGAGGGATTTGTGGCCCTTAAGGTAGATATAGCTGCGATTGAGGAGACCCACTTCGTTTCGTATGGGGATTGTGATGTTCTGACTGACGACTACGACGTCATCTCAGCATATGGCAATGTCCGAAGTTGTGGTGTGTCTTTGCTAGTGAGATACACTCTGTCTGCGACAGTAAGCGTTGTTCATACGGATGCGGTAGGTCGGCTGGTCGTAGTCGATGTTGCCGTTGAAAACAGTAAATTTCGGATCGTTGCGGTTTATGCGCCCAACATTGCTGGTGAGAGGGTATCCTTTTATCGACGGTTGGAGACGTTTCTCGGGGGTTCGGAGCGAGTAATTTTAATGGGGAATTGGAACGCCGTCCTTGACCCCAAGATAGATAAGGTCGGGAGGAATAGAGGGTCGGGGTGGTATGAAAGCAGCCTGTCTGACCTGATGGCCTCATGCGATCTTGTCGACAGGTTTCGCGTTGATCACCCAGGGAGGGAGATGTGGACGTGGCATACTAGTGCGGCCTTCTTTCCGAGTACTTACTTGGACAGAATGTTAGTTAGAAGAAACGACATATATTTCTTATCTTGTCCCACGTTCACTTGGTAAGGTCATTCGGACCATAAATTGGTTATGGCCCGTTTGAATTTAAGCGATAGGCCTAGGTTAGCTGGGTACTGGAAGTTGAATACCTCCTTACTGGAAATACCCGACTTCCGGGACAAGCTAACGTTACTACTTCAGCGGAGTTTAGTGGGGTCAGTTATCGGGAGTAGTTAGTGGGTTAAAACTAAGGCTCACGTTAGACGCTTTTGTGTCCGCTATAGCCAGCGCCTCGCTCGAGATAGGGCTAGGACACAGAAGCGTGTAGATGATAAGATGACCCGGGCGGTGGCTGGGGGATCCGCTAGAGATAGCCTTAATTAAGGAGGACCTCAATCGCTTGGCTAGCGAGCGATATGAAGGTCAAGTAAAAGAAAGTCTCTAACGAAGCTGTGAACGTTGACGCTGTTGAGCGTATGGCTGCTTTACGTCGTGGCTCGGATGGGTACATTCGGAAGGTGAATAACCTGGAAGGACATACCCTAGTATCGACTCGTGAGATTTGCGAGGGGTGCCGTGAGCATTTGGAGGATCGCTTCACCCAACTACCCAGACTCCGCGGCCTGGAGTTTGGCAGCTATTTGGCTGACTCGCCCCGCCTAGAGTCGGCCCGAGCAGCTAGCTGTGATGGGGACGTTACAGAGGGTGAGATCATTACTACGTTGAAGCAGGTCGGCTACAACAAATCTCCAGGACTCGATGGTCTGCCATACGAAGTTTATTTGAGGCTGTCGCCCATGTTGTTCCTCTTCTGAAGGATGTGTTTAACCACTGGTTTGCTCAGGGCTCGATCCTTGGGCAGGTTACCAAAGGAGTGGTCACATTGTTGAAGAAGGGGGGGGAAATGTGAGTGGGGTATTTCGATAGTTATAGGCCCATAACTCTGCTAAACACATAGTTAAAGATATTGGTCCGTGTTCTTGCGAATCGTTAGCAGGTTGTTATCGCTGATTGTATCGAGCCTGAGCAAAACTATGCTGTAAAGGGGAGGTCAATTCAAAACAATTTGCATCTAGTTCGCACGATCCTAGAGGGTATAGAAGACGACACTGAAGCTGCGCTGATCAATTTAGATCAGTCCAAGGCTTTCGATAGGGTCGACCATGGTTTCTTGGAATCTGTTCTAAAGGCTGCCGGTTTTAATCCGGACTTCCGCAAGTGGGTCTCTATTCTGTATCGTCTGCCGATGGTAGCGGTGCAAGTAAACGGTAGGCTTTCGGAGTCGTTCGTGGTCTCTCGTTCGGTGCGTCACGGTTGTCCGCTGTCGCCCCTGCTTTATGTCCTGGCATTGGAGCCCTTCCTTCGCAAATTAAGGGACGGGGCGGCCACACCAGTCCTGCGCGGAATCGCTATCCCTCCTCACTATGCGCGAGTCAGGGTTTCCATGTATGCCAATGATGTCACCGTTTTTGTGTCCACCCGTGAAGACATAGAAGCGGTAATTAAGGCGCTCGCTCGGTATGAAGAAGTGACAGGGGCCATTGTCAACCGCAGCAAGTCCAACGGCCTGAGGTTGGCTGCCTGGAGCGGAGAAACCGCACTTCCAGATGATTTCAGCTGGACCGATGGCCTGGTTCGGATCCTTGGCGTTTGGTTAGGACCGGGTCTCCAGCTGGAAAAGAAGTACAAGCAAAGATCGAATCGTCTGTTAGGGCTTGGATTCGAAGGAAAATTTCCTTGAAGGGGAGAGCGGAGGGGTGCGCTTCTTACGTCTTTCCTCTCATCCTTAACCGACTGTCTGTACTCCCTCTGCCTGCGGACCGCCTTCTTGCTTTCACGCGCTTGCTCTTTTCACTTCTGTGGAAGGGGCGGAAAGCATACGTCCGTAGACAGGTATGTACCCAACGTCCGTGCAGTGGGGGCTTGGGGATGCCTGACTTGGCAAGTCATAGACATGCCGAGAGACTGGCTTTCCTGAGTCGTACTTTGACGGAGGACGCTCCGTGGGTCCCTGCGGTTGAGAACGCCTTTCCCAACCTCATACCCGACCACTCTGTCGAAGGTCGACGTAGATCGAGAGGGGAGTCCATGTTCGTCGCCGAATGCCGAGCCGCGCTTAAGGCGTTGCCGGGGTCCAGTGACCTTGCCCGGTCTAGGAAGAGACTTTATCGGGATTTAGTGGAGAGGTCCGCTTCGGATCCGCTTGGGAGGCGGCGTGGATTGTCGAGTGAGGAGGCTCGCTCACAGTGGAGTTGGGCGCCAGGCCAGAGTTATCTCAACAATTCTGAGTATTCTCTGACCTAGCGACTAGTTCGAAATGCACTGCCCCTCTATGGCAGATTACGCAGGGATGGCATCAGGGACGTTCCCTTGTGCCCGCGCTGTGAGTTCAATGAGGAAGAAACGGTCGAGCACGCCTTCTTCACTTGCAGTAAAGTTCGTCGTCTCTGGGAGTATGTCAGAAAGGTAACAGCTCGCATCGACGCCGAGCAGCCGATGGTACTTGGTGTAGCATACGTCATCAACAACGTTGCCCCGCTATGGTCTAGAGAGAAAAGAATGTTTTTCTGGAGATCCTAGCCACAGCGAGGTTAGTGACGTGGGTTACACGTCTAGATAAGGTTCATGGGGTTGGGTCTGTTTCGGATCGTGATCTGGTTGTTTACTTTAAGCATCAGCTTAAAGTGAAAATCAGATGCGATTGAAAATGACTACATCGCATGGAGTTCAATAGAAGATGGGTGCGCAACACTAGTTTGTGAATCCGACGAGGAGCCAAGTTTGAATACGTTTTTCCTCCTTAGCATGGCGCAGACGGTACTGGGTCCTACGGAGCCCAGCCCAATGTAAATTCAAAGTATTAACCTAGTTGAATCTTAGCTAGTAGGTATAAATAATGTCCTGTCCCGATTTTGTTTTTGCCGGCACTAGAGAGATTCCAAAGATGCCCACTCCACATATTTATTTTGTCCCCGGCTGATGAAACCCTTGGCAATATTATCTTGGAAGACGCCATCCATTCCCGTACCCAGATCCCGATTAATTTATTTTCAGAACGCCCCACTTTATTCCCACTCCCATTTAGGGGTCGATCTGCTTGTTTTCGGCCTCGAGGCGGAAAACAGTAGGCAGTCCACACTTAGCAGGAGGGTAGGGAGGGTCCTACTAACCACCCCTTATCATTTTATTTGGTTCTTTATTTTTCTTTCTTTTTGCGTGTTTTTAATGTGTTATCCCACTCTCAGGTTATTTCATGTTTTCATGTTTCATTTTGGGGATATTTTAAGTAGGGTTAAACCGTAGAGTGACTGCGAATTTTTTAGTGCAAATGTCTAGCTTAGGGTAGATTAGGTTTTTGTGATTGTGTATTGTTTTTCTTTTTGTCAAATAAATGTCTTTGTTTTGTCTTTGATTTGAAATAAAATATGTCAATAAAAAATGTTTCAAAATGTCACAATGACCCCCCGACCCCAACCTTCCCCCTTTCACAGTAAGCTTTTATGCCTAAGGGTGTATGCATTCTGGTAATGTAATTTCAACTCTAAGAGTTAATTTTTTCCAGGATGCATCCATCTAAATAAATTTTGGCCAATATCAAAGTGTAGTATCTGTTTTGATGGATACTGCACCCCATAGACTGGTATTGTCCTGGCCTTCGGGGCTTTATTTACGCCGGTTTGGGGAGGAGTAAGTTTATTGCTTACCGGGGAATGACGACGGGCTGCCCAGGCAATTTTTAATGGCCAGAGTGCTCACCTTCTCGGGCGCTGGCTTTTCAAGTCCCACTTTCCCGACCCGACCGTGGGTCGCATCTTACCTTGTGGGAGTAAGATAAAACTGGCCTTGTGCCTAACCTCCTGGGGGGTAAATAAAAAACTTGTGTGTTTTGGCTTTTTAGCCAAGATCAAAGTGTAGTATCTGTTCCGATGGATACTGCACCCCATAGACTGGTATTGTCTTGGCCTTCGAGGCTTAATTTACGCCGGACTATGGGTATGTCCTGTGCAGTTCTAGGAGGTGCACCCTTCCAGGCTTTGCCTCGCCTCTTTGGGGAGGAGTAAGTTTATTGCTTACTGCCTAAGGTGGCCCTACCGGGGAATGCTGACGGGGTTGCCCAGGATTTTTTTGGAGGCCAGAGTGCACAACTTTCACGGGCGCTTGCTTTTCAAATCCCATTTTCCCGACCTTGTGTCACATCTTACCTTCTGCGAGTAAGATAAATAACTTGTGTGGAGGAATGAACTGAAAAAGAGATGCAGTAAATCACATGGATTGATGAGCAGACAATATCCAGAATTCCTGGAAAGAAACTTCCGATCTTAAAAAACCTGAATTTTTTCGCAGAAGTTATAAAGCGATTTACCAAAGAATCATCCGATAATATTGTGTTTCTTAAAGTTTTGAAATGTATATATGTAGATTGTCGCTAACTTTACATTTGGTTTATGAAAGAATCATTACCTTTTAGACAAGCATGTGAATTAATGTGTTGGTAATGTTTTCTATTCAAATTTCCAACCAGTTATACTCTATGACATCTCATGTTATTTGAGGCTAGTTTTTACGATAATACATATATTCATAATACAATGTTTATTTTATACAATACATAACAGCATGCCCCCTCTCTTAACTGGTACGGACTAGCTACATGCAGTGAGGCAATGAATCCGATATCATTTTCAATGGATATAAGTAGAGGAAATGTTGAAGAACCTTAGATTTTACATTAATACTGACACTTTCTTCTGGAGTAAAACAGACAGACGTATTCCAGTATACATACGAACTATATTAGTATAATGCTTGAATACGTTAGGTTAAAAATAGGCGGTAACCGGACATGTATTTGTGGTGAACGATATAAGCAAAGTACACACATTGCTTGAACTTTCCAGTACCGTCACGTATTGTAAGTTGATTCTAATGTACGCGTCCTGTACAGTAGATCAATGTATTACCTTATTACTACTTCAGAGTGCGTTTATAGGGGATAAAATAAATACCAGTTCAGTGGAACAGACGGGTTGTGTTCGAAGAAAGACTTGATGTTTCTGAAATTACTGACATGGTTTAGTTTTGTTTTATGACATATCAACAAATTTTCTGAGAGTTTAATGGTGAAACTGTAATAAAAAAATATTGAGTGGGTGAGGCCTTCGGGAGGGTGGATATGATACCAAACGGAGCAAGGTTGGACGAAGCCATTCTTAGTTGAGGGAAGAGAGGTAGTACAAAAAGCTATATCTAGGTTCTGCCTTCTCTCGCGTGAGCTGATCTGATATGACTGACCTGCGATCTCGGAACGATCGGTGGCGGTGTGCCGTCGCCCGTGCCGTCGCCCGTGCTGTCGCCCGTGCCGTCGCCGCCGCCATTGGACAGACTGTTACGATACTGAAGGAACTTCAACACTAAGGAGGTCTTTCGGAGTCACAAGTCAACCCCTCGACGAAACGGCGTCAGTTGTACAACTTTGTTTCATCCAGACACTCCATTTCTTTTACTAGACCCTGTTGGGTGGGTCGCTAGAAGAGCAATTCTTTAGCAACACTATTCCCCTTTCTGACTACTGCCTCAGCCCCCTTCAGGGTACATTGGATGTATTTTTTTTCATATTCCAAGTGTTTTCTATTTTTCCCCCAACACATTGCTAAAATAAATCTTATCACATTGTCGAAGGAATTCTACCAACATTATTAAGTACACAACGATCCATAGATGATGAACTGCTTTCATAAATATATTGAGGGGAATTGGATGTTAAGAGATTTCCGAAGAACTTTAATGTATTACATTTTACAATATACGTTTACCCAAATGAACATCGAGATAACAATAATAAAGTTACAAAAATATTCCCCTCAAATGAAATCTTTTACTCAATTCCGTACGTGTGGAATTTGATAAATGACTCTTTTAAAGTTAGGATTATATCACGTGTTTAAAAGTTCTAAAAAGCCCACTTTAAAGTCCCTGATCAAAAGTGATGTCAACATCTTCAGGTCCCGATCGCTGGTGAGGACATCATGAATTAGGGGCTGTAAAAAAACTGTCCGATTCGTCTTCATAAAGTCACGACATTTGTTATGCGTTCACTGTTAACGGAATCACTCATTTGACACGATTGATGAACAGAAAAGCGACCAGATATAAACTATACCAGTTGTTGTTCTGGTTGTTTTCCGGATGTGGATAGCAAACTGACTTCCATCACCAATCCCCATTTCTTTTGAATTCTTAATGCTATGTCATGGCATCTCTAACCAGTCAGAGAACAATAATTTCTCTGATCCGTTTCGAAACACGGAAAGCCATTACTTTCATAGATTAGTCTGATTTCTGAACCTATTCGTTTTTGATCATTTTATGAGACACTTAAACACACACATTATTTTATCTATCTATCAATATATTTATTCATATATGTATATAACGTACCGTCAATCTATGCACCGATGACTTATATTTTAGAACTAAATTTGTCTCGATAAGAAAGGTCTATTGCATTTATCTTAAACTAATTTTTATACCGCTAAATAGCCTTTCGAACTATACGCAATATGAGAGTTGTCTGAACGTATCTGGTAGATTAGACCATGTATTGAATTTTTCATCACATATGACAATAATCAGGTAAATAGAAAATAAATAAAAAGCTATTATACTAATACTAATACTACTAATAAAAACCTATTATACTAATACTAATACTACTAATAAAAAGCTATGCTATTTTTGGATTTGGTCTGTTCGTACGCAAATTGAATCATGTGATTGGTTGACAATAAAAAGGAATCGGCAGAGTACACATTACTAAGGCGGTAGTTTTTACAATCTCAGTACCTGAATTTGAATCTCACGTAAGTCTTAAGTATTTGTTTACTTAAATACGTGTTTTATAAATTAAAAGAAATCAACATAATATAATATAAAAAAACAGCATATAAATATTTTCGGTTAAACTAAGTCACTTTTTTTTTCATCATTCGCAAAAGATAGTTATAAAAGGTATTCGGCAATATTTGAAAGATAATTAGCTATGCTTAAAAGCATAATTTCTCGTGTTTATTTTTCAATAAAAACAATAAAGAAATCATTCATTGTAATTACTTGCTCTCTCATGCAAATACTTAGTAGCTTATTTTTGCAACGAAATCTCACAAATATTTTTTTCGTACTCGTTATGGAGCGGTAGAAGCTATGTGAAAATAGAAACTGGCATACCAAGTAATGTACAAACACACCTAAAGAAAAGGGTATACAATAATAATAATAATAATAATAATAATAATAATAATAATAATAATAATAATAATAATAATAATAACACCAGACAAAATATTTGTAGAGGGTCGAGGAGGATGAGAAGACCGAGGAGGGACAGCACAAACCAGACCTCCACTGGAAAAGTGCAGAGAAGGCTGGGACCTTGTGGAGATGTATTGCCACCCAAATCCCAGAGAAGACCACTTGTCCTTACCAGCGAGAAATCAATGGTAAGCGGCTGTTGCGATACCGCACCGTTATCGAAAAGAGGTGAAGAATACTGGAAAACTGGGGAGGCTTGCTGTCACTCAGACTGCAGGAAATACCACTGGTTGTTGTCGGTGAACAATCACTGATGATGATCTGTGTGAGAACTCCTAGTGAGTACAAATAATAATAACGAAACAAATACACAGAACTTTCCAGACAACTGAAAGTGATATGGAACATGAAGTAAGTCAATATAATACCGATAATCGCAGGAGAACTAGAGACAGTTTCGAAAAATTAGGAGAAATTGGAATCAAAGGGGGAGATTGAAACTATACGACGGACGATAATGATGAAAACAGCTGAAATTAAAAAAAAACTCCTCGAATGCGGAAACCAACTCACATAAACCACGAACGCTGACTAGCAACGTGGAAGGCGTAAGAGAAATTTAACAAATAAAAATAGAAATAGAAAGAACACCACGCAAACCAAAGTGAACTGAAACTGCAAGAAATCTCATAATCTGCGCCCATAAAGTACACACACACAGAGACACACACTGTGATTTTACTATACAAATGATTGTGAAGGGCCAAGGAGGATGGAAAGACCGAAGAGGGAGAGCACTAACCAGACATCCACTTGAAGGGTGCGGATAGTACTGGGATCTTACTGACACCCAAATCTCAAATGACCAGTGGCCGTTGCCAGCGAGAAATGAAAGGTAAGCGGCTGTTGCGATAACGCAAAATCGTTTGTAATGTTACCGATAGAGGCGGAGAGTACTGGAAATCTGGGAGGACTTGTTGCCACTCAGAATCCATGGAACACCACTGGTTTCTGTCAATGAGCAATCACCGATGACGACTTGTGTGAGCACTCCTAGCTAGTAACCCTAATAATACAGTGTCTCAAAAATTCGGAATAAAAATGAAGATGTTAAATGTTGGCATTATTACGAAGCCGTGAGGATACGCCTATAAAATAACAGTGAATTATTCGGGCTTCTTTTTTTTTCGGTGGAATGCGTGATTACTTGTATGATTTACTAAATTGTATACAGAGATTCGGAGTCATCTTTACTCATTGTTTCGTTCGTCAAAATCTCAAACTGTCATCCCTGTGTAATGCGAACCGGAGAAATAAAATAAATCTCTTGATAGGTGACAAGTGACAGAAAGGAACTATAATATATAAACACTAGGTTGTAATAAAATAATATCATGGAATTAAAAAAAAATGCTTTTTATTATTTGTTCAAACTACCACAGGTGAACAACAGTCAAATAAAAGCAAAAAAGCTTTCCTTATTGCAGTGACTCGAACCGGATTTCTTTTTAGATTGTTAACATGTCATGACAGTATAGATAGAATGAAAACTAAGCCGATCATTTCAGTATTTAGGTGGGGGGGGGGGAATCTTCATCGTTGTAAGCATCGCATGACCATGAAAATCTTCAAGGACGTGATAACCTTATATTTATATTGGTATTGCTTTCTAGAATGTTTATTTTCTTTGATTGTTTTTAGGGAACAGAAGAAATGGGTGTAAAGTAATATTCCCTTTAAATATGCTAGTGCCAAAAAATGAAATTAGATAAGTAAATAATAAGTGGGATTTAGGAAACCATCTGTAAATATAGTTTGAGTACATCAAAAATAATCATATAGTATGGGGGGGTCAATAACTAATGCCCCTGGCCCATTTCCCATAGCAGTAGATTAATGAAACTTGGCACAGTTATTAGTCTTTCTCTACATAGAAACTAGCCAGGGTTATGCCTTTCCCTCATCGTTTGATGCAGCCTTGGACACCATTTTTCTAGAACATCCCAGGTTGGTCCTCCAACCACGTCGTTACTTCAGAAAGTAAGGATGCATCATCTGGGAAACGTTTTCCTTTCAAAAACAACTTTATGGCTGGGAAGAGATGAAAGTCAGAGGATGCAAGGTCAGGAGAGTGAGGGGATGGGAGAGGATTCAATTCAATCCCACATCTGAGGAATATTTTAGCATGTATTCTGTGTGATTAAAATATACAGGAAAAAAACATTACAGAAACAAATATTCATTGATTAACTCAACTTTAGTATACTAAGCGAATAAAGATATTTAAGATGTGTCCATTCAATCCCGCTTTCGTCGATGAAAATCGTAATTCAAACTTAAGTGTGACAGACAAACCGACAGAGCCGCTTGGGGATTAGCATGGACGCATCTACAAATGATGATTAATTATTATAGGTTTTCTAGAAAAAGAAAACAAGCACAATAATAAATATGGAGGTACGAATGTTAAACGCATTGAAATCGTGTCCGTTCAATATCTCTTGTTGGGAAGTAATATCATTTTAATCATTAAAACAACTTGAATTCTTATAGATTTTCCAAATATGCCTGAAATTATCTATGTATCCAGAAGTTAAGGATCTATTTTATTAATTACTTATCATTAAAAGTTGAAGTGCTTTCAGGGAATTACGGTAAATTACGGAGAAAGCAAGAACATCGAATGTATCTTGCTGCGCTCTTACCGTGTGTTGCCACCCCTCTACTTTATAAACAAGATTCTATGAACGAATCATATCATGTCGTTATTCTTTTTATTTATTCTATGCGCAATCAAATTTGATAAACATTGGAATGCTAATAGATTTGCATAATTGTCGCGAAGCGGTTTTCGGTTTCCTATTCTTAACTGCTTTTCGTTAATCAATTGCAAATCGGTAGACCAATCATATATGTTTCGAATTAAAATTTAATGAGGATGTATTTTGTTGATAATTTGGTTTGGAGGGGGAAACAGAATGAAAGCAGGAAACTCTCTCTAAATGTCCAAACAAAAAAAAATCTCGAGGCATTAGAAACAAAAAGCACCCAACTCATTAAATTGAAGAACTAAATGTAATTTGCCTGCGTTGATTGTGGGAAGGCATTCAGAATAGAGCCGGGTGGTAACACTGTTAGCTATCAGTTTCGTAACGAGTCACCACAAAATGTCTTTCTTGTCGTTACTTTCCTTTACTACAGTTTTATATTAGACTGACAAAGAAAAATAACATTCAAGAAAACGCACATAAAAGGGTATATTAGACTGAAAAAAAAAATAACATTCAAGAAAACGCACATAAAACGGTATATTAGACTGAAAAAGAAAAATAACATTCAAGAAAACGCACATAAAACGGTAAGAAACAATTTGTTGTAACTGATATGAAAATGACTACTTTGGAAATGCTTACAAAAAATCGGTATTTTCACCTCTTCCATGTAATTTAATATTTTACGAGCGTTCGTCTGATTTTATTCGACCCATAAAATCACTTCGCATTGTTAAACATACTAAGCCTTACAAGACAGGCGTGAATGATGACGCATAACCATTTTCTGTATATTTCTATAGGTACAAAGACGTTTACTTTTAACTAATACTGTTTTTTTCTACATCAATAGGAAAATAAATGAAAAGAAACACTAAAGGGCTAAATATTTGAATGACTAAAAATTAAGATAATCGATATACAGATCGATAGAAATCAAGAGCTGACTATTCTGATTTTAATTTTCACATAAAAATAAGCATTCATTTCTTTGCAGATTTGGAAATGTTATGGATGAAGAGATATGTTATTATATAGTAGCTGGACCCGTCGCCCGGCGTAGTCAGGGAGAAATCTAAAAGACTGAATTAAAATTTGTCAACATCCGACAGAACGCAAATAGGTCACATCGGACAATTTTAATGTTTAGAAAAAAATGTCGGTTGGAATTGTAGAAAAACTTATTTACCCAAGAAAAAGATTTCTTCTGAGTTGAACAAAAATAGAAATTGCCACCGTGTAGAAGGATATCGTTTTCACTGACCGATTATAGAAAATGTTAATTGTTTCGAGCCGGGATATTTATAAGTAAATTATATTTTAGGCAAGTATAAAAAATATATATTGTGTAATAATGAAAATAAAAAAATAAAATCAATGACTATCTGAATTGCGCGAATTAAGGTTTTGATTAATTACTATTTTAGTCACGTAAATCTCAATTTCGTATGGAGCTAGAAATGCAAACCAAATCTGATGTGTCGGTCACTAAATACTGTACGAATCAAGTATGAGTGTAAAAAGACGAAATTAGGAATATTTGGTATGGGCCACGTGTATAATATCTATTATTAAAATACCGAAGTAAGGCAAATACGTCACATTATCAATAGCATTTAAAGTAAATAAAAAAGTTATTTTAAATGTTACGCTGGTCTATGTTAGAAATCGATTTTCGAAGCTTTTTAACTGTCGTGAGTTAAATGAAGGAACGTTATTCGTCATGCTAATTTAAATCGTATGTGAGCAAACAAAAATGTGCGTACCTTTGTAATGTTTGATGTTTTGGAATTTTTTAGATGAGGGTTAATAATTTGTAGGATTTGGTATGTCGGACTACTGTTTTAATCTTGGGTGTTTTTATCACAACGTTTCGGCCGATGTAACCTCTGTTGTGATAAAAACACCCAAGATGAGAACAGTAGTCCGGACATACCAAATTCTACAAATTTCTAATGTTTATTGGCTGCGAAAATGTAAACACATTTTTTTAGAAATTGACTGAATATATATTACGTAAAATAACCTCCCCACACACCAATAAAAAAGAAGAATACCTAACGTAAAAATGAAAACACAAATGTTGGATTTATGTCAGGTTTGTATGGATGGTCGAAAGTGAAACAATGAGCTTCTGTTGTCTGTTAGGTAAAGTAGTTTACGGTTCGTAGAGAAACTTATATTAGTGCTTCCATGGATTTGGTATCAACAATTGAATGTTATCGAAATAAATACTGCAGTTCGTTTTACGCTGTAAGTATTTGGAAAATGATATTTAAGCTTTAAGTGTTATGTATGAAATTAAGTAAGAAAATGAAATTATACCTAAAGCCAACGAAAGGTAATAAGGGAAATACTTAAAGTCGATTCGCCGAAGAGAGTGTAGCCACCATTTTGAATCACGGAACACTTTAATTAATTATCTTCGTTAAATGTATTCCGTAAAAACCGGAATGAGAATAAGTCTATACGTAATAGTTAAAAATAACGTAATCCGATATTCTAGAAAATCAGCGGAATGTTAGGGCGGGTCTATTAAATTTGTGCAGAATGTATTGTATTATGTATTAAATTAATAGCAGATGAATAGAAAATAATAAGGGCTACGTTTTTATAAAGTATCCGTTAGTTATTAGTTTTCGGTGTAGATGGGGAGAGTGTTAGTAGTGACATATTAGAGGGAAAAGTGTTTTCTACCACCTCTATGAAGTACGATGGAATTTTTTGAGTTTTTAATATTCCCAGGAGAAAAAGTTTGAATATTTGCCAAAATATAATTAATCTGCATATTCTGATTTTTATACTTTTTAATTGATATCTTCTGATTAGTAGATGGGGGTCTGGCAAGGTGAATTTGATGAGGTGGAACGCAATCAAGGTATGGTGTGAAAAAACTTATTTTACTTAGATTTCGAGTAAACTTTCGTTCTAATTCGTGATCAATACCAACACCGACAAGAAGTGGCTCGTCTCGGACAGCATATCTACAGAGGTCAATTCCTTCACAATAGCTGAATGACAGTTAGCTAAGGTCATTTGTCCTGGGCATATTATAACACTGGACCTTCAAAACTGACGTTGTACAAAACTTCTTATGTGTGTGTAATCGATAAATACGCCAGTTAAGCAATCGTTTACATATAAATAGACTGAAATAAGGTATCGGCATATGGAACGAATAACACGTTTTCACACGTGTGATATATAAAAATGCGTTTAATTGGCGATGCTTGATATTAGCGAAATTAATATGTCTGCATGAAAGAAGGCCAATCTGATTTCTTTAAATTAGTGTTACTCGATTGCGCACATTTTTTCTGCAAACTAAACTCGACCGTTTATACTGTGTTACATGGTATCTTCAGCACAATGAAAATACTGGCCTAAACTATTGTTACGAAGGGCGTACAATAAGTAATCCCCCTGACCAATTTCCAGTTGTCCGATCTAGATGTCAGGTGTGAAATGGACCCAGTTGAGTGTCGCGATGTGATCCGGTTTTTGTTTTTGAAAGGACGCACACCAAAGGAGACTTTTGATGAAATGAAGAAACTTATGGTCATGATGCCCCATCATATGACCTTGTAAAACGCTGACATCGTAAATTCAAACAAGGCCGGAAGTCTCTGGAAACAGCTCCCAGACCTGGTCGTCCCTCTTCTGCCATTGATGAGGCATCTATCCGTCAAGTTGAGGCTGCCATTTTGAAAGATCGACACATTAATATTCGCCAAATAGCCCAAGAGGTCAAGATTAGTACAGGGTCTTTGGAAACTATCATTCATGACCATTTGCATATGTATAAGGTGTCTGCCAGATGGATTCCCAGGTTGCTCACACCTTTCAAGAAGGAAGAACGCGTCGAGTGCTCAAGGATGTATTTGGAGACGTGTCAAGAAGATGAGTCAAGGTTTTTCAAAAGAGTGATTACACAGGATGAAACTTGGGTCTATCACTATGATCCAGAGACCAAAGCCCAGTCAATGCAGTGGAAGCACTTGGACTCACCACCTCCAAAGAAGGCAAGGGTGCAGCCCTTCGCTGGCAAGGTCATGCTCAGTATTCTGGGACCAGGACGGAGTAGTGATGACATATTTCCTGGCAAAGTGTACCACAATTACAGGAGCCTATAACGCTTTACTTTTGATGAAATTAAGAGAATCTATAAGAATCAAGAGGCGGGGCCAGATCAGCAAATGTATCCTTCTCCTGCAGGACAACGCTCCTATCCACAACTCGCATGTCGCCAGATCAGAAGCACGATCGTGTGGCTATGGAATCCTCTCCCATCCCCTCACTCTCCTGATTTGGCCCCATCTGACTTTTATCTCTTACCAGCCATGAAGTTGTTTTTGAAAGGGAAGCGTTTCCCAAATGATGCATCCTTGATTTCTGAAGTTACGACGTGGTTGGAGGACCGACCTGGGATGTTCTACAAAAACGGTGTCTAAGGCTGCATCAACCGATGGGAGAAAGGCATAACTTCGGGTGGTGTATATGTAGAGAAAGACTAATAACTGTGCCAAGTTTAATTAATCTACTGCTATGGGAAATGGGTCAGGGGCATTACTTATTGAATGCCTCTCGTAGAAAGGCAAACACTATGCTTTAGAGGTGTTATTGTTGGACGTGACTTACAATTATTTGTCTTCTAGATTAGCTGACAAAACAAAATATTTTTCTACAATAATAGACATTGTTGAAATGTGATCGAGGCTAAAACAATTATTTCCCTTAAAATTTTACTATGTCTCGTAACCCAACGTCGTCCGGGAGTTTGTTTAATTGCATTGAGCGTAAGTAATATTTAACAAGAAACATGATTTAGTGTTTGCGGCATGGGGTGAAAATATGTTACATCTAAGGGTTCAAAACCCGGAAAATGCTACTCAAGAGATGCTGAAACCCATTTAACTTTAAATGATTTACGTGACAGAAATAGGAATGCACCGTAAATGGTTATCAGGGGGAAATATGTGCATATAAGTTGTATATAAGTAAAACATATTTCTCTCGCTGTATCAAATTTACTTTTAAGAAAGATAAAGACAAAACATAAGCTATGTTTACTTGCTGCCTTTCTACATCTCATTTTATTCCCCCTATCTATTTAAACATGCTGCAAATAATCTGCTTCATTTCATTCATGTCGTATAGAAATATTGAAAATATAAAGAAGTACGACTTTTTTATTATTTGTATTCGAATGTTAAAATCTCTTAAGAAAACGTCGCAATAAGAAAGTATTCGTATATATCATTGAAGTGTTTTCGTTGTTTTTAAAGATTTTTATAGTTTGAGAAAATCTTCGTAATAATCTCTTTGTTATTAGTTTGTACCAAAGTCTTATTAAAGAATGAAAAGTAGTCGAACTCTTCGTTGTTTATCATTTGCATCCGTAATGTCTAGATATCGTATACAAACTTTCGTAATAAAACAAAGTACGTATTAATAATCGAAGTTGGATGTTTACAGTTTAAATACGTTTTCTGAATTCGAAAATAGAATAAATAGGTGCATAAGCTTGCAACACTGCTTGACGACAACATTTTAATTAAATGTTCGAATTATAATCAGTTTATAATTAATTGATCAAAATAGTTTATAGTTTAATAGTTTAATAGTTATATAGTTTAGTTTAATAGTTATATAGTTTAGTTTAATAGTTTAATAGTTATATAGTTTATATAGTCTTAATCAAAATAGTTATAGTTTAATAGTTTAATAGTTATATAGTTTATATAGTCTTGATCAAAATAGTTATAGTTTAATAGTTTAATAGTTATATAGTTTAGTTTAATAGTTATATAGTTTATATAGTCTTAATCAAAATAGTTATAGTTTAATAGTTTAATAGTTATATAGTTTAGTTTAATAGTTATATAGTTTATATAGTCTTGATCAAAATAGTTATAGTTTAATAGTTTAATAGTTATATAGTTTAGTTTAATAGTTATATAGTTTATATAGTCTTAATCAAAATAGTTATAGTTTAATAGTTTAATAGTTATATAGTTTAGTTTAATAGTTATATAGTTTATATAGTCTTGATAAAAATAGTTATAGTTTAATAGTTTAATAGTTTCTATGTAATCATATTTTATAATTAGTTTCCTTAATGAAAGTACGTATTAATAATCGAAGTTGAATGTTTACATTTTTAAATAAGTTTTCTCAATTTGAAAATAGAATAAATAAGTACATAAGCTTGCAACATTGTTTGTCGACAACATTTGAATTGGGTGTTGGAATTAAAATTAGTTTATTTACGTGTATAATATTAAAAATAACTCTAAAAATAAATGGGATAATATTTATTTTCTAAAAATATAATCGATTCTCTTAAATCGGACACATGTAGAGCCATGTGGAGAATTCGGTTTATTAATGGCGCTGTTAATTCATAAACGAAAAATGCTTCCATTGGTTCTTTCCGGATAAGTATTTTCTGAAAAGAACGGAAGTGGGATATATTATTTACTTGTATATAACATGGTAGAAGGAAGAAGTAGATACATTGTCTAGTCAGAGTCAAATATCGATTTGCCAGATGCATTACAATATAAGTATTATTTGTAAAATCCGACTGACTTAATTTTATATATTGGACAATATGTAAAGATATATAGATAAATATATTTGTATTTTGTGAAAAAGTAAACATACGAAATATAAACTGACTAAGACAAGAATTGTATTTAATTTGTTGGTTCTATTTTCCCAGTTATTTATAGTTAGGCCAGTTGCACATGATAGGTCAATTGTACATGTGAGGCCAATTACACATGTTAGGACGTGCAATGTTTACAAATTGCCATTAACGAATACACTCACCTGTACAAAAAGAGATAAGACATTGTTTTAAAAAAAGAGCGTACATGTCTAATATGCGAATAGAAATATTATCACACCCACACACATATAATGATATATTCCATTACAACATCGGTTAATGTCTGTCGGCATTCATTGTTTTCTCTTCAGTTTCAACTAGCCCTCACCCCCATCATATATTTATCTTTTGTGTTGAAGGTGGGGTCATCACCACTTGGGGCTAAGTGTATCCAAGTGGCACTTTTGATTTATGAACATTCCGAGTGCATGTAATCAATAGTTGTCAGCATTGTTCTATGGCCCACCTCGACCATGCTGCGACAATGGGGCCGGGGTCAGCCTGGTTCACCGAATTCCACCAGGGGAGCCATCTTAGCGAGCTTTGGCCTCACTCAAAAGGCTCGAACATCTACATCAAGCGAATGATGTAAAAAGGAAAAGATGATTTAAGAAGAAAAAATTGCATCGGTTTTATGAGCAAGACTTTTAAAGAATCTTTTCTTCATTTTCGCTCCTCTATCGCTTCGGTTCCAAAGCGAGGTCAGCAAGAGCAAGGGTGGGCCTTTTTACTTAAAAATATCTCGTCACTTTCATTTGTGAGCAAAATAAATGAATTCGAAACGTTACCTACTCATCACTCATTCGTCTCAAATCTTTCACCATCGCCGCATGCGAAGAAGTTGTTTTGTTTTTGTCTTTAGAAAAACTTGGACAGAAGAAAGGTAGATAAGTGTTGTGGAAATGGACATGGATACGGTGGATGAAGGAGACGGCGGCGGCGGCGGCGGCGGCGGCGGCGGCGGCGGCGGCGGTGGTGGTGGCTGCTTTGGCGACTGACACTCACTTTATCCTGGAATGAAGTCTCTCATCAAAACCGCATCTGTCACTTAGAAAGGGCGATAACAGAAAACATAAAAATAATATACCCAACGTTTATCGCTTCTTATAATTATGGCTTGGCATTTTCTGCTTCTCCTGATCGCCTGAGAAAGGTTTTTTTGATAAATTACGCTAAAAACAAAACAGTCAGATAAGCGATAAAAAAAATATCACAATTGTACGAAAATTGTTAAAAAGTCGAAAATGATTTTCGGTTGATGGATTCACGTCGCGTTGAGCGATAATGTAAACGTCTTTTCGCGTTATTAAACTTGATTTTTTTATGTGTGAAGTTTCAAGCCAAGTAGATTCTAGAAAATACAGAGGTTTAAATGGCCAAAACGTATTAAAAAAGGGCAGTTAACTTTTCCCAAAATTCACATAATAGACAGATACGTATCAATTCTTACCCTTTTCATTAAATCAACCGTTTGAAGATTTTAACCACAGCTTCATAAAATAAAAACAATCACTGACAAACGGCACTGCTTTACAAATAAATAGTTTTATTTAGGATAAACATGCGAATAAGTGTATTGTCTATAAACTATTATTTTTTAATGAACAATAGCAATAATATGCTAGTATATAAATGTAAGTGGTCAAGTTGCTAATGAACAGCTGATTGTGACAATTTCTTGTTGGTGTACGCTACCCCCAAACGAGGAGGTAATATCTAGCAGAATGGTCTAATGACAAAAGAACACTACCCCCAAACTAGGAGGTTAATTTTTATGGGAATGGTTTCATGACGAACGAACCTATAGTAGACTACAACCCCCCCCCCCAAAAAAAAAAGTAGGAAGTAATGCCTGGGATGGTGATCTCATGATAACAGAACATATACTACGCTACTCCTACTGAATTGAGCGTTGATAGATAGTGCAATAGTACATAAATCGAAGTAGATGTATAGTGTCGGCTTCAGAGAGATCAGATATCACATCTCTAGTAGTAATAAAGATACGCTCAGATCGTTTTGCAGTCTATGATTGTTAAGGTGTTGACTCTCTATGAGTGTTAAGGTGTTGTCACTCTATGATTGTTAAGGTTTTTTAATCAATGACTGTTAACGTTTTGTCACTCTGTGATTGTAAAGGTGTTGTCAGTCTATGATTGTTAAGGTTTTGTCAATCAATAATTGTTAAGGTTTTGCCCGTCTATGATTTTGTAGGTTTTGTCAGTCGATGATTGTAAAGATTTAGTCACTTTATAATTGTTAAGATTTTGTCAGTCTCTAATTGTTAAGGTTTTGTCAGTCTGTGATTGTTAATGTTTTGTTTCTCTGTGATTGTTTAGGTTTGTCAGTCTATGATTGTTAAGATTTTGCCAATCAATGATTGTCAAGGTTTTGTCAGTCTATGATTGTTAAGATTTTGCTAATCAATGATTGTTAAGGTTTTGTCAGTCTATGATTGTTAAGATTTTGCTAATCAATGATTGTTATGGTTTTGTCAGTCTATGATTGTTAAGATTCTGTCAGTCTATAATTGTTAAGGCTTTGTCAGTCTGTGATTTTTAAGATGTTGTCTGTCCCTGATTGCTAAGGTGGTGTCAGTCTATGAGTGTTAAAGGTTTGTCAGTATATGACTGTTAAGGTGTTGTCAGTCTATGATTGTTACAGTTTTGTCGGCTATTCATTTTAAGGTTTTGTCAGTCTATGATTGTTAAGATTTTGTCAGTCTATGATTGTTAATATTTAATCAGTCTATCATTTTTTAGATTTTGTCAATCTTCTAACGGTATGGAATTAAGGGTTTGTATGAGAACGCTTCTACCGCAGTTACATCGTATCGAGGCTGGAATTTCTGATAAACTAGTTCATGAAAATCAACATTTTATTTAAAATTTATAATTCATTTGAATGATTTCTTTCTTTCCATTTTAGTTTGATTACTTAAATAAAATGTATTTGGAAAAGTAACCGTATAAAATTATATCAGTTTGTTGTTGATCATCTCAATTGGGAAGAGTATATTGATAGAATGTTCCGTAGACGCGTTTAAAAGAACGTTACCATAACGTTGTGTATAGACTCCTCACAACGCTTAATTAAGAATTAAAGTTAAAAATTAAAAATTAAGAGCGTAATATTTCTTTATTGTGGTAGTGAAAAATTAGTACAACATTCGTACCGTCAATTTGAAGCACAGAATGGCTTCGCCATCCGGCTCTCTTCAGCTTCTGTTGTCATCTGTTTCGGAAATGTGAAGTCACGTGTCACTCTCGTTTGGACATTTCCGAAACAGATGACAACTAAAGCTGAAGAGAGCCGGATGGCTAAGTCCTTTCGTGGTTGAAACCGACTGTACGAATGTAGTACTAATTTTCATGTACCAATATATATATATAAATATATATATATATATATATATAAATATATATATATATATATATATATATATATATTCGTGTGTGTCTGTGTGTGTGTGTACATATGGTCGCATTTCGTTTGCAAAAAGTAAATCGCGTTATATATGAAAAAAGGGCAGTGTTATTATTGATATTCACATTTAAATACATTATTTTGTTAAGAATATCTTCGAGCTTCCGAGACATAAAAGCAGTTTTGTTCCGAATTGAAACATATTTCTTGGAGTCGTTGATGATAAAATTATATGCTAATCTCTTCAGACATGACATCAATCAAACAGTCAATTCACTCCTTGTGTAATCTATGAAAACATGCATCGTATACATATCTATACGATTTGTTGAAGATGATTAAATAAAAAAATATATAATTAAATTCAATTTTCGTTAGGATATAAATGTTTTATAATATGAAATAAGTTTATTCTGATTCAGACGAATATTCGACGCCTATTCAGTTTTTTGTAAGTTGTTCACCGACAAAGAAAATACATATTTACCGATTATTCGATGCTAGAATGTTTAAGACCCGATACGGCGAAATAAAGAGTTGTTTTTTTACGGAAATGTGTGTGAATTGTGTGACTTCATCTATTGTATGTTTGATCATATTTCGTCGCTTCAGATCATTGAAAATGAACTCAGGCTCAATTTTGATGGCTATACTATTTTCCATTTTTGTCAAGCGCTGAGCGAAGAGTGTGGCTATGAGAAGGTCATACGTATGGCAGCAGGACTAAACTCAATATAACACTTCTGGCAAAATCCAGAAGTAGCGGTCTTATATTATCTTGACTTTACTACTCCTAACATTTGTCTCCTCAACTCGCCTGATTTCAACACAATGGACTATTATGTGTGGGGCGCAGTTGAAATAGATACTAACCGTACTACCTTCAACGCAAAGGACGAGCTGATTGCCAGTATTACATTGATGTGCAAGAGCCTATCCTAAAGTGAGCTTTATTTGGCAAAATATCATCTAAGAGATGCACTTTGAATTTTGAGAATATATCAATTATTAACGTTTTTATTTCCAATTCGAACAAGTGTCAAATTTGTTTCAGAACTTTTTGTAAGCTTCATTGAAATGAAACTGAAGAAAAATATATTTTTGCAGTAAAAAGGAACATGGTTCAGTAGGAGAAAAAAAAGGTTGGCTAGTGAGAATCAAATATTTATTAATCAGGTCTCATATTCCGAAAATACGATAAGATAACTTTATGTATTAGATGATGTTTAAATAAAGCCGCAACTGTCATTTGCAAGAGCTAGACAAAATGTTGCTTTGTGGGGATGAGTTTGGGCTAGTATCATTGATAGAAAAATTGATATTAAATCAGGAAACAATTTTCTTAAATTAAAAAGACTATTTTCGCAAATGTGTTTTCTAATATTCAGTGTTTAATTTTTATGTAATTAATTTTATGCGAAGTAGATGGAAGAGGGATGCTCAATGACCACCTCGGATAACATCCATCCAGTTGAGACACTGGTTATGGATTTATACATTTTCCATGCATCAGAAAATATAAAGCTAATTTAAAGATTATGTTTATATAATTCAGTAAAGTAATGAAACTGCATGCTGAAAACTTAAACAATCTAAATAGGAATAGTCAAAAAACACTAATCTAATGTACAAAAAACTAACAACATTAGAAAATCGTTACGGAGAGTGTAATTGCAACAAAGCGATTCAGGAAAATATCCATCTGGACGATTTCATCTAAAAAAATTCAGAATCCCAACTTCCAACGCAGACCCCCTCCACTACCAAGTCTCTTTTTCCAACATCAGGGGTCTACGTTCTGACCTTCCAGATGTTGGAGTCCATTTACAGGAGACCACACCAGATCTGTTGTTAATCTGCGAAAATGGCATTGGCCCGTCTGTCTCTGTAGATTATTTTATGATCAAAGGTTACTTTAACATTACATTAAAACCTGACCCTCAAGATTTTTCATGTTGCAGGGACATCTCCAATGAAGACCCTGAATTGCCCTATATGTGTTTTCGAGTAGCACTCATATTTGCCGTCTACCGTCCCCAAAATGACGGTGTTTCTATTTTTGTGAGTATCTCTGAAAACAATTGACCACATCCTGTCTGCTCATCTTTCTGTCAACATTCACGTCTGTGGATATTTTTAAGTTCACAATGTTGATTAGCTACTCCAATAGATCAAGACAGATGATCAAGAGAGGTTTTATCACGATTTCTCCTTTGCCTATGATTAAACACAGATTGTTGACAACTCTACTCGCGTACCCAATGCTGACGCACGTTTTGCATGTCTTCTGGATCTATTTCTGACAACTTGCCCTTAAATGTGCTCATCTACTGTTTTTTCCGCCGGTGTCTTCCGATCACCCAGTTGTCACAATTAAAATCAAAACAAAGTGCACCAAGACCTTTTATGTTTCTCTCCATCTCATAATGTATCGATACTCGATTGCTGACTGGAACGGCCTCAGATCCTTCATATCATAAATTTCTCTGCATTCTGTTTGAAAAGAATGGGTCCTGTATCGTATCCGATTCATACTGACTGGCTAATTGTTGGTATAGAAAGATTCATACTCTCAAAGAAATTCTAACAGACACCAAACAGCCAGCCATGGTACACCCCAGATTGTGCTGCTGCCATTTCCCACAGAAATCACTATTTCAATTGCTTTCAACAAAATAGATGTTCTGAAACCAAATCCGCCCTTAAGACTGCCAGCTACCATTGCTAAACGGTTATAGAAAATGCGATAGAATTATATGCCCAATCTGTAAAGTATCTGAGCAAGAGCTTAGTTCTCACGAGTTTTGGCGAATAGCAAACAGGATCCTGCCTAGATACGTGACCCCTATTCCAACGCTCGTCAATGGACAAGGGGTGATTTTGTCGGCTTCCAAACGTTTTCAAAAGGGCTTTGCATCAAATTCCACCCTTTGCGATCATAGACACCTACCTCCTGAATGTTCTTTCTATGACCGAAAATATTCACTTCTAATCGCCTTGCTGACTGTTGCTGTGAGTTTATTACGGAGTTGGGGCAATTTCGAGAAGCAATTTCTGGATAGAAAGCGTCTCGTCCGTTTTTTTAGGGTTTTTGATGCGGTAGATGATTCCATCGGAGTATCCTTTCGACTTCAGCACCTGATTGAACTGTTTAGTGCAGACGGTTCTGTCTACTTTTTCATTGCATTTGTCCCGGATGAGGGCTATTTCAGTCACCGCATATCCTATGTTGGCTCTTAAAGAGAAGGCATACTTATAATAGACAAAGATGTTTCGGCTGTCGGCCTTACTATGAATGCAGTTATTAGTGATCGTCCCTATTACTATTAAATTTAAAGTCTAGCACTGCTACGGATTCGGAGGTATCAGAGTGTTGAATGTGAACCATATAAATAAGTATACGCTAGAAAATATCGTGAATGTATCACTATTTCATCATTGAAAAGTTTTACGGTGACATTTACTGCAGTAGTGCAATGCAAACCAATATTACCAGCGCTTAAGTCCACACAAATTTCAGGGGATGTTAAACACGCACTTTTGATAAAGAGGTTTTACCTAGAAATAAATTATAGAACACGGTTACATACATTAAATCACTGTGAGGAAGTTATGACTAAATCAAGTAATATTTACAAAAAATTAAAACTAATAAGATTACTTCGTTTTTGTCCTCTTTCTCAACCTCAGTATGTCTATCCATTCTGTCTTTACCCCTTTTCTCTATATATAACCATTATATATATATATATATATATATATATATATATATATATATAGCCATGAATATTATAACTGTCCTGTTTTTAAATCTCCGAAACAGTTACATGGTAAACAGTTGATGATCCCCGTGTTAATATTAGACGCTTAAGGTCTCCTGTTTTTGTTTCACTCTTAGATAATTAACCCCCCCCCCTTTTTTTTTACTTATATTTTTTCATTTATTAATTTTCCAACGAATGTTAAGTCTGCAATATCTTGGATTTAGTTAGTTTGTCTGGGAATTTAAACTGCATTTTACTTTTTTTTTTTAAATGACTCAAAGCTTCTTTAGACTATATATATATATATATATATATATATATATATATATATATATATATATATATATATACTATACCTATTGTATATGTTGTATATATAAAAAAAAGTCACAGATCCATTTCCCCATCTTCCCAATCTAATGCGTACATAAAACGCATGCAATTCAGAAATCGCCGTCTATAGCCAAATTAACTTAGGGTTAGGGTTTTTACTGGTATTGATTGATGTCTAATCTGTAAAATGGACATTGGCTTCAAGACTTTGGTATGCTTTATTGTTCTAACAGATTATTGCGTCTTTTTTTCCAAAGTTGTATCAAATCAAGGTTGGCATTACGCATCCTTTGGAAAGGTATGAACTCGCAAATTTCCCCAAGCATTTTTCTAAACTAGCAATGTATGTTCAATTAATCGCATATAACTAATCGTTTATCAATCGTAATGTCTAAGCAGAACATTAGTTAAAAGCACTCGAAACAGTCAGTACAAGTATTTGAGTTTATTTTATACACGAGGATATAACATAAAATATTGTAATTATTATTTTGAGTAATTAGCGTTTAATGTAAACATGTTAACATATTAAATGAAACGCTGCAATTGGCTTAATTCTATACACAAGCATGTGGAACGTAAAATTAATATCCTGTGTGTGATCAGTGACAAAAAACGATTGGAATAATCTAGAAATCCGCTTTTTTAATGTAACCTATGAGATGTTGTCTTGTTTCTATATTCATGATTCACCTTGTTCGGATCAAGGCTTAAGAAAATGATTTTGACACTATGAGAAAGGTTTCAGAAACAACTGTAAATAAATTATTTTGCAGCGTCTACTGCACTTCTTAGGCCTGCTCATTGGAGAGAGAGAGAGAAAAAGAGAGAGTAATAGAGGGGGAGATATATAGAGAGAAGACGAGGAGGAGAAAAGGGTGGTATTATGTTGTAACAAGATGGAGAACCTTCAAAGAATGGTACCTTTGTATACACAACCGCCTATCGTCCAGACACACTTGCAGGGTGGAGCTTGTTAAAGATGACTATCATAGACGCTTCGCCGTATCCGCTGGCGGCGTCGGCTAGTGAGATCTCTAACTGCCAAACACGCTGTATTTGTGTGGAAATTGGAAACTAGAGAAGAAGAAAATTCTCAACCAGTTGTATGTATTAAAAAGTCATTTGAGATGAAGAAGATAAGTATGTTGGTCGACGTATAAGCCACAGACAGCCTCACCCAGTCGAACGGCTTAAGTGACCCGCTACACTGGACGCTGTTGCCGCCTTGGACATTTGGTAAGTTGTTAGTATAGCCCGTGTCGCCATTCACAAAGTGTAATACGAACATGATTGGATTGATGCTTAGCATTTCATCAAATCGGAAAGGGTGGGAGTAGAACGAGGCTTGAGTATTGAGGCAAAAAAGATACACGAACAACTCTCACTTGAAAACATAAGAAATATGTGTTGCTTTCTTGTGTTTCTATAAAGGTTGGAAAATACATTTCACGCGATAAAAAGAGAGAATGAGAGTGTGTTTATTCGTGTGCCTAAAATCTAGTTGAAAATATTTATACTATATTTGTGGTGACTCCGTTTCTCTGTCCGTTTGTCCGTCAGAGGATGCAATCAAGACCAAAGCCATATAACAAGATCAAGCACAAAGTGTTGCTATTAAACTGTATGTACAGTATGTTTTGCTGACCCACATTTTCTTTTTTTATAGTATAAAAGTTCACAGCTGATAATCATTGAATGATTATTCATCGATATACCATTAAAATTTTATGGTGTTTTCTTTTTAGCGCGTCGGTTCGTACGCAGATAGAAATATGTAATTGGTTGACAAAAAACGAGTTTGCTGAGTACACATTATTAAGGCAGTAGTATTTACGATGTCAATACCCGAGTTCGAATATTACGTATATCTAAATGATATTTTAAAACTAAATTAACGTAACATAATAATATAAACATAGTACATAATATTTGTTTTAATTAAGTGACATTTCGTTTGGAAAATGTGTAAAAAAATAGACATAAATGTTTTTCTGCATTAGTTCAAAACGAATTACTTTTGCTTAAAAACATAATTTTCTCATTTTTTTAGTAAAAAAATCAATACTTAAATACATTCATCGTAGTTACTTACTCTCTCATAAAAATACTAAGTAACGTATTTTTCCACGGCATTTCACACTCTTTGACTTCGTACTAACTATAGAGCGGAAGGAACTAGGTAAAGATGGAAATTGACATGAACAGATCCTGTACTAACACTGTTCAAGGAGTGGGTATTAACTAGTTTAAAAGAATAAGCGCTCATTTTGAAAATGGCTATACCGATTTGATAATGTGTTCAATTTCAAGCGTTCATCTCTTCTCGAATTCCGTGTGGAGTTTCATAAGCTCGAACTTTGTTTTCAATTAAGGCTAGAACTTTACAAGAATCTCAACAGTTGATGAAACATATGTTCATCTAGAAACATATTTAAAAGGAAGTAACTCTTTGCCTTAGTTATAACTCTTGCCTCAAATAGGTTTTAAGAATAGGGTTATGCCTCTTGCACATTCCTGGTGGAAACAATCTTGAATGTACACGCGTTACACAGCTATCTCCAAGCAAGACGTTTTAGACTAAGAAGTAATTATTTTATTTACTTGTAAATGGAAAATAAATGTTAATTATTGATTTATGCAGGAGTTCGTCATATATTTCACAAATACCACAACTACACAGTGACTTGTAACATCTAAAACAAATATTACAGCAGAATTGAATGATAATATACTACTTTCAATATAATACTTCGAATAGGCCGCTACATGCAAACTAAACTATGGTAAATTTATGAAAAATAAAAATAACACAATATTCTACTTTTAAACGTGAATGTCATTGTTTATAAGTTTAAAAAATAATATATTAAAAAACGCATAAAGATAAACATGTATCAAGTATAAAGTTTGGAAGTTGTCATAGTGGTCGTATATTAACTGAAATGTGTTCCTATATAAATAAAAAGAAACGTCTTTTAAAACTTGTCCAACTTCATGTTATATTTTTATTAAGAATAATTCAGTGTTCTATAAATAGGACAAAACATATAAGCACCCCTTGTGTTGTGACTGAAAAGATGACATTATAATTTTAAAATGTTCATCATGAAACATAATTAATCCTGAATAAACACCATTATATTACAACTAAAATAAAAGAACTAAGGTCCACTTACGCTTAAAGAAAGAAACCAAGGTGATTAAGAAATCCTTTTTGAGTCCATCACAAACGCTCACAAACCCCGCTAACAACTTTGTTTATGAAGCTACTCCTTCTGATACTAGAATTAGGAGAGGTGCTGCGTTATTCTATATTCGTTGTTCATAATTGTATTCTTTAACTTTATTCAGATCTTATGAAAGTCTCTTTATTTTACTTTAACTTAGCACGAACAAGGCACATTGCCACTGAGACATAAGCGGATACTGTAAATTAGAGGCCATACCTACAGAAAGATCATTAGTAGAGAGTTGTGCAGCGAGATATTTGTTTACATCACATTTAAATTTCTGCATGATTTTACAATCAGATACAAATGGAGCAGGAAGAGAATTCCAAAGGATAGCAGTTCAAGGAAAAAATCTATTAGAGTTGAAAGCATTTTGGCATCTAAGGATACTTACAGTGAAATGGTGGGATTGTGTTGATCGTCGGGGCAGTCGGGGTATTTACGTCGAGGGGGAAACCAGTGCAGGAAGTCCGTCAGAGCACATTCCATGAAAGTACTTGTAAACCAAGCACAGGGGTGCAACATGGCGGCGATAAGACAAGGGAAGAAGCTTAGTAGATAGTGTGAGACCTGTGAGATCACAGGCTCTTTTTTTAATCCTGTCTAAGATGGAGAGCCTAGTGGTTGCTGCATCAGCCCAGATGTGACAATAATACTCCATGCATGGGTGAATGGTGACTTTGATTAGATATTAGATACTGGTATGTGTGATAAGTAATCTAGCACGGTAGAAGGAACCCACCTTCCTTGCAGAAGCCTTGGCAATTTCTTATTTCTATTTGTCACAATTCATGTTACCTGTGAATATTCGGTTGAGGAATTTGAATGATAGACTATCAAGTAGGATGCCATTAGCCATGGAAATCGGTGATTGAGAAGGGTTCTCACAATTGTTAAAGGAAATAACTTTGTTCGTAGTGTAATTAAATGTTACCATCCATTTATGGGCCCATACAGACTGATGGACATTTTTAATGGTTAAGCCATTGTCTTTCATATGTGTCTGTTCGTTTTGACCACATATCGAGAATAGAGCGTGGCGTCATTGGCAAACATACCCATCTCGGACACAATTTCAGCAAGGAAGTCGTTTATTACAATCAGGAATAATAATGGTCCAAGGATCGACTACTGACGCACACCTGCATTATTGTCATGCTGTTTAAAAATACTGCTATCGAAGACAACCTGGATCTTTCCTTTGGCTAAGAAGAAATTGATTATATTAAATCTTCGTTAACTAATACTATACTAATTATTTTACATGAAAAGACCTTCATGCTAAACCTGTTCAACTGCTTTGGGTATATCAAGCACTATCACCCCAGCTTCTCCTGTATTGTCTAGTATATAGTATATGCGTTTAGAGATGCCTGTTAGGATATCCGCAGTAGAACGGGATTGCCTGAAGACAGAAGTTTAGCATTAACGAGCTGGTGGATTATCTTTAACTCTAAACAAATTCTTTGTTTTTATTCTCCATGCCCACTTTCGATGCAAGAAAGGCGCGCCACTTTGTAAACAAACGAATATATTTGTTTTTTTCTAATTAAAGTTTCTTTAGCGTTTACGCAATATCATATTAAGTATACACTTTTTCAAATTTAACATCATCGTGATTTTTAAAACAGTGGATAGTTTGAGTGAATTTAAACGTTCGACAAAATTTCAGTAACGTTTGATAACAAAGAGACTTTATGTAATTATTTCTGACGACATTTTCAGTTAAGTGACTAAAAGAAAACTTAATAGGTGTTCAAAACTCTGTTGAAATTGTAACCTCTTAAGTATAACCCTGGTCTGGACGGAGAGAAGGTCAGGTGTGTGAACATCATCTCTGTTTATATTGAACTGTCAATTTTACTCTATTCAAGGTTTCTTTGCATCCTATGCATAAAATAAAGTGGAATTTTCCACTATTCTTTAAACCGGAATAGTTTAATAAGTTAAAGCTACATAAAATATTTGTGCAATCTGTTTAATAGGACGTATTTACTCGTTGTCTGAAAAGAAATGTTATTTTTAATCGATTTTTAACTTTTTATATTTAATCCGACCCACAGTTTATGTTGTGTTATAAGTACTAATGCTATAGAGGTAGTTGGCGCAAATAACCCTCTCTCACTCCAAATTACTCTTCCTGCCACCGTAATCATCGTGTGATATATTCATAACAAGGACTTTTTCGGTTTACACAGGTTGTCAGTCATTTTTCAGGCTTTCTCGTAGGTTTCAATGCTCGTTGACGCAATAAACACACGCGTTCATTTTTTCTTAATTTTAACATACATTGTATTTTATCATCGTTGATTTTAATTAAAATAATACACTATGTATTTGATTCAGAAAATGTTCAATTACTAATAGCAATGACTGATAAACAATGAACTTTGAACATACTTTTGATAGTGATGAAAAATTTGGTGGAAAATGAAGACTACACTAAGTGAGAAGAGTGAAATCGGTAACACGACTGTTCTAATCTAAAATGGCGCCGGTTCACTTCCGTTCCTATTGATTTTATCGCATAGAGCACAGTAGATGTTCATTTCAATTCAATGATACTAGAATAATAATACTGCTTAGAATAATAAAAGGGTCAAATAAATAGAGGAGAGGAAACCCTTATTGATCTTTCCCTTCTTCATTGTTTTTCTTATGAACGTTAGCTATTAATTTTTCCCACTCATTTTTATGATGTTACATTTACTGTGTGTGTATATACTACGTTATTTTTCTTGTACATCCTTAACAAGCTCTACCTAACCGGCGTTGTCCGGTTATCTTTTTATGTTTATGTTTGTTTAGCCTTTTTCATCAACTATGTCGTGTCTTTTTCTTCTTTTTTCAAATTATTTTCAGCTAAAATGGGTTTCGGTATTAATGATGAACAAGTCCCTTTTTCAAAAACGATGTTTTAGTAAAAATAACCTTATAATCCACGTGCAAGGGAAACATCGAAATTTAAATAACTACAAAAGTAAGTGTTGTTAAACACTCCCTGGATACTTAAAAAAACAAAATATTCACATTAAATAATATCGTATGAGTTAATGTTTTCATTGCTGCCTGCCATGTATACATTTTCAGCGTCGCAACTTCTCTTTCAAGCTACTGACCGGTTATTTTATAGGAAATTGTAATATTATGAAATGAAATAAATAGAATAAAATTAAATAAAATCTTAACTAACCCTAGAATAACATCGATTAAAATTACTTATATGGCATTCAGAGGTGGGAGAAAAAGTTTATTGGCTTACTCAACGTCGAAACACGTTTTGCCATTATATATTCTACTTTGAATTCATTTTAAAAAATCCATAAACTGTGACATATCTTTTAAGACATACGTCTTGAATAACTAAAAATACTTAGTTCTATATTTTTTTCTTCTTATTATTATTATGATTATTATTATTATTATTATCATTATTATTAATATTATTATTATTATTATTATTGTTATTATTATTATTATTATTATTATTATTATTATTATTATTATTATTATTATTATTGTTATTGTTATTATTATTATTATTGTTATTATTATTGTTATTATTATTATTGCTATTGTTATTATTGTTATTATTATTATTATTATTATTGTTGTTATTATTATTATTGTTATTATTATTGTTATTGTTATTATTATTATTATTTTTATTATTATTATTATTATTATGATTATGATTATTATTATGATTATTATTATTATTATTATTATTATTATTTTTATTATTATTATTATTATTATTATTATGATTATTATTATTATTATTATTATTATTATTATTATTATATAGAAGTTTTGATTATTCTTTATGTGGCTGTGAAAAGAAGATAACTCAAGATAATGTTCGCAAGGAAATGTTAAAAAGTGTCTGAATCAACATAGAGTGAAAGGATAAAGTACACATACATAGATAGGTAAGAGAGAGGAAAGATATATTACTTGTTCAGTTTATTATAAATTACGGACAATTAGAACAAATAACACAGTATTGTCTTTAAACATACCTCAATACCAGAACTCTGGTATATTTTGTATTATTAAATTATATCGGAAAAACACCTTCAGAAAACAAATGTTAATTAACTCACATTTAATATAATAATAGATAAAAGTTTTGTTTTTATTGTTTTTTTGTTTTTTGCTTGTTTTCATTATTTTTGCTTTCATTTTTTTTGTTTGTTTACGTTTTTTTTTTCGTTTTTATTGGGGGGCGGATTTTTTTTTCGTTTTTTTTGTTACTTATTTGTTGTTGTTTTTTGTTTGTTTCGTTTTTTTTCTCGTTTTTCCAATTTGAAATGTACTCGTATTGAACTATCATTCTTCCATCTCGGACTGCTAACGTAAAAACTTCTCTAAAGTGTTTTTATAAATAACAATTCCTATTGTCCCGGGCTTCTCCATCATATCTTGCATGTATTCAGAATGGAAGATGGAAAGAGGCGGCTTCATTATTCACTGTTTATTTATTTACGCAAAAATCAAGTTGCCGCTGAATAATTATATTTAATAAACAAAAAGTTTTCTTCAACGATTGTACAGTCACGGTTCGATAGTAACGACTGTTTAAATTATGAAGAGAATCCCTCGAGCAACGAGAAATTATAGACATAAATGGGGTTTTAGAAACCGTGACGAATAAGTAAATGAAATAGGATATAGCTGAGAAACTGGCCGAGTTGATACAATGTATTTAGCACAATAGGGCGAAATAGTTCAGGAAAGATAATAAAAATGAGAGACAGCCGGTGGAATTGTAAAGAATATGCGTCGGCCTTATAAGTGCACTTGTGGAAGAAACCTGAAACTGGCCTCTATTCTCTTAGTGAAACGCATGCGAATCCGACGTTGATTATTTCTTCGGCTGACGTGGCCGCGTGACACTGCTGAGCGTGCTTGACGTAACCAGTCAATCGTGACCAACCGCCCTCCTCTTTTGTCTTCCACCTGGCCGACATCGCCAGCAGTAATCAGTCATTTTTTTTTCTTCTCTGCCGACATTTTAATTGTCAAAACACCCTATCTCAGTTAATAGAAATTTGTTTTAATTTATAAAAAGCAAATTGTTCCCCAACACAGCTTACGACTGGTTAGTCACGTGATTAATTCAACCACCGTCATTCCATTACTGATTCAGGTGACGTTTTCCCGTAGAGGATTTTTTTTTTTCAGAAAATATTAAAGATGTTGCTTTACTGACGAAAACAAATCAATATTGCTCAAATCTTTCCTGATAAATTGTTTTTAAACTATGCCGTGACTGGCTTGGATTCACCACCTATACTGACGCAGCTGGTAACTCCACGTAGCGCACTCCATCACACAGACTCTCACTTTGCCGACCCGCTTCCCTGATCGTGTAGACGAGAAAGCCTCACTTCTCGACTTGTTCTTGACCTCACTGCCCGAGGCTTGTGTGACGAATACCCGTAGTCCGCCCAGGAACGCTGATCACATTGTGGTAATGATTGATATCACCCAGAAAACTCGTCTCAAAGTTGATGAGCCATTTCCAAAACAATGAGATACTACGAGCAGGCTGATTTTGATTCCATCAGAGATCACATCATCCACGCCCCATGGAGTGAAACCTTTTCACCCCCTGATGATCAGTGCGCAAATGAAGTAACCGGGTAATGAAGTAAATGGGTCAAAGCAAGCATAGAAGCATATGTCCCCATACGAAAATCCTTCAGCAAACTCCACTCCCCTCCATTGTTTACTTCGGAATGTGCAGCTGCTATTGCAGAGAGGCAGCAAGCATTCCGACAATTTGGTCGCCATAAGTAAACTGCGAATAGACAGACATTTATAACGTCAAGAAATGATCGTAAGGCAGTAATAGTTAAAATCAAAAGGGACGTATGCAAAGATAACCAGAAAACGCATTCAGTCACAGAAATTAGGTACTCGCGATTTCTTGAAAGTTTACAATAGTGTGGTGAACAATGGACAATCAAACCACAATGCTGTCGTTTGTACGGCAACTGATTAGGCTGCACTGCTTGTCCAGTGTTTCGCCTTAAACTACACTTCAGACTCCCTAAATTCCCATTACGGACCGAAGCCACACTTGATAACTTGGTCATCACCCCATCTCAGATTAGGAACATCATGATAAACCTTGACACTTCCAAAACATATGGGCCTGATCTTATACCAGAAATAGTAATAAAGAAATGATCTGCTGAACTGGGTCCTGTCCTCTCCAAACTCTACAACAAATGCCTCGCCGAATCTTGCTTCCCTGATAGCTGGAAAATTGTATCTGTTGTACGAGTCTTCAAGAATTATAGATAGAACTGATCGTCAGAATTATCGCATCATCAGTCTACTCCCGATCTTTGCTAAAATCTTTAGATCCTTAATCAATCTAGCGATAGTTCGGCACCTCGATAATGCTAAACTTCTTTCTCATTATCAGTATGGATTTAGGCAAGCACGATATACTGCGGATATCTTAACAGTCATTGCTGAACGCATATATCATACAGTGGACAAAGCACGTGAAGCTAGGGAGGTAGCGCTTGATATATCCAAAGCCTTTGAAAAGGTCTGACATAAAGGTCTTCTTATAAAAGTACAGTCATATAGTATTACTGGACGAATATTTAGTATAATTAGATCATTCCTAACCAAAGGAATGATCTAAGTTGTCCTCGATTACCGTTCATCAAAATAACATGGTATAAATGCTGGTGTACCGGAGGGGTCGGTCTTTGGACCTTTATTGTTCCTGATTTTCATAAACGACTTCCCTGGTGACATTGTGTATGAGATGGGTATATTTTCTAACGACACCACGCTCTACTCTTGTCATGTTGGCAAAACTGACGCGGACATATTTGAGACAATGATGAACTATGTTAACAAAAATGCAAAATTCAAAAGGTATATTTCAAACAAATTTATTAAGTATTTGCTGAGAGATGAGGGAAAAATTAAAACTTAAATAACAAATTAGCTACATTTACAAGCAGAAAAATATATGTCAAAATATATTCTAGACAGAATAATGTTTCAACACTATTCGATATTTATCCGGGCGAAAACGATTAATAATAAAACCTGTATTTTTCATGAAAATACCCTCCTTAGAATTCAATACATGTTCGCCAACGAATTATTATTCCATTATTCCATCGAAAAGTTATTGAAGTTTTATATTTTGATATGGTTTAAAATTGTAATTTACTTTTTCTCTACATCAAACCTCCTGCACTTGTAAACAAATTTGTAAAAAATACAACCGCAGTAAACGGTGGTGAAATTTTGGTTTACTATTACAAAATCAAAGTTCGAAAACCTTTCCGTGTAGCTTATATACCTGGCGTCTCTGACTTTCGTTGGTTAAATCTTTACAAATCCCCAAAACAAGAGACTTCACATATAAGAGAAAGAGAATGTTGTAAGTAAATTGAGGGAAGACGTTGTATGCATGCCTAACGATTGGCTGCAACCACGAAAATGCTCCCAAAAACGTAGTAGTAGTAGCAGGGAAGAAGAAGAAGAAGAAGAAGATGCAGAGGAAGAAGAAGATGAAGAGGAAGAAGAATAAGAAGAAGACGGCCAAGCGGGCAATAACCAGTGAGAGATAGACGAGTGAATCAAGAAAATACAGTTTGACAATATCAAGAATTAAGTGATTAAAAAACATTATTTTGAAATTTCAACAAGGAAGATGTGTACACTATATAGTTTAGACAACATTTTAAGTTTAATAACGACAAATGCATTTAAGATATAGATATATAGATCCGCGAGTTTACACGCTTACGTGAGTAATCTAGAGTTATCTGCCAGTCATATGCACGCATTAATTAAATCCTGTAGAACGTGCTGTAACAGAGTCAGGTGGCTCCACCTGTCGGACAACTTCCGTCGAGGGTTAAAGGTAACGTAGCGAGACACACGAATAAAAAGGGGAAATAAAAATAAGAATACGAAGAACTTATGAGATAATGAAAAATGAAAAGAAACGAGCCAAATAAAATAAAAAATTAAATCCAGACGCTACGAAACCATGTGATGATAAATGGCTATTTCCGGTCAGACGATATCTATTGCACGAGTGAAGGAAGAACAAAATCATATATGCTTTACGCTGCAAATCAAACTGTCTACTTTCTCTGCAAACACTTTATACTGTTTTACAAGCTTCCGTGATCCTAAACTATACAAACTATCTATAAAATAAATTATTCAACAAACTCGTGTGATGAGCGGCTATAGACTTCTCTCGTGAAAAAAGATCACAGAATGCAACGGACGAAGTATCTGTCTTGGAATTCGCACAGAATCTATATTTTTGTTAATGGCAATATATTATGTGCATTCCTGCATGAGTTTATACACAATAATCGTCTTCATGCCGTAAGATACATTTTACTTCGAAAAACGGTTTCGTATTATTTTTCTTCTGTTACTCTGGTGAAAGACTAATCACAAAAATAAAAAATATATATTCTTCGTCGACATCATGATTTTGTTTAGTGCATCCTATAGGCTACGTAAAGCTGATCGGAGAATGGAATTTGACAGAGTTCATCCGTTTGATTTTGTTTAATGTTCACCGACCATGACACTTCATAATAGACTGGTCAAACATAACAACAACAAAAAACATTGTAAACAACAAACAATGAGATTAACATTGGCTGGAAAGATTTTTGTCAATGTCCACTGGCGAGTGTATGTATGTATGTATGTATGTATGTTTGTATGTATGTATGTTTGTATGTATGTATGTATGTATATGTATATGTATATGTATATGTATATGTATATGTATATGTATATGTATATGTATGTTTATGTATGTATGTATGTATGTATGTGTGTATGTATGTATGTATGTATGTATGTATGTATGTGGGGGGGATGAAAGTTAACTTGGTTTATCATTGACAGCATTAATTTATGAGTTGTTTCTTTTGATCTCCATCTGCGTACCCGGGCAAAGAAAAAGAACAAGTGACGCGTATCCTTGGATATTTCTTTTAGCTAGACTCATTCGACCCCTAATCGGATAGCCTCGCACTCCGAAAGATTTTCTGCTCAGGATATTCTCTTTATGTTTCGTTATCCTATATTGTAATGTTCAATTCTCTTCTGGCATCGTTTTACAGTGCATTAATAGTCTTGCTGGAAGCAGCAGTGACAGCAAATGTTGTTTTTCGTATCGAGTCTCGACTAGACAAAAAACTCATTTGTTGCAGCCAACCAGAGAAGCGAGGATATTCACTGCCCAACATTCCAAAGTACTATAAAATCCCAAACATCATTTTTCTTCCTTTCTTTACTATTTTTCTTCCATATACAACACACGTGCGTACGACAAATTCTGCCTGGTTGACGTGGGCCGAAGACACTAGACATTAGCACACACGTGACAGTAGATATTGATGATGATGATGATGATGTTCAGCATCATCATCATCATATTTTTGCAGGTGAATACTGAGTATGAATTATGTAACGATATGTGTACACCAAAGTGCTATAAGATTAATTAAGAATTACGCCATAAGAATAAGGTGTGGAGTGATATATGAAAATCTAGCTATGAGCAGGAGTTGGTATTCAATGCAAGGCAGATAAAATGCGCCGACACCAGTTGGTTTTAAGAAACCCTTACCCTTACCCTAACCCTAACGCTAACCCTAACCCTAACCCTAAACCTAACCTTGTCGCGCTGTGTATGAGGTGGCGATATCGTGCTTCTGCCATGCATTTACGGATTAATTATGTATAAAGGAATTATTTAAACGAAATGGCAACTGCAAATTTACAGTAATGTTTAAAGTGTATCTTTTCCTGTAATTATGAACGCGCAGATTACGTTGGTTCCATTTTATCTATTACACGCTTTATGAATTAAATCTTAATTTATCTATAGATTAATACAGTTGTCCTCATCTACGTAACTAACTCCATGTGTACCCGCCTACATCAAACAGTTAACTAATACTCCGCTATATTCAACTCATAAATATTGCAGTTTCATCAGACGTTTTCGTATTCGAACCTACGATCTTGATATTAGGAGTTGAAGAACTAAATACAATAGCTAAAAATTTAAAAGTGCGAATATATTACTAACAACATTTATGTTGGTGTATTCATAGATGTTATATGCGAAAAATGTATGAAATATAAAATTATTCGGTTTGGTTTTTCTGTTTTATGGCATATCAACCTTTTTGGGTTCATTTTAATGCGGAAACACATTCAACGTTTAATGGTATACAATTAGATTAACGCACGTCACGATTACGCCCATAGGGAAGCGTGAGTTCATACGTTTACGAGTTTTTGTAGTGCGGAGTTGAACAGAGTAGATCCAGTAAAACCATAAACTCGGGATAGCCGATTCCAGACGGAATCTTCTATATCTAAAAGGCTCATCTTCATATTAATACCGCTGTGACTATTTGCTTACGTTACTTATTATGATATCTTAACACACAATTTCTGCAGATAATGCTAGTGGGTATTATTGAGTTTGTTGCTGGCTGGCATAAGGTCAGATGTATATACTACAGTTTTCCTATGAAGTCAGTCATCTAAATACTGATCAGGAACAACGTTGCTTAACTTCATTTATTTTAGAATGACGTTACTAAATTTGATGCGAGGTATCGGCTAGACAAACAATATCATGTCTTTTGACTTATTGAACATTTTCTGATGTATATAAATCATTCAAGGGTGGGTATAGCAATATTGTAAGAAGAAGCATTGAGTTGCAGAGATTAGGAACTCGCAATTTCTGGAAAATCTGTCATAGTCTGGTGAATAATGGCAATTTTCCGCTATACAATCACCATGATGTCACTTGCACGGCAACTGATAAGGCTGAACTGCTGGCTCAGCGGTTTGCCTTAAACCCCATATTGGACTCCACCAACTACTCTCTCCCAATTTTCCCACTACCGAAAGAAGCTACACTCGATGATCTGATGATCACCAGTTCCCATCTCCAAGACATCATAAAAACTTTGACAACACCGAGGCATGAAGACCCGATCTTATTCCTGCTATATTAATAAAGAAATGACCTTCGGAAATTGCCCCTCTTTTCTCAAAACGCTACAACAAATGCTGAATCTTGCTTTCGCTGATAGATGACGAATTGCCTCTGTGGTATCAGCGTTAAAGAATTCTGGCGAAAGAACTGACCCGAAAAAATTACTGCTCAATCAGTCTCCTCCAGTTTTTTCTAAACTCTTTGAATCATAAACTAATCTGAAAATAGTCCACCACCTCGTACATGCTGAACTTTTTTCTGCCAAACAGTTGTGGTTTAGTCAAACTCGTTCTTCTGTGGATATCCTAACAGTCATCTCTGAACGCATATGCCATATACTGGACAAGGCAGATGAAGGCGGTAGCGCTTGATATGTCCAACGTCTTTGAAAAAGTCTGGCATGAAGGTCTTCTGATGCAAATTAATTAGTACGATATTACTAGACGAATATTTCATATAATCAAATCCTTCTTAGCCAAAAGAAAGATCCAGGTCGTCCTCGATGGCCGTACATTTTTATAAAATGACATAAAGACGAGTGTGCCTCAGGGGTCGATAATTAGACCGTTATGATTCTTTATTTTCATAAACTACCTCACTAATAAAATTATGTCCGGAATTTATATATATGCTAGTAACACCACGCTCTATAAAACCCTACCCCTTAACTGTATCCAGGTGCCGGAAGACTTTCTAGTTTAATGGCTTCTTTCATGAAAGTGCTAGCCTTTGGAATTCCCTCCGTGCTCTATGTTTCGTTGACCGTAACAACTTGCAGAAGTTTAAATGTAATGTGAACAAACATCTCGTTGCACAACTCCTCACGTAGGATGCCCCTGTATATATTGCCCTAATTCACAGTAGCCCCTTACGTCTGAGAAGAAAAGTGCCTTGTTTGGCAGAAAATGCTGAGTTTTGAACCTGTATGTGAAATTCTGACTTTCTGGGCGTTGAAAATGGTAGAGTAAGTAAATGAACGGGGAAAGAAGAGGGAAGCTTTACAAACCAGTAACCTTTTACGTTCGCATTGCCTCTCTACCTCCGCACAAATTAATAAGCAATACCACTTTCACGGAAAGCGCTTTGTATTTTATCAATTGTTCAAAGATTTATTTTCAAAAATAAAATAAATATAAAATCGAGTAAGTTAAAAAAAAGAGAGATTTTGGTAGATAAGATTGAGATAAATGCAATACAGATTAATACATCCTGCCGTATCAGCAATTCTAGAAAATAATATTATAAAACTAAATAGGATCAATCAGGTGGTCGAAAAGCTGTAGATATTTATCTACCTCCCACAAGGTAAGATGGTACACAAGCTCGGGGAAGTGGGATTAGATAAGCCGGCGCTCGAGAAGTGAGCACTATGGCCATTTAAAAATTGCCTGGGCAGCCCCGTCGGCATTCCCCGGTAGGGGCGCCTCAGACAGTAAGCAATAAACTTACTCCTCCCCAAAGAGGGGAAGCGAAGCCTGGGAGGGTGGACCTCCTAGAACTGCACAGGACAGACCCATAGACTGGCTTAAATCAAGCCCCGAAGGCCAAGACGATACCAGTCTATGGGGTGCAGTATCCATCGGAAAGGATATTACACTTTGATCTTAGCCAAAAGGCCAGGAAAGGTGTTTTTTTATTTATCTACCTCCCACAAGGTAAGATGTGACACAAGGTCGGGAAAGTGGGATTAGATAAGCCAGCGCTCGAGAGGTGAGCACTCTGGCAATTTAAAAATTGCCTGGGCAGCCCCGTCGGCATTCCCCGGTAGGGGCGCCTAAGACAGTAAGCAATAAACTTACTCCTCCCCAAAGAGGGGAGGCAAAGTCTGGGAGGGTGAACCTCCAAGAACTGCACAGGACCAGTCTCGTGAAGTATCCATCGGAATAGATACTACACTTTGATCTTAGCCAAAAGGCCAAGAAGCATAGGGGTGCAGTGGAAGGTGGTCAGAAAGCTGTAAATATTCGCAATTCAAGTATTTAAGGATATCTACAGAAGTAATATTTTAGAAGCATTACTTATATTAAAGAAAGAAAAAGTAGTATTTAGAAAAAAGGAAACAAAAACAAAAAGTAATCAGAAGAAAAAAAGAAATTCTTTGTGAACCTCAATTCTCTTTTCAAATAAGAACACCCACCCCTTCCCACCCAACTACGACGACGGCGTCTTTGTGTACATTCCTCATACTTCATTATCCGCAACTTGCTAGCCCAACGTTGGAACGAAAATAAGGCGGTGGGAGGGCACCCCATTCAAGTGATCCAGTTTTAGGACCTAAGAAGTGACGCCTGTTGATCAGATAGTGCCTGGATTGTCTGGCCCTTAAGTAGCCGATTAAATGACCAAGGAGAGTAAGCGTTATTGTCAACAGTGATAGATGTCCACCTCAATATTACTCTAGATCTCCTTCCTATAATTAGGTACGACCCCCATCCGCCAGAGAGTAGCTCGCATCTTACGCAGTTGTGTTTATAGCAAGTTAGTGATGATGTCTAGTTTAGTTTACTGACTGTCGAGCCCGTGCATTGAGGGCTCGACCCCGTCCTGTCGCTGAAGGGATGGATGGGAGTCGACTGACATGGACTAATGTAAAAGGGAAAAGGATAGCTAAAATAAACATCGAACCATATTTATCTGGAACAGTGATGGCGTCCTCTGGAGTTGATAGGAGGTTATTCACTTGTTTATAGATAGACAAATATATTGTAAACTGTTCAGTTAAATGTGGCATCTGTTAGTTCAGTTGAATGTGTGTAATGTTCTTTCGTGGTCGCGGGTTCAATCCTCGTTACGTGCTTACCACAAAAGTTTAGTCATTGGATTAAATGAAACTTTATTGACTAAGCAGCAGGTTTCGTAGGTGGCGATATCCAATTCCTTCCCACAGTAGGAATATGTGACACAAGGTCGGAAAGTGGCGGAGAGGTCAAGCCAGCGCATCTAAAGAAAGAGCACTCTGGCCTAGCAAAAATAGCCTGGGAAGCCCCGTCGGCATTCCCTGGTCAGGGCGCATCAGGTAGCAAGCAATAAACTTACTCCACCCAAAAGAGGAGAGGCAAGCCCTGGGAGGGTGGACCTCCTAGAACTGCACAGGACAAACCCACAGACTGGCGGAATCAAGACCCGAAGGCCAAGACGATACCGATCTATAGGATGTAGTATCACACGGAACAGATACTACACTTTGATCTTGACCAAAAGGTCAAGAAGCCAGAACCGTTTTCAGGCAGCTGTCAAGACTCATCGAGCAAAAAGGTGTTCATATGTTTTATCTGGTATTGTCGTAGATTCCCGTTTTGCTTTTTCTTGTGTGGGGTATCCAGTATGAGTGTCAATCCATAGCGTCCAATGAAAGTGTTGCTAAACCTAACTGGAGTGTGTAAAGGTAGAGAATAGTTAACAAAAACTCCTCACCCTCCTCACGTTAAGAATGGATGTTTAAATAATAAGAATATTATTTCGAAACCCATTCTTAATATAAGGCAAAGGTTTTTTTGTAAACCATTCTGCTCAACACTGAAGAATACATTTTTATAAATGCGTCGTTTATCACAGAATTATAAGAATGCAATATACTTTGTAAAAAAATAGACATATGTTCCACGCTATCTATTAATTAGTTTTAGTTATTTCTTATCTTTGGGCATCCTTTATTTTAAGCAATAATCTATTTACAGCTTAAAAACTATTCCACACAATATATAATATGAATATACTGATCAGATTATTTTAAATATTTTATCAGATAGACCCCCCCACCAAAGAAAATAACTTTGTAAATTTATTAACTAAACACCGTGGAATTTCCACAGATACAACTAATAATCAGTGTAAAGCTAAAATAGTGTAAAGCTCAAATAGTTTAAAGCTAAAATAGTTTAAAGCTAAATAGTTTACAGCTAAAATAGTTTAAAGCTAAAATAGTTTACAGCTCAAATAGTTCAAAGCTAAAATAGTTTTACAGCTAAAATAGTGTGCAGCTAAAATAGTTTTAAGCTCAAATAGTTTACAGCTCAAATAGTTTAAAGCTAAAATAGTGTAAAGCTAAAATAGTTTAAAGCTCAAATAGTTTAAAGCTAAATAGTTTAAAGCTAAAATAGTTTTAAGCTAAAACAGTTTAAAGCTCAAATAGTTTAAAGCTAAATAGTTTAAAGCTAAAATAGTTTAACGCTAAAATAGTTTAAAGCTTAAATAGTTTGCAGCTAAAATAGTTTGCAGCTAAAATAGTTTAAAGCTAAAATAGTTTAAAGCTAAAATAGTTTGCAGCTAAAATAGTTTAAAGCTAAAATAGTTTAAAGCTCAAATAGTTTGCAGCTAAAATAGTTTAAAGCTCAAATAGTTTAAAGCTCAAATAGTTTGCAGCTAAAATAGCTTTAAGCTAAAACAGTTTAAAGCTCAAATAGTTTAAAGCTCAAATAGTTTGCAGCTAAAATAGTTTAACGCTAAAATAGTTTAAAGCTAAAATAGTGTAAAGCTAAAATAGTTTAAAGCAAAAATAGTTTGCAGCTAAAATAGTTTAAAGCTTAAATAGTTTGCAGCTAAAATAGTTTGCAGCTAAAATAGTTTAAAGCTAAAATAGTTTAAAGCTAAAATAGTTTGCAGCTAAAATAGTTTAAAGCTAAAATAGTTTAAAGCTAAAATAGTTTGCAGCTAAAATAGTTTAAAGCTCAAATAGTTTAAAGCTCAAATAGTTTGCAGCTAAAATAGCTTTAAGCTAAAACAGTTTAAAGCTCAAATAGTTTAAAGCTCAAATAGTTTGCAGCTAAAATAGTTTAACGCTAAAATAGTTTAAAGCTAAAATAGTGTAAAGCTAAAATAGTTTAAAGCAAAAATAGTTTGAAGCTAAAATAGTTTAAAGCTAAAATAGTTTAAAGCTAAAATAGTTTAAAGCTAAAATAGTTTTAAGCTAAAACAGTTTAAAGCTCATATAGTTTAAAGCTCAAATAGTTTAAAGCTAAAATAGTTTAAAGCTAAAATAGTTTAAAGCTCAAATAGTTTAAAGCTAAAATAGTTTTCAAACATTTTTCTACAGGTTTGTCGAGCTATTATTCACATCAAGGTTGATATTTTAGTGACTTCTCGGTTATGAGGTTTGGCTTATACTATAGTATCTGTTCTGTCCTCAGTCAGTGTAAGAGAAATCCTTTTAGACTAAGGAAATTTATATTTTTGTTTCTCTTTTGGGGAGTTGGATGTCTAACTTCAGGTGTGTCTAACTCTACCTTCGTAGAGACTTTATTCCATGGCCGATGTGCCCTCCGACCTTCTTCGGCCGTTTTCTCCAATGTGCTGATTGTGTTGCAGTGTTTAATCACGAGTGTTGCAACGTTTTATTAGAACGTTCCTGTCACGCTCCGATTTATTGTTGATGATCGATATGCAGCATGTATAACGACGAGAAGATTCTTTGATGTAAATAAACAATATCACTGAAGAAGCCCAGAGGGCATATCGGTCGAAAAGATATAAATTTGAATGTAAATAGCGATAAATCGGTATTATTGTAGATTAGAACCCTCCGCTACCCTCTCAAATAAGATATCTTCTTTTTTAGGCGATTGCGCGTTAACACCCTAAAACATTGCCGGCAAAAAAAGAAACAAAATATTTTAGAATTTAGAGCGGGGGATCAGTTTCGTATATCGATATAACGTAAATTAGTCCCCCGTTTCTAGCCCATTTTCTTTTAGTGTAATTAACTATTTTTTTTTTTTGCTATGGGAATAAATTATGTGTGTTTATTTTCTTGGGGGGGGGGGATAGAGAGCGAGAGATTTGCCACTTGGAGTTCGGGTTCAAGTCAAAGTCAAAGCCATGCGCGTGTAATTGTGAAGCAAGGGTTGCGCAATCTAACAACACCTCTCCTGAGTTGGCACTGCTTGATTCCAATTGCAAGCAGTTCAAGAGAACTGGAAACAATGCCGAGATAAGCAGAGAGCACATACAGCACCTGGTATTCCCAAATGGTCACCCATTTAGTACTGCCAGGCTCGACGTCGCTTAACTTCGGTGATCTAACGGGAACCGGTGTGTCAACGTGATTGCGCCGTATATAGGGTTAATGGCAGTGTTAAGGGAGTGTTTTTTTCATGGAGGCTTGCCACTCGGACTTAGGGTTAGTTGTAGGATTAAAGAATAGTTTTTTGGGGGTGCTTACGACTCGGACTTTGGGTAAGTTGTAAGGTTAACGAAAGGTTTTTATATTCCATAGCAAAAATAAATTTTAGTTAATGTCTTAAAAAGTTAGAACGGTCCGAAACTAAGGGATCAATTTACGTTAGATTTATATGCGAAACTTTTTCCAACTCTAAATTCTAAAATAATTATTTGTTATTTTTTTATTTCGGCCATGTTTTTCAGGTGTAATCGTCTAAAAAGCAAAATCTTGTTGACGGCAGTTGTGATTATAAATCCTGGACAGAGTTTCCTTTGGTCTTTTCACCGGGAGCTGCTGTGAGATTTTGTCTAGCAGGATGACGTCACACGGAGATTGATGTGGACATCCCTCATATAGGTTCGATCCGTATTACCGTGACCATACAGCTGGACAACTAGGAGGACGTCGCCAGGTCCAGAAAAGGTAGGACGTCGCCATGTGCAGGAGAACGTCGCCAAAAGATACCGGGGTACATCGTTAAGGGTAAGAGAACAAACCGCTAAGGTTGCTGTTAATGATGTATACATTGATAGCTTCTGTAGTTGCTATGACGGTACTGGTGCTGATAGCAGTCATTAGTCACGTGCTGTAGAAGAGGGGAGGAGCTGTTTTGTCCGGCATAAATTCAAGGAGGAAGGCTGCGGCTCCTGCTGCATGATGCTGTCGTCATCGCAGTAGTGAAATGGTGTCTTACTGTCCCCGAATGAGAGGCTGAGTAAAGAGACGCGCTCTTTTTATATTGTTTTGTGAGCTGCTCCTTATGTGACGCTTTGATGAGATCTGATTGGTCATATCGAGTGAAAACATGCGCAGAAAAAAATAAAGAAACAGTGTAGCTTTCTGTCACACGAGCGAAGCTGTTCAAGGATCAACCGTCCGGTTTGGTAGCAGTACGAAATCATAAACAGTGTCGAAACGACAAGGCCCTTTCCCTTGATAATTGACCCTATCAATTAGAAAAGTTGAAGAGATGAGTACCAAAAACGGATGTGCAGATGTGTTGAAACAGTATTTACAAAAACGGACGAAGTAAATAGTGCAAGTGTTTTTTTATTTGATGAAATCGGTGATGCAAGTTACTGATCGTTGTGCTTGGGGTCAGCAGTGCAAGTGAATCTGCATTGTTGAAAATGGTGAATGCAAGTAGATCTGTACTACTGATGAAATTTCGTGGTGCTAGTGAGTCTTTGATGATGCATGGATCAATTGATAGCTGTTGTAGTTGCTATGACGATAGTGATGCTAATAACAGTCATTGTTGGCGTTCTGTAGAAGAAGGGTGAGCTGTGTCTGTTGTTGCTGTCGTAATAGTGTAAACGCTGTTTTGTCCAGCAGGAATTCGAGGGGTGGGGACTGCTTCTAGATGTCATTGTCGCAGTAATGTCCATGAAAAATCCGTGGAGTAAGGTGCGATCGGCAGATACGAAATAGACGCCATCGAGGCCAGGGGTAAGTTCCCAAATGAGCGGCTGAGTGAAGACTCGCCCTCTTTTTAAATTATTACTTTGAGCTGCTCCTGCTGTGACGTTTTGATGAAATCTGATTAGTTTCCTGGAGTAACGAAATACGCAGAAGGAAAGAAAGTGTAGGTTTCTGTTACACGGGCAAAAAGTTTTACAGGGTTAAACATCCGCTTTTTGTTAGGAATGCCAAGTCGTAAACGCGGTCTGTACGACAAAGGCTAAGGTGTTCAAGGCTAAAAGAAAGCAAGTCTGATAGGAGTGCCGAATCACAAACAGGGTCGGCACGTCAATTTCATGACGGTGGATTTAGCGTATGGAGCTCATCTATAAATTTACCGATAACTTACAATTCAGACAGACTTCTTTTCAAAGTAAAATGCCCTTTTAAGTTGCATATAGATTTATTTATTTTAAATGAACATGTGTAGCTTTTTGTCATCAAATGTTTGAATGTAATTATGCAAACAGCATTAAGTTTCTCACCACTGCTGTCAAGTTGACTAATGAACGCAGATACAGTTTATTGTTATCGTTTGAACACAGACTGACTTTCATAATTATATAAACTAACAGTTTTTTTTCTCCAACACTAATTAAATGAATACGTGAGCACGGATTTGTAGAAGAGGCTAAAAAGCTTCTCATAAATTATCAAGCGCAAACATTGGCTCCCAGCTTCGAGAAGCATGTTTTCCATTTCCTACACTTACTAGATGTTTACATCTTCTTTTACATATTTCCTTACTCCTTAAAACTCCCTCCCAGTCAGTCAATCAAAACATCTAGCCATTGCCTTGTCCGTTGAAAACCACGCCTTCAACACGGGGGACGCTTTCCTCTATTGGAGGCCATTTTAAAAGCATTTGTTCATTTTATGGTTAAAATTCTCTACTTTCTCCACCTTTTTTATTTTCATTTGCTTTTGACACCTGCGAATGATTCGACGAAACATCGAAAACGTTCGTGAAACCTATGGAATGTGTTTTTAATACAAAAAAGACCATCAGAAAAATTGGAAAAATAAAAAAGGTATAATTAAACAGACGAATTTTGTTATTTTTAACAATGTTTGCATACATGAAAAAATGATGTCTAAATACACAGACACAATATATATATATATATATATATATATATATATATATATATATATATATATATATATATGATTTTACAGAAGTATAGTTCGATATGGTACCAAACCTTTTGTAACTAAGATGGAGGCTGGCAAAACATTGCTGGGTGTTAACCATCTTATCGCTCCTCAGCCATTTTTTAGACAATTAAAAATGGCTGATGAGCGATAAACCAGCAATTTTTTATCAGGTTCAGTGTTAGTTTCGAACCCTTTTGTACTATGAGATCTAAACTATTGTAAAATTATAGATAACTAATAGTTACGGAATATAAAATAATCAAGCACCTTATTGGATTTCTTTCAACCCAACAGAACCACCTCTCTCTCTATATATATATATATATCTATATATATATATATATATATATATATATATATATATATATATATATATATATATATGTATATATATACATACATATATATGTATATACGTAACAGACAATATATATATATATATGTATATATACATATATATGAACACACACCATATAAGGGTGTATATATACGTGAAGATACAATGTGTGTATATATACGTACGTATGTATGTGTATATATATATATATATATATATATATATATATATATATATATATACATATATATTAGAAAGGGCATTTAGACATATTTTTAAACCCTTGTTTAAACCCTATTTTAAAAAAAACCATAACAATGTGTAGTGTTAAAATAAATTTATTTTAGCACTACACATTGTTATGTTTTTTCAATATATATATATATATATATATATATATATATATATATATATATATATATATATATATATATATATATATATATATATATCTACATATATATCGATTTTCGTTCGATATAGTACCGATTTCCTTCTTAATATATATATATATATATATATATATATATATATATATATGTATGTGTGTGTGTATGTGTGTGTGTGTGTGTATATATTAAGAACGAAATCGATGCTATAGGATTACGAATCTTGGTGTCAGTAAACTTGTAACGTCTAGCCACACTGATGAACTGTTTACAATGAAACAGCTGGCTATGATAACTATATATGAATATATGTATATATAGTGTGTGTATTTATGCAAAACTTTTACATTCAAGCAAACATTGTTAAACATAACAGAATTCGACTGCTTGGTTATACTTTTTTTATTTTTTTCCATTTTTCTAATGTCAAAATTTTTAAAAAGTGTATGTTTTATATGTATCACGGTTGTTTTCGATTTGTTGTCGAATCATTTTCACGTGACGCTAACAAATGAACAAAGAGTTGGAGAAAAGAAGCGAACTTCACAAAGCAGCCAGCCAAGAACGCGCATGATAATTCTGTATAACATCAACAGAACAAACCAGTGCAGTTCCAGAAAAGAGGTTAACAATTTATATTCCGGGATGCTAGAATTAGCGCCACAGGATGAATCGTATTACGTTAAGCATTAGTAAGTGTTGTTACTGGTTTCATACGTAATGTTATTAATTGTAGGTTGCTGGATTTTAATAGAGATAGCTTCAAGTAGTTTTAATTTTAAAATAATCTGGTTCAGAATGTATTATTTTCGTGTCATTGACTTAAATTCGTCTTAAATCACAGTGGGGGGAGTTATTATTTTGAAAATGCTGGTAAATTTAGCTATATATATATATATATATATATATATATATATATATATATATATATATAGTCTAAAGAAGCTTTAAGTCATTAAAAAAAAAAATTAAAAAAAAAAAAAAAGTTTAAATTCCCAGACAAACTAACTAAATCCAAGATATTGCAGACTTAACATTCGTTGGAAAATTAATAAATGAAAAAATATTTTTTTAAAAAAGGGGGGGGGGGTAATTATCTAAGAGTCAAACAAAAACAGGAAACCTTAAGCGTCTAATATTAACACGGGGATCATCAGCTGTTTTCCATGTAACTGTTTCGGAGATTTAAAAAGATATATATATATATATATATATATATATATATATATATATATATATATATATATGTATGTATATATATAGTAAAAATGTTATTCTCAAAATCAAAAGTATTCTTAGATATTTAAAAAACAAACTTTGATTAATTACTTCTTAAGAGAATGAACGCACTCTTATACATATATATATATACATATATATATACATATATATATATATATATATATATATATATATATATATGACAACTAGTTATTTCCAGCCTCTACTTGACCGGGTCAGCGTGAGTATTTCCGCCTCTTCAGTGAGGATTTCGTGAAGAAAATAAACCGACTGATTTCTTTATATTCCTCCTTTCCTCTTCCATGACGTAGACAGACCTTTATCTTTCTCACCCCTGATAAATAATCGCTGAATCTGTTACTGGCCCCTCTGGGCGTGACGGCTGTTTGTCTACCTTGGCAAATGAGCAGTACTCATAAAACACATGGATCTTCATTACTTCTTCTATCTCCATTTTCTTTTTCTTTATCTTTTTCTTCTTTTTCGTCATCTTCACTTTCATCTTCTTCTTTTTAATTTCTTTTTTCTTTCCCAACAACTTTGTTTTTTTTTATACTTTACCCTGACGAATAATGAGCAGCATTTCTTTTAGTAATTTTCTATCTCATTTGGTACATACCGAAGGACCGTTCGTGATGTTGACAGTTAGGTGTCTACTTGAATAAACCCTCTTAATACAGGATTCCGTTTCTATGATTTAAACCCTTTTTTAGTTATTGACCTATAAATATACTTACCTGATGTTTAATGTGCAAAGCAAAGATTGGATATTAAAGTCTGTTTTATCTATTAAAAAAACCCTACAAAATCTAGTCATTTATCATTTTCATTTTATTCATGACTATAAAGATTTAGATGATACAAAAAATAATAACAGTTCATGGGAGGTGTTGTAGTAATCAAACCCACCGGACAAAAGCACACTGGATAAAAAGCACACCGAACAAAAACGCACGGATAAAAGCCTACTAAAATTATTCAAACAGGGGCAAAAACCCACCAACATAAAATAAATTATTTGAAAATTAATTTTTAAAAATAATTTTTTAATAATTATCAATAAATCTGAGTCATTAACTCTTTTATTTCATTTAAAAAAAAACTTCCTGTACCAATGTAAATACTGCATTTTTTTAAAAAGTCCATCCTAATTTAAGTCTTGGTTTTTAAGTTTTGTTTTAATAAATAACCAGACAGACCCCTATTATTCATCGAATCTAAGTATGTCGTATAATAATCGGTTTTATTTATTAAAGAACAAAGTTAATTTGATGAATAACCGAATAAATGAATAACATTAATGAATAATTTGATAATTACGATCACTTACCAGGTTTATTTACCAAAAAATAGAAATAAAAAATGCATAAAATTATTGGTGCTTTTTTCTTTTATTTATTTATTAATAACCAATTGTCAATTATAACTTTTTGTTGCGAAAGAAAATAAGGTATTATCAGAGCTCTGCCCCTTATGCTCATTCACCCCCAAAGCAAAATGCGATGCTACATTTTTAGGCGATTACATATAAACCAACCTAAGAAACTTGGCAGTAAACATGAATAAAACAACAAAATAGTTATTTCTAACTTTAGAGTTGGGGATTAATTTCGCATGTGAATTGAACGTAACAGATAGCGTTTTAAGGACATGTAACAAACCAACAACAACATTTCTGATCAGAAGTTTGCGAGTAACTTTAAACGGTTTCTCGTCATTCCATTTTCCTATCAATGTTGGTGTCCCTGATGATACTACTCTATATTCTGGGGTTGCTTCTCGCCCATCTCCCTCTGATCAGTCGAAATATGCAGCTGATCTAGAAGTTGACCTGGGTTCGATTGTGGATTGGGGTACGAAATGTCTTGTTTCGTTTAATCCTGTTAAGACTCAGCTCGTGCCTTTCAATCGTAGGCGTGCCCTTTTCTTCCTGAGGTTCTCATGGATGTTTCTGCTGTTGAGGAGAAACCGACTCGGAAACTTCTTGGCTTTTCTTTCTCATCAAATCTTGAAGTTCATACATTAGATCCATTGCTCTTTCTGCTTCTCGTAAAGTCGGTTCTGTCTATCGCCTCAAACACCTTCTTACACCTAAGGCTATTCTCTATCTCTAAAAATCTACTATTAGACTATGTATGGAGTACTGTTGTCATATTTGGGCTGGTGAATCTCTGTCCCATTTGAGGGTTTTTGATAAGGTGCAGAAACGTATCTGTAATTTGATTGACCCCACCATTTCTGCTTCTCTACACCCTCTCTCACAGCTGCGATGTTGCTAATCTCAGAATATTCTATAAGTACCATTATGACATGTGTTCTTTCGGAATTGTGTGATCTATTCCGTGCTTTTTTGTTCCAGCTCGTTGAACTTGCTTGTTTAGTCATCTCCATCAATTTGCTGTTTTTATAACTAATTGTAATACAGCTTCCTATTCCAGTAGCTTCTTTCCAAGAACTGCAGGCTTGTTGAACTCTTCCTGCTGACTGTTTTCTCTCTTAGCTATAAGCTTAGTCTTTTAAAGACTAAGGTCAATAGGCATCGTCTGTCTTTGCGATAATCATATTTCATTCTTGTTAGCTTCCTACATCAAGTGGCTTCATGCATTGTCTGGAGCGATTTCCATTTTTAAAAAATGCTTGCTACCAATCACAATCATGGTTTTGTCTCACATGACTCAAACTAACCAGTCAAGAGCAACCATTGTAAGTTAATAAAATGTATGCAGCTAAATATTTTTTAAAAATAAAAACAGACGTGATTTTTTAATTTAAAACCTGCTTTTACGCTCTGCCAGAAGTTTTTCCCATAATTTATCTGCCTTTCAAAAAAAAATTGGTTATATGTCCTTAAAACGCTATATGATCAGGAAATGGTTGATCATTACTACCTGATTGCCCGGAAGTGGGAGATCATTTTACAAAATTTATAAGCGAAACCGATCCTCACTCTAAATTCTAAAAGTATAGTTTTATTTTTATATTTTTTAAAATTTAATAAATCTATTAATTAAACGTTAAAACATACATTAGGGTAATTTTTTTTTAATTTCCAAGATACCGGAAAAATGTTTCAAAATGACATAAAAACATTGTTGTCAAGAAAAAAGATTACTGAAAAACATTTATTGATAATTATAAAAAATTAAATATAAAAAGTTTGTTTTTTTAAATTAATTTATTTTGATGTTTGTGGGGTTTTATCCGTTTTTGAATTGTTGTGGTGGGTTTTCGCCTTGTTGGCTTATGTCTAGCGGGATTTTGTTCGCTCACAAATGAAGTTAGTGGACAAGGAAAATCTGGCTACGTATATTTGGTTAAAACCTAGTTGGAAGGCAAAATTAGGGGGTGGCGTTTGAATTTAGAGGAAATGTGTAAATCTTCTATATATAATATAAAGTAAAATATGAAGGAAAGTTGTTACTCACTTGTTGCAGTCAATGTTCTCAGAAATCAAGGGGTTCCTTCCTGGGGCTAACACTTTCTCTCTACAGAAGATACATAGATATTCGATATTCAATTAAAGTTCCCTTTACCTGTCAAACGTTGAGTTAGGGCATTTTCCATTACACTCCTTAGAATAACTGCCTCTAGTTCTTGGATTTAATGTCTGATACTGTTTTTAAGCTCTTGAATCGTTGTAGGCTTGTTCACATATACCCTTTTCTTTAAAGTAACCCCAAAAGAAAAAATTAGGGGCTGTTAAATCCGGTGAACGTGAAGGCCAGTTAAAATCAGAAAATCTGCTAATTAAGCACTCGTCAAACAATCCCGCAAAAGTCACGCATTAGTTTGAATCAGTTGTTACTGATTCAAACTAATGCGTGACTTTTGCGCCCCATGTATATATATATATATATATATATATATATATATATATATATATATATATATATATATATATATATAGTAAGCTATGAAAATATATTTATGGCAATTAAGCTACACAGAGACTCACGGGTTTCATCCCCGGGGAATCTCCAGGCTAAATTTTAGCCTGAAATTTCCCCCTCCCCTCGAGGGATGAAACGCGGAAACCTCTGTGTAGCTTAATTGCAATAAATATATTTTCATAGCTTACTACCTAGCGCTACTTACGTATCGAGCACTGTTGAAATACATCCTGAAAATTGATACATAAAAAATTATATCTCCATATAAAATTTTATGTGGATACATAAAACACTAATATATATATATATATATATATATATATATATATATATATATATAATGTTAATGCAGGCCTCATTAAAAACTATGGAACTTTCTATTTTTGTATTTTTTCTTATTAATTTCTCGACTCGGCGAGCGAGTTTTTTGTTTTTGGGTGTAAATTTAAATATTGTGCCTCCATGTGTTATTTCATCGGCCATCTCTCGAGCGCTTTCGATCTCTCGTATGTCATCAGGAGGTTGTGTATAATCGTTTGACTTTGTGCTGCAAGCATTTTTATAGTTTTTATACTTATTGAATACGCCATTATTAAATGGTATTTTATTAATGTTGGATTGCATTTATTTTATGTATAGGGTTTCGAGGATTTTAAGTCTGTGTGTGCAATTATTTTTGTGGATGATTTGGGTGTTAGATATTAGTATATACATACACACACACACACACACGCATATATATATATATATATATATATATATATATATATATATATATATATATATATATACATGGAAAAGAAAAAAGAGAAAAACCAACATTATTTATATATTCATTCTGTCTTTATTCCAAGACTTTCTCAAGATGATTTATTTAAAGAAATAACATACAAGTACAATATTTTAAAATGTGTGGTGCATTTGTCTTTTCATGTCACAAACGCACCACATATTTTCAAATGCTGTACTTGCATGTTTTCTTTTCAAATTAATCATCTAAAGAAAGTCTTGATATAAAGACGAAACATTGATGAACATATCAATAACCTTTGGTGTAACCTTTTCATTTACTATAGAGTTAGAATATTATTTCCATAATTTTCATCATATATATTCATATATGGGTGTGTGTGTGTGTGTGTGTGTGTGTGTGTGTGTCTGTGTGTATAGAAATATATTTTCTTGTGTATATATATTTTGAGACAATTCACTAGAACTGTTCAATGTTAAAGCTCGAGGAATGCTAAGATTTAACAACAGATTATATCTATATAAGTAAACAATGGTATTCTAAATTCAAATGATCAAGTCTTCATTGATATTTTTACTCGCCGAATTTCAAATAAAATTCAATGTAACTCTTTACAATTGTTTCAACAAGAAACGAACAACCAAGAATAAACACATGATTAGCGGGATATTTCGTCTATGAAGCTCATCAGAAAATATGAATAAAGACCTGGTTATTGGAATTAAAAATAGCATATTATTTATTTGTTCCTAATTACTTGAGTGGCTGGCTATATAACCCCCCCCATTATCAGGTTAAGCACTGTCTTTAAATGGGATCGCCTGGTGCTACTTAGCGCAATGCAAATTTTATTTGTAAAAAGAAGGAACATTGTAGATATCATTTACCAACGGGATTCATTCTTGAGAGCTGCCGACTATCAAAAGGGTCGATCCTTGGTTTGAGATGGGCCCTAGTTTAGCCACACTGAAGGGTTGTGATACAACGAAACACTCTGTCTGTGGATGACTATATTTATATATATATATATATATATATATATATATATATATTCCTTTTCAGAACATATTATAAAACTTTGAGTCGTTGGGTTTTATACACAGGGTATTTCAGTTGGCAACAATTAAAGTATATTCGTATGAATCAGAATGGTAAGATTTGTTGACAGGCTTGATTTGATTGTCGACAGTCTTGCAGTGTTGCCAACATCCCTAAGTGAAAGTGCTATTATGACCTGACTGGATTCGAACTTGGCACACCTTGGCTGTCAGTCCGCGTCGTTATCCACTTAACCACCGTTTTGAGCTCGCCTCAGCCGATTGTTGGATTTTCACATGATGACTAAGTCGGCTCAGGACCTCTCAATTATAACAAACTAAGAAACCTTGGTCATGGAAACTCAACCATTCAAAGATCGTGTATAGATGTATATATATAATTTTCAAATAAATTACATTATTCTACTTCGATTTAATTTGAAAATTCATAAGCTGAAACATATCTGTTACTAACTCAAATTTTGACAGGAAAATAGAATTTAAATGTAATATTCGAATATCTATGTATCTCATATAGAGATCAAGTGTTATCACCAGGAAGAGGCTCCTTGATTTCTGAGAACTTCGACTGAAGTAAAATGAAAGAAAAAAGATGAAGACATTGTCTTGAATAACTAAAAAATGTTAACTCTCATTATTTCTATATTATTATTATCATTAATATTCTTATAATTATTATTATTATATACATAATTAGTATCATTATTTTTATTTTATATAGAAATAGAAACAAAGAGTTATTATTTTGCTATCCAAGTTACATGCGTGTTTGTGGTGTGTACAGACACACATATCTAAATTAGATGGCGATGATGAGAAAAGAGAGACACCCTTCTAAGGACTTGATAACACACATCAAGATATTGTTTGTGTGTAATTAACCTATCTAAGTAAAATAAATCCTTAGGGAAGTAAATGTTGAACTCAGCTTCATTATAATAATAGATATATAATTAGAATACATTTTCTTGAAAAGTTTCAATCAAACAATATTAAGATGTGTAAGCTAATATAAGAATGCAGTTTTTATATTTCTTTTAATAGCTTTAATGTCTGTCGTAAGCAATCGTTATTTTCGGTGTGTTTTTTTTGGTCATGCACAATTTAAATATTTATATCTTATTAAGTGCAATTAGGGTACTTCACCCCGTATTAGTAAACTTCAGGGACTTCAGAGACACGCATTTGAAAAGAATAGATAAAAGCAGAAATATACCACCAACTTATACAAATAAAATGTTCGTTTACTGTAAGCTTAGTTAGAAAGAGGAAAAGAGAGAAGAGGGGGAGAAGGGAGAGAAAAGGAAAGGGGGATGTGTACGTCTTTCTGAATCTGCTCATAAGACAATGGTGGAAAAATGTAATTGTTTACTCGTCTGACTTGACCTCAATTTAACTACCTGGTCACCACACCTGGATTTAAAAATTTGGGCTTAAAGGGTTTGACCACAACTATTCACGCTACGCTTGGGTTGCTTCATTGGCAAAGGCGTCAATCAAATAAACAATAGCCGTTTCACCTGTGACGATAATCGCACAGTCGACGGGGCAATCAAGATTCCTTTAAAGGCGACACGACAGGGTAGGACGTTATTGAAGTAAACAAACAAATGACAATTGACGAAAGTGATTAAGTTCATTCGCCCTACTTCGTTCATTCATTAAATGAAAACCGCTTTATTGGATAGTTTTATATTTTCCATAAAATAAAACAAAGACTACATTTATAATGACATGAGAACAAAATACGAAGACAAGGAGTATATTTTAGAACAAAGCTTATTATTGTAAAACGCTTCTTTTATTTATTTATTTTTTGTTTTTGCCAATCCCATCGAAGTGTATTTTAGCAATTTACTGAAAGAAAGGGTCAGCGATCGAGCAAACTAAAAATAGTTTCGTTGAAACAGATCTTTCACTCAAAGTTGATTTCTCGGCTTGTTCTGAAGACAATCAATCAGTTCTATGTCTCAATAAAGTTTGCGTTTTCGACAAATCTCAACTTAGAAATATTTTATGTGAATATTTAAAAAAACTGTTTCTATTTGGCACCATACACACTTTCACTCAAAAGTTATTTTTTACGTATGTACTTGAAGACAAGTTCACTATATTATCGTTGATATTATAAAGGCAACCAATGACATCCATTTTTTTTCAGATATTATAATAGCTATTACAAATATTGAGATTCTAGCAAATTTGAGATTCGATTTTGAGCGAAACTATATCTGGAAAAAAAGAAGAAATTTTGCTATGAGCAAAGTATAGTATTTGTTCTGATACCACACTTCATCTTTTCTGTCCTCTGTCAGTTGAGGAGAAATCCTTATAGACTTAGACAATTGTAATCGTTGTCCTACTCCAGAGTACCCCTTTCTTTAGAAGCTGAATTTTCCCCACATTAAAACATGATTCTATGTCTAACTCTGCTTTCGATGGAAGGCAAGTAACTAGGGAGCAGACGGTACAAGACTGATTTAAGGGTTTTATGGACTGGCTTTACTCTTGAAATACATTCTAGAACTTAATGATCAACAGTTGGTTGTGAATTCTGACTCTTTGAAGGAATTGGCAAAAGTAAATGATAGATGAATGAGTGGCAAGCCACTTATTTCAAAAGGCTGGTACCTCTTGAGCAGGAAGAGGTGGGGTTGGTTGCGTCCTACCCCCTCCCCTAGACTACTCCTGATCCAGCTAGGAGGTGCGTTTTGATGGGCCTTGTTGTAGCCTCTGCTATTTTCTGAGCATTGTTTCATGGCAATCCACTACTTTTTCAATTATATTCATGATTGTATTTGTCATTGTATCAACATTTTCTTTTATTATTTCTGGGAAATTTAGAACATAAATAGAATACGTTATAGGTACTTTAATGGATTGTGTTTGATTCATTTTAATGGGATGCAAAGAGGGCAGAACGGCCAACCTGAAAGTAAATGTACCCATGGTTTAAAATGTTACGAGACAGATGCTTATTTAATTTGGAACATATATTGGAAAATAATTTTGAGTCATCACAAAATCATATATATTATGTATCTGCTTGTGCTGTATAGTACGCATGAAAAACTCAACGAGTTTAAAGCCACAAAAGGGTTCGTTTCAGCAGCTTTGTTTCTCTTTTCTTTATTTCTTTTACTTATATTCACCCGAAACAAAGCACAGTACCACTGAGACATTAGAGGCTACTGTGAATTTGGGCCAGACTTATAGGACATCCGAAGTAAGGAGTTGTTAAATCCTGATGTTTGTTCACATTACATTTAAATGTCTGCATGTTGCTACATTTGGAGAAATAGGGAGTCAGGTGGGAATTCCAAAGGCAAGCAGTTCGAGAACAGAAGAGTAAAAAGCTTTCCGGAATCTAGGGACCTCTAGGGGAAGGGGATTTTGCTGCTTGTCGGGTTGATCGGGGGTATTTACATTAAGGGGCACAAATGCGGCAAGTTCGTCGTGTTGGATAATGGCCCTATGGGACTGGACGTATCTGTTGGGAATCGTTGGTTTGACTTGCGCGAGTTAACGCGGGTGCAGTCAGGTGCAGATTAGGGTCTGTTCTCACAGTCAGAGTTAACAGACGTGACAAGGTTACCATGTGACGAGACCCCAGATCAGGGGTCAGTCTGCACCTGCGAGAGGCTCTGTGACGTCGCGGGCCTTGCGTGGGAAAGAGAGGATCCGTGACGTCACTCGTTCTCGGGAGAAGCGAGTTTTTAGTCAGTTTGATTCGGAAGGCGAACCGAGAGGACGTGCGATTCACGATGTAAAACTAAGGGAAATATTTCCCTTAAGGGAAGACAAGCGCGAGAAATAATTTCCCCGTCTCTATGAATGGTTAAGAGACATTGTTAACTAACTACAATAAAGTAGGATTTGCTCTCTCCCTCTCTCTCTCTCGACGTAGTGAATCACCCGCAGTTGAAGTAACAACTCTTGTAATAAAATGAATTAAATCTAAAAGAAGTGTTTGTCTTCGGAGTGCGTCATGGCTTTTGTTGCAGACAACGGACGGCGTGGTTCACGGCAGAGAAGAAAGAATTCATCCACTAGACGACCCGACCGCCCTCTACAAGCGAGTGAGAAATCTAAGCTATGCAACAGTCGGAGCACATTCCGTTGAAGTACTTGTAAAACAAGGGCAAAGATGCAACATTACACCGACGGAACAAGAGCTGGAGCTTGATAGCCAGTGTAGGACTTATTAGGTAAGAGGCTCTTCCTGGATCCTGTCTAAGAGGGAGAGCCTTGTGGTTGGTACAGCATCCCAGAGGTGGCACAATACTCCAGGGTTGGGCGAATGGTGGATTTGTACAGATATAGGGTACTGGTAAGTGTGAGAAGTTTCCTAGCCCGATAGAAGGAGCCCAGCTTCTGTGCAGCAGACTTGTCAGTATATTCTATGTATTTATTCCAATTAATGTTTCATGTGAATGTTAGGACGAGGAGTTTATAATATTGGACTCACATGAAAAATACTATTAGCCATGGCAATCGGTGGCTAAAAAAGTTTCCTATTATGTTTAAAGGAAAAGAGCTGTGTATTGGTCGCATTAAATGTAACCATCCATTTATGTACCCATTCTATTAGAGCCTGTGGTCATTTCTTAATGATTCGGCCATTGTCTTGGATATGTGCGAATTCTATTTGCTCGCATGTCGAGAATAGAGCGTAGTGGCATCTGCAAATATGCCCATCTCGGACACGATTGCATCAGGAAGAGTATTTATAAAAATCAGGAATAATAAAGGTCCACGGTTCGACCCCTGGAGTACACTTTCCTTAATGTGATGTTTTTTCAATGTACGACCATAGAGTACAACCTTGGTCTTTTTAAGCTAGGAAGGATGTGATTCTATTGAATATTCATCCAGTAATTCTGTACAAATAAATTTTCTTGAGAAGAGCTTCATGACAGAGAGTCTCAAAGACTTTAGATATATCGAATGCTACTACCGTAGCTTCACCTTCCTTATCCAGTATATTGTATCTGCGTTAGGATATCCGCAGTAGAATGGGATTTCCTAAATCCATACCGTTGGTCAGAAAGAAGTTTAGCACTTTTGAGGTGGTGGACTTTCACTAGATATATTTATGATTCAAATATTTTAACAGAGAGAAAAAGGGAGACTTATAGAGCGATAATTTTGCGAGTCAGTTATTCCATCAGAGTTCTTGAAATCTGGTACCACATAGGCACATTTCCAGCTATCAGGGAAGCAATATTCGACATGGTATTTGTTATAGAGTTTGTAGGGGACAGGGGCCAGCTCAGCAGAGCATTTTCTATTATTATTATAGCAGGAATAAGATCAGGTCAACATTCTTTAGAATTGTCAAGGTGTTTTATTATATCCCGGAATTGGGAAGGGTGATAATTAGATCTACGAGTGCGGTTACTATCTGTTGTAGAAATTTTTTTGAGTCCAATGTAGAGTTTAAAGCAAATCGCTGAGCAAGCCCAACCTTATCTTTTACCGTGCAAGCGACATGATGGTTGGATAGTGGAGGAATTATTAATTGCTCATTGTTCATAACACTATTATGGATTTCCCAGAAATCGCGAGTTACTAATTTCATAGACTCATTGGGCTTTCTGGTAATCTCGGTATATCTACATTAGTTGCGGCTATTACACTCTTAAATGTTACGAGAGTACAACTCAATTCATACACGGGCTAGTGGAACCCTTTTTGCCCCCCCCCCCCCAATATCTATATAGAATCCCCGCTAAGTCCGAAAAAACAAGCGAAGAACATAACATGTAAATACCTTGTATATTGGAGACTATCAAATCGCTTGGTATCGTTACTGACAATGACATAAGGAGAACGTAATTCGCCGTTTTGAATATATCTCCATGAATACCAAAGGCATATTGTAAAATAGTAAGTTGGTCGGATTGCCACATTATTTGTACTACTTCCCTCCGCGTGACAGATAACTACGCGCTGACTACAATTGTTCATTGGTGCCGAAGATACGTTCACAGTTCGTTTCTACTAATGAATTCTGAAGATATATCGGCTAATTGTAAGTTCAAACTCTCTCTCTGAAGCAAATGTTCTGTATATATGTACATGTATTCTTCGCTCGGTTTAACTGCATATTTATTAAGATTCATGTCCCTGCTACTTTTGTTTTTTAAAATGTTATTCCTTCCTATTTTTTGTGTAAATAAACTTTCACATTTTTACTCCTTAACCTGTGTTGGTCTTCCGTTTTTTCACAAAGTGTTCATTGTCTGTATATCCTCATTTCATAGGTGACTTGATAAAGATTCCCAATTCCCCTCTAGTTCAGTGTATATGCATACTTGAACCCGAGGGCATAAATCTTTTCTTTTATTATTCTGTTGCGTGACCGTTTTGTCGTTCCTAACGAGACGCGAGTGTAACAATATTAGAAACCCAACTACTCCAAAACTTCATATTCAAGCACTCCCATTATTGCCGTTCAACCGACGACAGTTTCTATATTTTGTCACATGGCCTGACCAATCTAATAGACTTACACTAATGCACCAACAATTACCAATCTAATAGACTTACATTAATGCACCAACAATTACCAATCTAATAGACTTACACTAATGCACAAACAATTACCAATCTAATAGACTTACACTAATGCACCAACAATTACCAATCTAATAGACTTACACTAATGCACCAACAATTACCAATCTAATAGACTTACACTAATGCACCAACAATTACCAATCTAATAGACTTACACTAATGCACCAACAATTACCAATCTAATAGACTTACACTAATGCACCAACAATTACCAATCTAATAGACTTACACTAATGCACCAACAATTACCAATCTAATAGACTTACACTAATGCACCAACAATTACCAATCTAATAGACTTACACTAATGCACCAACAATTACCAATCTAATAGACTTACACTAATGCACCAACAATTACCAATCTAATAGACTTACACTAATGCACCAACAATTACCATATCGACCATGGTTCACTCACCTGACTCCATTCTTGTGGGGAACGTCACAGGCAAATCCAACAATAGGATATAAACATCCCCCTACAATAAATCCACAGATAACACAGGATTCCTAAACTTCAACTCCAACCACCTTTTAAACCTGAAGAAATCCATCATATATAGTTCGTACATACGCATTAAACGCATATAGATAACATGCCCAGCATCACCAATATTACACAACAATTCATGAACGGTCATTACTAAAATCAAATATATCAGGAAAGCCACGAATAAAACTACAAGAATCGACAGACAGACAGCCACTCTTAAAATACAAAAAGAAGCACCAACAACCGCATCTCGATGTTTTTTTCACCACAACTAACACATTCATACACTCATAACTAACCTCACCAAACTTTTCAACAGCATACATAGAAATCCTACCATGAAGTCCATCTTCAACCTACTTTCAATCAATGCAATCAGGCAACCATCTAATTCAGCAGCCATACTCATCTGCTCACACAAACTCACAGAGAAACATACACAGCACTACCATCGAATTTCAACCGCCACACCTGATATGCGACAGCCCAATATTATATATTATAGTTATTGTTCTATTTATGATAACGGATGTAATATCGGCGAGACAAAAACTCGATTCTGATCCCGTCTGAACAAGCATAACACATCTGCTTGACAAACATCCCATTTCACACTACTAGCAGGATACTACCACCTACCAGGAGACACACTAGACACACATTAGACAACATTAAATACCTACTAATAGACTATGAATTATCCTCAAACAAAATACGAAAACAAAAGAGATCAAATTTAACACACACATCAAAGAATTTAATAGAGGCCTGTATGTCTTTACCCACTATAAATACTTTCAAAGCTGCAACAATAAAATATTATTTAAATTATAATAAGATATACTATATAATAAAATAAAATACTTATAAAACTATAATATATAGATACTTCTACTACCGACAACAATTATAACCTATACAGACAAACTACTACCTATTAAAAGTTTGCTAAAGAAAATCAATGAAATAATATATCACAAGCATAGCATAAGATAACATTAAATTATTATAACTATAACTTTATTTAATTAATTGTTGGTGCATTAGTGTAAGTCTATTAGATTGGTCAGGCCATGTGACAAAATATGGAAACTGTCGTCGGTTGAGCGGAAATAATGGGAGTGCTTGAATATGAAGTTTTGGAGTAGTTGGGTTTCTAATATTGTTACACTCGCGTCTCGTTAGGAACGACAAAACGGTCACGCAACAGAATAATAAAAGAAAAGATTTATGCCCTCGGGTTCAAGTATGCATATACACTGAACTAGAGGGGAATTGGAAATCTTTATCAAGTCACCTATGAAATGAGGATATACAGACAATGGTTTATCTGTATAGGTTATACTTATTTATTTAATACAGACAAACCATTACCATTAAATGTTCTATTAAAAAATAAAATAATATATTATAGACATAACATAAAAATCTAATGATCATAATAATATTATTTAATTTCAGGTCAGAGTTACACATCACGATACGTAACAAGCATCAAAAGAGGGTTTACAGAATATAATAATAACTAGAAATAATTTCCGCGGAACGTTTTTCCAAAAGTTCAAATATTAATTATTAATAAGCGGCCGCTAACAGACGCGGAAGAATAAATTTAAAAAATAATCAAAAAGTCAGAATCAGATTCTCACACTGAATAAGCAGACAATGCACATGAACACTAGGTAATATTTAATAGCACGTTAAGCAACTTTATACTCGCAAATAAATAACTAAATAATCAAATTAATCCTATAACACATATTAGAAAAACTTTATTTACTAGTTAATTTCCGATTAAATAACATACTGCTACTTAAGACGTACGAATTCTGACGCGCACGCGTTAATCCAAACATCGTACACACCAAGGTAAATAAATACATTAATTAATAACCTATGTCGAATATAGTTTATTTCATTACATAAAAAATATATTAATTAAAACACTGAGTTAATCTGACACACTGCAGTACCTCTTTTTACTTTTATTTAGAACAACAAACGTAAACACAATACAGTTCATGGCTATACCGGAAATCAGTGCCAGAGCTCTGCAGAAAGTTACATACCGAAATGTAATATGTAAATAAACTAATAACACACACACACACACACACACAATCATATATATATATATATATATATATATATATAGTAATTTATGAAAATATATTTATGACAATTAAGCTACACAGAGGCTTCCGCGTTTCATACCCATAAGCAATCGTCATTCGCTACGAGGATTAAACACGGAAGCCTCTGTGTAGCTTAATTGCCACAAATATATTTCCATCAATTACTACCTAGCTCTATTCACGTATTCAGCACCGTTGAAGTAAATACTGAAAATTGATACATAAAATATTATATCTCCTTACAACATTTTATGTGGATACATGAAATAATATATATATATATATATATATATATATATATATATATATATATATATATATATATATATATATATATATTAATAATAACAGCCTATAGACATAGTTAAACAACACTTAGACGTCTTTTCAATATATTAATTAAAATACAAAATGACTGTATCTTTCAAGAATAAAAATACATAATAACACCGTCATTGATTTTATTCTTAAGTCGGATAAACACGAGACATTTAACAATCTAAACGGAAGTTGTGCAACTATCCTACAGAACGCTCTTTTATTGTGATTATACTAAAATAATTAACTAACCACATCACTTATTAAAAAAGTATAACAGCCTTTATAAATATTTAAACAACACTTAGCCAACCTTCCTTCCTCCGTCTTGACACATATGACTGTCTTATTCTAAGTATTATAATACCCCGTTTTGTTTGTTTTTCTGAGGTTATTCCCGACGAAGAAAGTAGATCTTTGAAATATTGAATAATACTAATAAAAAAAGTATTAAATCAACAACATCCTTTTATGCTTCGTATATTTATATATAATTAATACTCGCGTTGAGAATAAACGTATGAGCGGCCAGTAATTTAAAAACTAATATTATTAATTGAAAATTGCATTGTCCTTTCGGTTTCAAAAGGTTAAATGTCACAAGTTTTCAAGTTGAATCTTAACATTTGTGTGAGAGAAAAGAAAATACTTAAATTTTACTTGAGATAAATACATTACATCACATTGACGAATTTTCCACTGTCAATCACCCCTTTCAGCAATTACATGAATGTTACATATATTCACATTCTACTTTGTATGAGAGATTTGTAAGATGAGTTAATTGTCGTGTTGTAGTGAGAGAACGACTCCGCCATTGACTTCATGTTTTCTCAGAGGGTTAACACGTTTAAAGCGACATGACCTTTTAACCAAATGCTTTAGCAAATCTTTTCCTCCTCTGCGAGAACGATCGGACTGATTTCTATTCAATGATTCGTTTGCGGCATAAATGCAAATGAAAGGCCAAATTCCTTAAGGATATTAATCATCGGTCGTCGAGTTAAAACTTTATCATCATAAATTTGACAAAAATCCGAACGTAGTTCTGGGAATAGATGAAATTTTTTAAAAAGATAGATTTTATGTGGTCCGATAGATAAAAAAGAAAGGTAATTGGGATCTTAAAAGAATACTAATTTCAGATGAACCAAATTTTTAGGCCATTTTAAGAAATAGAATATTGATATTTTTCACCAAATATCTTCTATTTTTACTAACCGATTCTTGCCAAATCCAGGCACACAAGTTATACCATGTGTGTTTTGTCAACAGTTTAACAACCGAACAGAAACTGTGACATTAATATCACAATGTTTGTCAGGTTGTTAAACTTTGCATAGCAAATTTTATGCGCCACTAATTTATTTCTTTTAGTTTCTTCTCTTTTCTCTTATTTTTCTTTTTGTTTGTTTGTGTAAGTGTGTATTGCGTATGGCCACTGGATTTGCACATATAAATTATATATCAAATAAACTGTTAATTTTACAATCACCACCTTTTCAATCATTTGGTGAGCAAAGCTCATTGAGAGCTTCCCCCAGCAAAGAACTATCAGCCACTTAAATGAAGTCTTTATTTGGCCCACTTGGTAAACTACTCTCATTCCATACCTACTGTCTTTCTGATGTCTCATATCAGATCATTTTTACATGATTGAAGACACAACCACGAGACTATCTCTTGAGCAACGCCTTTAGCCACTATGGAAATATGTTCAGCTAAACAATATAGAAGTATTTGGGGATATTTATAAATGTTATTTATATAATTATTACACCCTGCTAAGAGTGCATATTCCCTGCTTATATTGTAATTAATTATTTATTGTAAGACGTTTCTAATTCTAGGAGTATTATAAAGTAACAGAGGGCACCTAATTTGATACTGGATTTATAAACGCGTAGGTCGTGCGTAATGAGCGTAGTCTACCCAAGATGATTAAATAAATGGTTCAGATTGAAACTCTAGAAGGTCCAATGTGGTTCTATGCTAAGGTGATCACATGCGTTCTGACTTGTTGATCTGTAAGTTGTTCTGTGTCAACGCTATGTTGAATAAGATTCATACAACGTTGGAGTTGACGCATATTCAAAAACTATGGTAATTGATTAGTTGGGTCATAAACCAAAGAGAAATCGATGTGAACAATAAAACATATTTATATTTTGGAACACAATTCAGTAATAATAATATATACAATAAAAATTATGTAAATTTCGGTTCGGGAGAAAAGACAAATTGAGGAATCTGATTGGTGCTAATTTTGAGTTGAGTAGGTTTTGTACTTCTGAGGAAGTGGATTTGAAGAGACTTTCTTGGTAGTCTTTTTATTTTATTTTCTTCGATAGATCGCCGATTTATCTCCGCTTGAACACCTAACGTGATCGTTATTGGCTAACCACTAGAGATTATTTCGCATTTACTACTATCTTACGATTGGTGAGCCAATCAAATCCTTCGTTTCACTATGTAGAAGTAGCATTCAGTCAAATCAAAGTATTAGGACTTAGTCTATTTGAATTTTATTTTTGGCAAATAGATTTATTATCAGATATAGATCATGCACCCAGTGATAGGGTTAAAACATCTAACTAGCCATCTTGTTAATTTATACTTCAAAAATATATTTGTGTTCGATAACCCAGCCCGCACAAATCAGTGTGGCCGTTTAAAGGTTAAATGAAAATGACTTCTCTAATATTATTTTTGATAAGCTGATGAGGGGAAGCTTGTCATTCTTGCAAGCGATATGACCTTTTCCAGTTTTATCGAAATTTTGTAGTTTCAATTATAAGGCTAAAATAATATTATATTATACCACTCAGTCGAAAGAATGTTGACATTTTCTTTTAATACATTACTTTCGTAATTAATATAACTAACTTAACCAACTAATATCGCTAGTAAACATTTTATAGTAATTATAAAATCTGTTCATAAATTTTGAGTACCAGTAAAATACCTAATTGTGTTACGTAAAGAGTATTACATAAGACACATGAAAAACAAACTAAACATTGCAAAGGTGACAAAAAAGAAGACTAAGACATCAGTCTTAAACATGTAAATAATTTAAATATCAATTATATTATATCTTAGAAATATCGCTATTTTCATAAATATATCTGATTGGTATGATTATCCATAATTTTAATAAGTCCATCTCGTTATGGTGAATTTCTAGACAAGTATCAATACCTGCAATAATAACAAAAAATGACCAATCAATCTAATATCTTCTTCCTAATGATTCAGTCCATTTCATTTGTTTTAGTAATATTTTATTAACGATAATTATTTTAATTAATTCAGCTACGAAAATAGTATAATTAATCATTTTAAATAACTTTTGAATAGTAATCACAATCGGATCTCACTTCTGGGACTTGCTGTCAAAGACTGATAAAAAGCAAAGGATCAAAGTCAATCGATGACGCCTGTGTTTTTTCTAAAGGTGGTGAAATGCCGAATATATTCTAGTCATTGTTGATGACACTATCAACAATTATCGATGACGTCATTAAACTGACCCTGAGTAAACCCTGACGTCACGAGGAGCAGAATTAATTACTCTTTATGTAGTTGCTCTTTTCGAAAGAAGAAGAACAACACAATATACATGTGTTTGTGTGTTTGGTGTATGTGTGTGCATGTGTGTGTGGTGTATATATATATATATGTGTCAATGTTGGAGCCGTTTAAGGTCAAAGGTGTGGACACTTAACCTTGCACCGTTCATTCTATAGTGTTCTATAATTAATGAATTGCATGTAAAAAAAAATCAATGTAAAAATTAATCTCTTTTTGCCAATCTCGTTAGTAACTTTGATATCAACGTTCGAACGGATTGAACACAAAAGGAAAGTTGTATTTCTAAATGACTGTCAAATAAAAAAATGTCTATCATGAATTACTTATAATCATTGGGCTTTTGTGCGGGGGAAAAACAGAGACGGTAAATGTCATTCAACGCAATTCCCTTAATGCTAACTATTTTCTCGGTGAAACCGGTTTCAAACCAGACCCTTTGATCAATTCAGATTGGTGGCATTTCTGCTAGTCACGTAACCATTACATCACATGACACCATTGCATGGATTAACTACGTTTGATTGCCTGGACATAGAAGAGAGAGAGAGAGAGAGAGAGAGAGAGAGAGAGAGAGAGAGAGAGAAACACGGGTAAGCGATGCCTATTAATAAGTTGATACGTTATATATTTTCGTCGAAGTGGAATGAGGCGTCAGCAAAGTGTGATAATGTGTGACGATCGATAATCAATCAACCGATTAATGAACTATCAGTAACAGCTGTCGTTTAATACAAATCGTTACAGGGCACTAATTTACCCCTTTTCTCATAGTTGAAAAATACGCATACACAGAAGCTGGTACTACATACTTCCTTACCGATTGACCGGGTGAGGCAGATAATGTTGGTGGATAATTCCGAAAAAGATATTTTCATCGGCGCTCTGGAGGCCTCATTATTTTTAATTTTGCCACCTTAATTAAAATGCTGTTGGAAAAAATATACAGAATAACTTTTAACAGTGACAAAAAGAAATACTACATCGCATGTCTGTTACTATTTTATTTATCTTCCTCCCACAAGGTAGGATGTGACACAAGGTCGAGAAAGTGGGATTTGAAAAGCCAGCGTCCGAGAAGGTGAGCACTCTGGCCTACAAAAAATGCCTAGGCAGCCCCGTCGGCATTCCCCGGTAGGAGCGCCTCGGGCAGTAAGCAATAAACTTACTCCTCCCCAAAGAGGGGAGGCAAAGCCTGAGAGGGTGGACCTCCTAGAACTGCACAGGACCATCCCATAGACCGGCGTAAGTCAAGCCCCGAAGGCCAAGACAATACCAGTCTATAGGGTGTAGTATCCATCGGAACAGATACTACACTTTGATCTTGGCCAAAAGGCCAAGAATGTATGTTACTATTGCCCAAACTTAAATAGCATCAAAGATCCACTTAGTTGAAAATCACGATGGTGTTACATTTAAAAACTTGTATTCCTTATTAAATATATAATTTTAATGACATTTTAGGATTAATTTAAATATTGAAAATTCTATAAAAATTAGATAGTGTTGTGAGTATCGGAGATTAAATAAAATAATATATAGATTTGTGTAGATTCGGCTCCAAGTGGGGGTCTCGTAGCATAGATTTTGGATAGAAAAGGGGTCCAGCAGTGGCACACACACATACACCCGCACACACACCCCCATATATATATATATATAATGTATATATCGTAGTCCTGGGTAGGACCTTGAAGTACATTCGGCTGTTAGGTCCCGATTTAAGAGCTTTAGGGAATTCTGAGTCACATCTTAGTAACGATTATTCCAAAATTCATTCTGAACCAGAGTTGTAGTATAGTCATTGATAGACAATGTATTTACAAAATAATTAAAGAACATATTAATCTGCAAATCTACAAAACGAACATGTACAACGTGAATAAATATTTGAAAATGTTATGATGTATACAAATTTTGATTTATTGTCTTCAAATACATCATCTTGAGGTAGCCTTTTAAATGAAGACGAAAGGTTGATGAATAATATGTTATCTCTCTATTTATATAGAGTTAAGTATGTGTATATGTTCATATATGTCTATGTATAGTATTCACATCTAAATTAATTAACCAATTATTATGAATTTTAGAAACAAACTGGTAGACGTAACGTGTTTTAGTGTGGGCTATATATAATTTAATTTAGTTGTATGCAAAGGAACTAAAAAGGTTTTAATCACTTCGTGAAAATTCAGATACCTATGATTTGGATAAGATTTTAATATGTACAGGGTGGTGCAAAAGTCGCGCATTGGTTTGTTTAGGTGATAGAAACTACAACATTTCAAGTAATTTACTAGGCTTTTCTGATAAATAATACATTTACTTGGTAATTTCGTTGCAGTAGGTTTTAAAAATAATATCTTTTAAATTGGCACCATTTTCGGCCTCACAAAACGGGCTCTAGTTAGGGCATTTTCCATTACAGTCCTTAGAATAACTGGCTCTAGTTCTTGGATTTCATGTCTGATATCGTTTTTAAGCTCTTGAATCGTTGTAGGCTTGTTCACATATACCCTTTCCTTAAGATAACCCCAAAGGAAAAAGTCAGGTGCTGTTAAATCCGGTGAACGTGTAGGCCAGTTAAAATCAGAAAATCTGCTAATTAAGCGCTCGCCAAACAATCCCCTTAAGAGCGCCATACTTTGTCGGGCAGTATGGGCAGTAGCTCCATCTCGTTGGAACCACATTTTTGGGTTGTCCTGAACAACTGGCATTAAAAAAATTTCAATCATTTGTTGATATCGCTGTGCAGGTATCGTCACCGCGACACCTTCTTCGTCTTCAAAGAAATATGGACCGATCACTCTTTTCGAGGTAACACCACACCATACTGTACATTTTAGTGGATGTCATTCACGCTGATGAACGGTTCTTGGATTTTCAATGACCCATATTCTTCAGTTTTTCTTATTTACGAACCCGTTCAGATGAAAATGGGCTTCGTCGCTTATTATCAGCTTATGGATGAACTCTTTTTTTTTCTCTGGCTAATTGCTGAATGTGAATAGTATAAGCTACGCGTAATTGCAAATCTGTGGGTTGTAATGCCTGTACCAATTGAATTTTGTATAGAAACAGATGCAATTCACGCAAAATTCTTTGAAGTGACCTTCTGGACATCCCAATCTGAGTGGTTCGTCTCCGAGTTAAGGTGTCTGGATTTTCAGCAATGCTATCCTCAACGAGTGCTACATGTTCCGCTGTCCGTACATAACGTGGTCTGCCAGATCGTGGAAGATCACTGACTGAACCTTGCTGCCGAAATCGGACCACAAGACGATCAATTGTGGTCTGACTGGGAGATTGTCTGACATTATAATGCCGACGATAGGCTTTTTGGGTTAAGATTATTGAACGATGGTTTCCGAAGTAAAGTTCAATAATTTTGGTTCGTTGTACAGTGCTATATTTTTTCATAATAAATTATCAATGTGTATATCTGTAATATTCTGAAAAATAATGGGAAAATTTGATTAAATGTGAAAGTTGTTACTGGTTCAACCTAATGCGTAACTTTTGCGCCACCCTGTATTAGACATTAATTGATGAATATTTTCCAAATTTCAGTTTCTTTAGAGTATGATTAAGAGATTTTAGTCGGCATAATGTAGGAACAACATTCCCATTTAAAATTTAAATATTTCAGATTGTCATTAAAATTGTTCCTAGGGTAAGTAATGTTGACAATATTTACTTTAATTCAATTTCAAATTAGTCTCCAAATTAAGCACAATCCCCTTAATTACAATATCTTCTTAAGATCCTTGACGATTAAGCCTTAAATATTATACATTTTCTAGAATCAAAATCGTGTACATTGGAATATGGATTCTAGACATAAGGTTTAGTCGAATTATGCGTTGATTCTAATCTTATTATCTAATTAATCTTATTAATCTTATTAGTGCTGCAAAACAATTATGTTCGGAAAATTCATTTTGTCTGTGCTGGGCGGGTATTCTGTAAGTTATTTAATGATATTTAATATATGTGCATATACATGAAATTGTCACATATATATATATATGTATATATATATATATATATACAGAGAGAGAGAGAGAGAGAGAGAAAGAGAGAGAGAGAGAGAAAGAGAGAGATGTGTATCTGAATATGGCGTAATATATAATAAGTGAAACTGGGCTTACTATGGTTACAAATGTTAAAGTTAAATGTGGGCTCTGTGTACCGGGTTCGAGTGCATCAATTTCACTAATATCCTAGGGAAAGTTCTGAATCCATATGCCCCCCTCCAGCTATCAATTATATATTATGATAGACAACTGTCTAGCCTTAGTTGTGTAACTAGTCTTGGACAAGGAAAACTCTGAAATGCCGGTATTGTTTCTAGTCTTAAGGACTCGTTCCTGTCACTACTCTCAAGCAATATCCAATTCCACTGAAGAATACGTAAAATAAGATTTTAAATTGGGGGGACTCAAGTTCAAACTTGCAAGAGAAAATAGAAGCTCTTTTACTATCTTCATGCTCACTCAAGGTGAGAAAGAAGGAGGCATAGTTTTCCCAACTCCACATAGACAAAACACTAATAACGTAGTAATATCTGCTTAAAGGTGAAGATCCTCCATTCTGTGTTAGCTGCAATGACCCATTTACAATAAAACATATATTGGTGTGATGTATTAATTTTAATGAAAGCTGTGCTCGACAGAACCAATTTACCGCTTTTTAATCATACGCTTCCGGCGTTTAGTTTTAAATAAACCATGTATAATAGTTTGTTAATTAAAATGTTACCAATCCTGTAGATATTATTAGTGTTGGTTAATTCAATAGAAATGAGTGAGTTATATGCAAGACCATAGTTATAAAATGCTGCCGCCCTGAAAATTCCACGAATGTTATGCCGTTTGATTTTATCACTACTTTATCATAGTTTAAGATTAGCGGATGTGCGATTGTGTCATGTAATGTTAAGATCATATATAGTTCTAAGGATTTAGTATCCAGGTGTGCATGTCTACTGCATTTCTGTAGTTTATCTACGTAGTAGATATAATTATATACTTCTTATGGCTGTTTTTAACAATTATTTCGTTTATAAATAGTTAGTGTTTGAAATTGAAGGTTCAAGTTTAATTATCTTATTGACTGTCATATAGGAACTTTATCAATAGACGAATAGAGTTTTGTGAGCAAAGATGTGTGTGTAATATGTTGCTACTAAAGCAAAAATTCTCATGGGTAAAAAGATCCGATTTAGTCCATGACACTGAAACTATCCGAGAGAAGCAGATACCGGCCTATGAACTACGTTCGTTAAATAGTGTTGCAATCAGTGTTAATATATTTAAAATAAAATGACGCGTCTTTTATTTATGAAACTGTGTGATGCACGGGACTCTGAATTGATAAAATAAATCAATGATAAATATATACAAGGAGAAAATAATAGTTGTAAAATAAATGAGAGAAAACATATTTCAAAATATAACCGGAGAATTGTAAGAGACTTAACGAATATTAAAGTCAAGACTTTTGCCGTGAAAATTACATAATAGAGAGAAGAGGAATAAAATAAGGAGAATTAAGGATAACGAATGTTGTTCCCCAGCTCCCCACCGACCCAATCTTACAAGCTAATGATGGTGGTTGCTATAATCTAGAGTAAATGATCCCATGACTATACACATTCAAGGATTACACTAAAACAAGCCATTTTATGATGTTAACACGTTCGAGCTGGTAATAAAAATCAAGGGAGGCGCGAGAGCGCTCTATCCCTTAATAGACTACACGAATGGACTATCCTGGAAATCTCATTGTTTGATCAATCATTACTCAAAAACCAATAAACCAAATTAGTTTAAACTTTGCACAAAATGTTTATTTGATAGGTTGTATAAGTGTGTAGAATTTCAGCATCATTGGTCAAGGCAACCCAGAGATCCAGAAAGTTCAATCATGAAATCATGTTATCTGTGTGTACGTACGTATGTGACACCCTGTATCTCATCAACTATTTGATGGATTCAGCTGATTTTCGGCAGATAGAGGTTCTAGGGTCTAGTTGATGGCATTTTTATTTCAGTTTACCATATACCTTAGTTTTCCAGAAAATTCCAAAAAAACTTAAAAATGACCAGTATTCATACACTTTATTCTATATCTTATCGAACATTTGATAGATTCAGCTGATTTTTGGCAAAGATAGAGGTTCTAGTGTCTAGTTGATGGCATTTTAATTTCAGTTCACCATATACCTTGATTAGTCAAACTACCAACTATATAAGCTATGAGAAGGCATTGTATTGAGGCATAGCATTTACAAAAGTAGGAACATTCCATGAAAAATGCCAGTATACTAAAATCATATGCCTTAATAGGGTTAGGATGAAAATTCATATACACTAAATGTACAAAAGCAAGGAAATTCCCAATTTTTTACACTTTTATTGTCATTAAGGGTATGCGAGCACAACAGGGCTATGTATTTTAGTGGTAGGAATTTTTCTTCAGCGCACCTTAGACACTTCATCCACTCATGCATAGAGATTTATACTGTAGTGATTTCATAATGAAATCGTTTGGTTGATATGTAGTCATACCCTTAATGACAATAAAAGTGTAAACATTTGGGAATTTCTATGCTTTTGTACATTTAGTGTATATGAATTTTAATCTTAACCCTATTAATGGCATATGATTTTAGTATACTGGCATTTTTCATGGAATAACAAAGGAGATAAGAATTGTGTTTCAAGAATTCGAATTATTGGTTTGGGGTGTTTTAAAAGGATCGCACTAGAAACCAGACTCGGTTAGGGGAAATATAATGAAATTCTAAAGAATGGCCCTCTGACCCAAATGACTAGTTATAAAAAGAAGGAAATTGGTTATAGAATTATAAACTGTGCGAATTTTAACGGGAATAATTATAAGTTGTATCAAGAGGCTCTGATTGTAATTTCAAAATATAAATAATTAAATCATGCAAACAATATTTAATTTAATGAAAATAACATCATTTTAAAGTCTGGACAAATATTAACCATCTTATTCGTCTGTAATTATAAGCCTGTATCATCCAATAATTTAATACTTTTATAAAATGTGGTATATTTATTCAACATTATGATACGTTGTCATTTTTTTAATTAAAGTATGACTTTAAAATATGATTTTTAAAATAGAAAATCCAAAATTAGTTGTCGTAGATGCAAGTTCGTATAATTCAAAACAACTAAACAAAACGTAACCATTACGTAAATAACGTAAATATAGAGATTTAGATTTTGTAAATATTTCATAAATAGTTTGTATATTAAAATGTTTATTATGATGAATCAGAAAATATATAGTTTTGGATGATTCGATAATAAATTTTAATGGAAAATTTCATAACTTTTCCATATATTCTGTATCCATGTCAAATATTTGTGTCTTTTTTAATTCGGTTTCGGGCTACAGTAAACTGTTGGAAAAATTATACGTGTTTTTGTTCTAGATATGTTCTTGTGGCTCAGTAGACAAAACGTTATTTATTTATGTCTACTGTTCTTGCTAATTCCTGAGATATAAACCAATATTTTCCTATACGAATATTTATTCATAGTCAAATTATATTAGCAAATTATCTTCAATCTCTTGTAAGTTGAATATTAACTTATTATTTCTACATTAAAAAACAATTTTACATTCGCATTCTGCTACATAAGAATAACATTTGAACATAATCATATAGTTTCAAATTCCTTTCACTCTATAATAAATGCCTATGTGTATTTATTTGTATATATATATATATATATATATATGTATATATATATATATATATATATATATATATATATATATATATATATATATATATATATATATATATATATATCACGTAACGCAAAGGCTACCGAGTAGAACAAGTGCCAGGCAGAACTATTTAAACTGTTTAGGGTAAGGGAGAAAGCAAATAGTTAGTCAGTAAACCCTGTCGTCTAAAATGAATTTGGAAAGAAATCCTTTACTTAATATCTATAATGGAACATTTTCTTCCTTTTTTTTCTTTTCTTTTTTCTATACTTATTTTTAAAATCTTTCTTTAGACTTTTCAGTTTGAGACGTTTTTTCTTTTTTTTATCTTTCTTTAGACTTTCCAGTTTGAGACGTGTTTTCTTTTTTGTTATCTTTCTTTAGACTTTCCAGTTTAATACGTTTTTTTAATCTTTCTTTAGACTTTCCAGTTTGAGATGTTTTTTTCTTTTTTATCTTTCTTTAGACTTTCCAGTTTGAGATGTTTTTTCTTGTTTTATCTTTCTTTAGACTTTCCAGTTTGAGACGTTTTCTCTTTTTGTTTCTTTTTTAGACTTTCCAGTTTGAGACGTTTTTTCTTTTTATATCTTTCTTTAGACTTTCCAGTTTGAGATTATTTTCTTTTTTTTATCTTTCTTTAGACTTTCGAGTTTGAGACGTTTTTTCTTTTTTCTTTCTTTCTTTAGACTTTTATGTCTGAGACGTTTTTTTCTTTTTCTTTGTTTCTTTTTTTAATTCACTGATTGAGAGTTTTTTTTATATAGATTTAAACGCGAACATTGGTGAAACATAATTTTCTTCCGTGAGTTTTTTAACACTCATTGTTTTATAATTCATTCATTTTATTTTTAATATCCCTCGAAATAGACGATGACATAGTTTATTTATTGTCCTCTTAAATCACCCGGCGTGTTTGCATTTTTCTATTGCTTGTCCAATATTCCATTAAAAAATACAATATCATGCGTATAATGTAGAGGGTACACAAGATGTATCAAGTAAAATGTTTCCGAACTTCGTCCATGATGGCTTCTCATTTTAAAACTCGACTGTTAATGCTGTTTAAAATGAGAGAAAAAAACACAGAGTGTTTTTATCGCGAAGAAACTAATTGATGTCTTCACTAATAGCCTTCTCATTTGCATATTCCTTTACTCCTCGTCTACTAAACTTGCGCCCGTTGGAAGTGGATGGGGCGAAAGTGTCAGATTAGGGGGGGGGGGAAATGGTGGATGCGGACGAGGCTGAAACCGGAAGTCCACGCTCCATTGTTTGGCTCTAAATGTGAGAAGATTAAGGCATTTCCGATTGATCGCCTCACCTAATGAAGGGTTTGATTTAAAGCTGTCGATTGTTGGTCGAGCGCGCCTGAATTGTTCACCGTGGTGAGAGAGAGAGAGGGAGAGATAAAGAGGGGTGGAGAGAGACAGACGTACAGAGGTAGGAGAAGGGATTAGCAAATGAATCATCTTGTTAATGTTCCTACAAATGCAGAGAATCACCTTCTGAACAGAAATTGATTTTTTAAGGGAGAGGCGAATACTCGTTGCCGTTATTGTTTCAGCGTACGTGCATCAACCCGAGGGTGGTGCATCTAAAAATGATCGTCCCTGTCTGTCTATGCATGACAAGTGATATTCTTTTTTAAATGTTTCTTTGTATTAAATCGCCATTTCTAACTAGATATGCATCTACGAATGTATAGCTTTATTATTATTATTATTATTATTATTATTATTATTATTACTATTACTATTATTATTATTATCATTATTATTATTATCATTATTATTATTATTATTATCATTATTATTAGTAGTAGTAGTATTTGTACTCACACGAAGTTCTCATACGGATCATCGTTAATGATTGCTCACCGACAATAACCAGTGGTATTTCCTGGAGTCTGAGTGACAACAAGCCTCCCCAGATTTCTAGTATTATTCACCTCTGTTCGATAACCACTACATATAACCTTGCGGTATCGCAACAGCCCCTTACCATTGATTTCTCGCTGGTAAGGCCATTGGTCTTCTCTGGCATTTGGGTGACAATAAGCCTCCCCAAGGTCCCAGCATTCTCCGAACTTTTCCAGTGGATGTCTGCTTTGTGCTGTCCCTGTGAGGTCTTCTCATCCTCCTTGACCCTATGCAAATATTTTGTGTGGTGTCAGCCTAGGCTAGTACCATTTATTTTATTTTTTTATTTCTTATATTTTTTTATTCATTTTATTATTATTTAATTTGGGGGAGCTTATGTTGTTTCCTGTTATTTCTGTCAATTGGTTCATTTTTTGTAGCGTCAGCTGAGGCCGGTGTAATTTATTGGATGGGGGGAGCGCTCATAAATTGAAACTTCTTGCATTTCCTGTTCCTTTGTTTGTGATATGGTGTTGTTTCTGTGGTTTTGTTTTCTTCCTGTTGTAGATTTTATGTGACCCTGCGTAGCTTATGCGGGTTGGTTTCCGCATTCGATGATTTTTCTTAAGATTGCAGCTGTTTTGATCATTGCCGCCATATATATAGTTTCAATGATAACTTTCATTCCAATTACTATTATTATTACTATTATTATTATTATTATTAGTAGTAGTAGTAGTAGTAGTAGTAGTAGTAGTAGTAGTAGTAGTAGTAGTAGTATAAATAAATAAATAAATAAATAAATATGAAACAATGAGTTACTAAAACTGGAAGTTGATGTAAAACGAATAATAGTGAAACTTGAAAACTGGTGGGATGAATAGTTATTTGTGACGATCGGAGGTGGGCATGAAACAATGGAAATTAAAAACAAGGAATAAAGAAAAAAGATGGAAAAGAGACGTGGGTTAAATTTTGTATTTATTTCTTTATTTGTGTATGTGTATTCTTTTACTGAAAAAAACTAATGAAAGCCTGTTTGTTTTTTTTCGAGTGTTTTTCTAAATTGTTTGGATCTTATTATTTCTTATGGAGATTCTCCTATGAACGGATGCAAGCCGGAATTCTTTTCGTTGGAAAAGATAAGTAAAACAAAGGAAGTGAACAGTTCTGATTTTCTTTTTTTTCTGGATTTAATCTGATTTGAGATAAAAAATTTCACCAGGAAAGACATTTAAAAACATACCTTGAATTTAATATTTAGTCCTGTTCAATATTTATTAGTCAAAATAGAGAAAGCTGGAAAAGCTTACATTTTAACAGGGAACTACTTTTATAATGGTCAATTCATCATATTTAAACGGTATTAACCATCATTCGGATTATTACACTTGCAAAAATAAATTCTATCTAAATTAATAACAGTTTTATAAATACGTAGTTGTTTAGGTGTTTCTTGATACCTAAAATCCGTTCACTTCTCTTCAAAAATAGAGACTTATAAAATAAAATCATGTTCGAGATAACACTTAAATATTCTAAACATATGTATATTCATAAATACAAATTTCGTTGTTATACAGTTGTCTAAATTGGTTTTACGATCAATATTTACTTTTTTCATTTCACTTAATCAAGGGAGGCGCGAGAGCGCTCTATCCCTTAATAAACTCAAGAATGGCCTATGCTGGATATCTCATTTCATTGATCAATCATAACTCAAAAAACAATAAACCAAATTATTTAAAACTTTGCACAAATTTTTTTTTGATAGGTTCTATAAGTGTGTAGAATTTCAGCATCATTAGTCAAGGCAACATTGAGATCGAGAAAGTTCAATCATGTTATCTGTGTGTACGTACGTATGTGCCACCCTGTATCTCATCAACTATTTGATGGATTCAGCTGATCTTTGGCAGAGATAGAGGTTCTAGAGTCTAATTGATGGCATTTTAATTTCAGTTTACCATATACCTTAGTTTTCCAGAAAATTCCAAAAAACCTTTAAAATGGCCATTGTATTGAGACAGAGCCCTTACAAAAGTAGTGACATTCCATGAAAAATGCCAGTATACTGAAATCATATGCCCTTAATAGGGTTAAGATGAAAATTCATATACACTAAATGTACAAAAGCAAGGAAATTCCCAAATTGTTACACTTTTATTGTCATTAAGGGTATGAATACATACCAACCAAACCATTTCATTATCACATCACTACAGTATAAATCTCTATGCATGAGTGGATGAAGTGTGTGAGGTGCGCTGAAGAAAAATTCCTACTAGTAAAATGCATAGCCCTGTTGTGCTCGCATATCCTTAATGACAATAAAAGTGTAAAAATTTGGGACTTTTCTTGCTTTTGTACATTTAGTGTATATGAATTTTCATCTTAACTCTATTAAGGGCATATGATTTCAGTATACTGGCATTTATCATGGAATATATAGAGGATTCAAAACTAAACTGCGCTTTGAGATTATGGTTAAAAAACATTCGTCTACATAATTTAATTGAAAAACACCGTTAGAGTCGATTCAAATCATCAGCGACTCACGAAATGAAGTCAAATCGAAGAATGGAGTTCAACGATAACTAGTACCATCTTCTGGTGAATTTTGGTCAAGCGTCCATTTTTGAGGAAGTACCGAGTCAATAGGGGCGGACCGTTTGTTTATATTAGTCTTAATCGTAACTAAGTATTATTTAGAATAATTTAATTGTTGATAACAGATGTATGTTTTATTTTTTCAATGGTGTATTCAAATTAGGGGTGGTGGTGTGTGGTGTATTTTCTTGGTCGTTGAGTTAGGGTTCGATTTTAAGTTGGGCTGTATCCTTGTTATTAAAAGGTTTAAGTGTTATTTTAATTTTTTTAATTTTTAGAGGGCGTACTTTTATTTAAGTGTAAAACTATTGTAATAATTATAGTTTATTAGCTATGTGGGGGCTTTGTGTAAATGGAAGGGGTATCCTTATCAGTGAGAAAGTTTCCTAAGGGGTATCAAATTAAGTGGATGGGTCAATATATGAGTGTTATCATCCTAATATGTGGTGCCCCTATGGGGTCTTCGTATTTAATTAATTATGTTAGATTTTATATAATAACGTTTATGACCCTATCGGATGGGTCTATGTTAATCGGTAATGTTTGAATATTAGTCATATATATTTATTTAAGAGTATTTGATATGTGTCAAGGTATAACTAGTAAGATTTAATATATTTTATATATAATTGAAATGTTTGAAATTTTGAATAATTGAATATGATGATGTATCTAATAATTTCTCTTACTTGTGATAGGTAGGGATTATGGGGATGCGAGTGTAGGTAATATTTAGGTTGGTAGGGGAGACGACCTTTTTAAACGGTAAAATATCAATACATTCAATGAGACTATGGTATGTCTCTGAAATATGTAACATAGTTTTTAAATAAATCATTTTTATCTTAGCTCTAACGTGTTGGTGATCGAGCACTTTTTTATTTCTTTTCAACATACCTTGACGCCATATATATATATATATATATATATATATATATGTATATATATATTAATTAAATGACATAATAAAATGAGAAATTAATCAAATGTTATTAAAGTTCAAAAAAAAGGAGTGATATTGCGTCTATAACTCATGAGTTTTCATGACATTATAATATTCAACACCGAGTAAGTCTTCTGAACATTTTGTGTGATTTTGCTTTTTCCATGGTTTCATTATTAATTTGCATACACCATGAATAGACTCTACACTGTAATATATTGCATCAATAGCAAGCAAATTTCCAGTCTGAATAACTTTTCCATTTTCATTTTCGACTACCAATCACCACCTGGATTGTTTTTAATCGACTTCTTTGACATTTTTCTTGAAATTGTTTTAAACTTGATGACTTGGATGAACCGTATAAGTTTAACAAAATAGTGTGTTTTGGGCCGATATATTTGATGTGTTATATGTATTCTTTATGTATTTTTAAAATATATTTATATATATTTTCAAAGCTTAATTTTTATTACCTGCAGTAATGTCATTGTGGTAATGATCCTCTGAGGTGAAGATTTTCTTTACAAACTCATGCGTTAAGGACGCAGTATCACTCCTTGGTGTTGAACTTTAATAAAAATCTTATTAATTTCTCATTTTATTATGTTATTCAATAAATATTATTGCTCTATACAATATATTGAGCTTTGTGTTTATCCTGATAGTCTACTGGCTAAAACTATTAATATATATATATATATATATATATATATATATATATATATATATATATGCGGTCATCTGAACGAATCTTCGTGTATCTCCACCTTTATGGCGTATAACTATAAAAAGTGCCCCTGTCTTTATCTCTGCAAATAATATGGTTTTAAGTTGAATACGTGTGCGCCGAACTGATATTGAGTTGATTGTAATCGGAGATTTCCGATGAATCGGGAGACTATTTAGTTGATTTCCCTCCCTCGCGCAGCAACCAAACCACCCCGGTATTCATACGAGAGGCACGGAACTGCATTATCGCTTTTTGAACGCATTGGGGCGATTTCAAGGATGAGTGCCATAAGTTGGCGCATCCAGTCTTAATTATTTGATTATTGCTTGCTTCGTGTAGCTTGTGTAATCCCAACGCAAAGAAAGCCGATCGAAAATCACAAAGCGGAGGAAGGGTGCATGATTTGCCTAATGGATATCGTCGCGGACCATATGATCCCCTATGACGACTTCAGACGCAGTCGAATCTATTGTAGTCACCGATGCACTAATGGACTCGCTATGAGTAGATAGTTTAGTTGTTTTGTTTTACGACATATTATCCCTTTTCTGGTTATTGGTCCCCCAATTTATAAAATCGGAGGACTTATGTTTTGAGGCATGTCGATCCGTCCGTCCGGATTTTTCTCCGCAACCATCCATTGTATTTCTCTGAAATTTTGCATGAAGTTGTAACTTCGGTCAGGTTAGAAAGTGACATTCTCCAATTTTTGAAAAATAATCAAAAGGCCCCGAAATGGCAAAAAAATGTTATTTTTTGTCCCATAACATTTCATCCATGCATTCAATTTCTCTGAAACTTGGCCAAAATGTGGGGGCAATTATTCCTAATAGAAAATAAGTATCACTGACCTTGGAAAAATCTGGTTCGCGCCCTCAGGGGATAAAAAGCCCCCTAAAATGGCAAAAAATGATCCTTTTCTCCCATAACGTTTGATCCATCCATTCAATTTTTCTGAGACTTGTCCAAAATATAGTAGCAATTGTTCTGGATATAAAATGAGCATCCTTGACCTCAGAAAAGTTCTGCTTCGCGCCCCCAGGGGGCCAAAGGGGGGGAGGGTCAAAAATGCCCCAAATTGCCCAAATTTATTGCATTTTTCACTCGCCACATCGAGTCACATACAGAGGGGGACCACGCACGCGCGGCTTGTTTAATACCGAATCAGGTCATTTTGGTAAAGGTTTTTATGCTTCAAGTTCTTTATATCTTCAAATACTTATTTATGGTGTTTGGTTTGATTGTTTTGTAATGTGAAAACAATTGTAATTGTTTTTAGCTTCTCAGAACATAGTTGAGTTTTGCAAAGGGAAAGGAAAAAAATAATAACATCAATGTTTGCTGGGTTTTAAGTCAGGAAGCCGGTATTATTCGACAGCCTGATTTGATTGCACCAGACGATATGAGTATAGCAAGTTGGGTCCCATTAAGCATATGAAATACCTACTACGCATTGAATATGGCTGAAAATGTTGATTTGGCGTTAAACTAACATACAAAGTCACATAACAAGTGTAGTTGGTTAAGCTTCATCTGATTCGTGAAAATAACTTAAAAACTCATTCTGAATACCCGGATGTAAGATCAAAAATATCTGTTTACAACCAATCATATACACCACCACCCTCGATGACAATGGCAAACGCATAGGGTAGAGTAAAAAATAAGACCTTTCTTGGCCCTTTGCCTAAGATCAAAGTGTAGTATCTGTTCCGATGAATACTGCACCCCATACTGGTGTTGTCTTGGCCTTCGGGTCTTGATTTACGCCGGTCTATGGGTCTGTCCTGTGCAGTTCTGGGAGGTCCACCTTCCCAGGCTTTGCCTACCCTCTTTGGGGAGGAATAAGTTTATTGCTTACTGCCTGAGGCGCCTCTACTGGGGAATGCCGACGTGGCTGCCCAGGCAATTTTTAAACCCCACTTTCCCGACCCGACCTTGGGTCACATCTTACTTGTGGGAGTAAGATAAAAACTGGCCTTGTGCCTAACTCCCGGAGAGGAGTAAATCAATACTCCCTTAGCATTTCTTTTATATTAGGATGGCCAGACATCAGAGACTGTCCCCTTTGGAGACATAGATAAATGCGATCTTGGAGAGAGTCTCCGGCATGAGATATTTGATTTGAACCCTTCTCTAGTATTCCTATATTGTAACGTATCATTATAAGATGGTTTGAAAGGGTGAGTAGTTAGTTTTTTTTTCTTTTATGTTTATTCAATATTTGGTGGCTCAATGTCATTTAAACAAAATATAATGTATTTGGAGGGAGGATTAGGTCGCTTAATAAATTACAATGGATCAGTTAGGCAGGATACAGCCACCACTCCCTTCGCGATCGAGTCTTCCACATTTCCACTCAGAAGAAGTATATCAGTGTAGGATCAATTCAGTACAGTCGGGCTCATTCCGTGAGATGATAATAAGTAGTCGTGATGCTTCGAAGAAAAACACCGGTGCATATAAACAATTCTGTTTGTTTATAGCGTGACAATTATTATGGATTTTATTTGTTCAAGGGTGATGAAATGCATTTTAGCCTCAAGATTGCCCCCGGGGAGGAAACGCGGGAGCCTCTGTGTAGCTTAATTGCCATAAATATATTTTCATAGCTTACTATATATATATATATATATATATATATATATATATATATATATATATATATATAATACCTGTACCAGCACAGGTATAAGCAAATAATATAGCATTAGTTTTAAATTTTAATGTTTTTTCTTCATTCGGGGGTATGGTACGATTTCAGTAGTACTATACTAAATAGTAAATTTTACCTAAAAAAAAATAATGTACCCTCGTTACTCACCCTGTTGCCTAGAATACTTGTTCCATTATTCATAATGATATATTTAATAGTTTACGATTTTACCAAGCACATACATATTATTGACGCTCATGTGCGCTCACCGATCCTTTTAAAAATGTATTACTTAATATAACTGAAAATTTGATGTAGAGCAATTCTTTTTTCTATGACTCATAGATGTTTGTATCGAACATATTAAAAAAAGTTTTTATGGGGAAGGTCCAAGTTTAGGTGTTTGTGCCCCGCAAATAGTAAGGTTTACAAAACCAATAATGTTCCCATATTACACACCGTGTTGTCAAGAATATATATATATATATATAATTATTTTTTGTAATCCGTGACCCGTCGGGTCACAACCACTATTTATTCATTTTTTATTAAATTCGAAAATGAATATACTGTGACATATCTCTTAACACATTCCTCTTGCATAGCAATAAATAATAAATCTCTTTATTTGTTTATTATCTTGATTATTAGTAATATTTACTCTTGTAGTATTTATTTTTGTAGTATTTATTCTTGTTGACTATTATGACATCCGATCGGATTGATTAAATAAGTATTGAGTGTATCTCCACGTCCCAGAGAATTTTGTGATATTTTTTTCCGGTTTTTGTCTGTATCATTTGTCTACATGTTCAAAATGGCATCGTTTGCATAGTTCCCAGTGTACGGCCTTCCCCGTGCAGTCGTGTGTGTTTTTTGCTTTTTGGGAGGTTATTTTGATACATTCACTTATTACGTGATTTACCGTTTCGGCTTTTTATTCTATCGCATTGTTCTGTGCAGGTGTCAGTAGCGATTCCGTTTCTCTGTTCCAGTTTGTTTTTCGTCCAAGTGTTTTTGTTAGTCTCTTCTTTTATCATTCTTATGTATCGTCCATGTATTTGTGTCTCTTCCCCTTTTTCTTTTCTTTTCCTTTTTTGTGTTTCTCGTTTCTCTGCTGCTTGTATTGGCTATTTTGACAATGTCTCTTTTTTTTATTTAACATAGTTCACCCCAAACAAGGCAGGCCGCCACTGTAAACGTAAGAGGCTACTGAGAAAAAAGAAAAGGGGAGAAGGTTGGGGGGATCAACCTAAATTGGTATCTACGCAGTGAGATGTCTGTTTACATTAGTTTTAAATTTCTGCATGTCTGTACTGTTGGGGAAACAGGGGGCAGAGAGGGAGTTCCAGAGGCCAGCAGCACGAGGAAAGAAGTTGAGTAGAAGGCTTTCCGACATCTGGGGACCTCCACAGTGAATGAATGAGATTTAGTTGAGTGTAGAGTTAGTCTAGTGAATTTACGTCGAGGGGGCACCAGAGTAGCCAATTCATCGGAGCATAATCTGCGGTGACCAGCCATTCTGTGTCTGGATTATGTATTTTCCAAGTCTTTTTTTGTGTATTCAACACAGTCTTCTATACTTACCAATCCTATCTCCCCTTCGTTCCTTTTCACGTAGAGTCGGTCAGTAACATCTTTCGGGTGTAGTGCATTGTGCATGGTCATTTGTTTCCTAATCAAGATGCCTAAGTTCTTATTTGGTCCAGCCTATGAATGGTTCAATATATCTTATTAACGATACTACCCAGATTGTTATTCCTTTTACTAGATTTCTACTATATAATTTCGTTTCTAAGAGTTTTCGTGTTCTCAGGTATTATTATTATTATTATTATTATTATTCGTTCATAGTAATCTCAAAGTTGTGATGTTTTAGTTGGATTTTTCTTTTTTGAACATCAACTATTTTTCCAAATCTTTTTATAAGTCATCCCAACAGACTTTTATATTTCCCATTCTTCTTCTCTACTTTTTAAATAGTCAGTCAATATCACCTTTCGGGTGTAGTGCATTGTGTCTTGACATTAGTTCCCTAGTCTTCTGGTCAAGATATCCAAGTTCTTCTTTTATCCAGCCTATTTAATGGACCAGAATATCTTACTAGTGATACCGTCTTGGTGTTTATTCCTTTTACTAGATTTCTACAATATAATTTAGTTTCTAAGAGCTTTCTTGTACTTTTTTAGGTATTCTTTTCTAATATTCTATTTCATTTCTGTTGATTTGATTGTGCCTGCTTAACGAACTTCTAAATATCAGATTAGAAAGAAAGTAATGTCGTATTTTTTACTTCCTCACTTTGCAGCCTCCTAAGTTGTATAGATTCTTTGGTGAATTGGTGTATTAATATCTTGTTTTGCTTTTCAGATATAGTAATTAGTTGGAAAATATTAAGTTTAACGGTCTCAGCCGTCAACAAATGGGTATTAGTGAGGAGCATCTGAGACATTGCATGCTCTATGAATTCAAAAAAGGAAACTCAGCTGTAGAAGCTACAAGGAATATGGGAATAGTCTATGGAATAAATGTTCTCAATGATCTAAAATGTCAATTGACTGTTTGCACTTCTTT
>OY744530.1:30224384-30229384 GCA_963556195.1 Sepiola atlantica
ACAATCTAATAGAACTCAACGGCACAGTCGGAGTATCGCACTGAAGCTTTAGGTGAATGCCTATTTCTAATCTCTCTAACAGTGCTAGACTTTAATTTTACTTAAAGGGGCTACTAATAATAATAAATTATATTTTAACATTTTATCTACGTACGACGTCGTTTCGAGCTCTCGGCTCTCATCAGCGAAAGGAAAGGGCAATCTCAGACGGTCACGGGGCGAGAACCCTAATAAAGAACATATATATATATATATATATATATATATATATATATATATATATATATAATATATATATATATATATATTTATATATATATATCTATATATATATATATATATATATATATATATATATATATTCTTTATTATATCCGCTGTTAGTTAATCATGGAATATATGTTCAAATTTTCAAAGTTTTAGAAAAATAAGTTCAGTGCTTTTATTGTTTCCTTCAAATATATCAATAAAAACAAAATGATACACAAATTATAATATACTAGTAATTTGGTTGTTATAAGTTCATTTCTATATCAACCCTTTGTCATGGTGACCTGAAAACATGGGTTAATATCGGTGGTAAGCTATCTATCTTGTTTTAAATTATGTAAAGCAAGGTGATAGAATTGCACCCGTAGTGTTGCGATGTATTTATCTTTGATTTTTGCCATTGCATTAGGAGAGTGCTCACATTGGATATCAAACGACAAGTTAAATGTTAAATATGAAACGTTTTCGTACCAATACACAATCATTTTGGTTTTTGTATTAGAGAGTTACGTAGCTCCCTCATGAGATAGTGTCCAGTATCGTGTAGATTCCTTTTTAGCTGCATACGACACTTTGGGTTTAACTATTAGTACAGCATAATACGTGTATGGGAAACAATTACAGGCTGTGAATAAATTGGTGTACCGAAGAGGTAATACTCTAAACATGCTGTTCAGTCTAGATAATGAATTCTCTCTTTGACTTATAAATAAACGTATTTGGACATCTGTGGAGTCGACGCGGCATTTCAATTAAAACTAAAATGAAAGTATACAAAATATGTATTTCGACACCCTTTCTCTAGGTGTAACAGTCTTTGATCATTTACACCCGAGGATATTAGAATTGTTTCAACAAAAATGTTTACGGTGTATATTTAGACAAATGTTTACTGTGTATATTTAGACAAATGTGTACTATGTATATTTAGACAAATGTTTACTGTCTATATTTAGACAAATGTTTATTGTCTGTATTTAGACATTTTTACTGGGTATATTTAGACAAATGTTTACTATGTATATTTAGACAAATGTTTACTATGTATATTTAGACAAATGTTTACTCTGTATATTCAGACAAATGTTTACTGTGTATATTTAGACAAATGTTTACTGTGTATATTTAGACAAATGTTTACTGTGTATATTCAGACAAATGTTTACTGTGTATATTTAGACAAATGTAAATGTCACTGAAGTTTTGCAATTCAATCATTACACCAGAATTGCAACTGCGCTAAAGTGGATTTTGATAAAAAAATTAGGGTTGACCGGATTTGTAAAAAAACGTTGTATATGGGGAAGTAACTGAGATGAAGTGTCAATCATACAAACATACGACAGAACACATTGATGACTGAGAGATTTATACTTTTAACTGTTTTTTGTATAAAGGAAGTCAATGCAGAATCATAAGTATTTGAAAGCAATCGCATTCACAATGGAGAAAAATGTGCATGTATTCTATAAGGATCTTTTAGATGTCAAAATAATACGACCTTTAATCAACGTAGAAGGGTTTTTCTTGATTACGCTGAACTTTGAAATTATCAAAATAACTCACAAATTTATGTAGCAGGGTTGTGTGACACAAGATAAAATGTTGATGCAATCACATTGCTTGAATTTTTAAACAATCATAATTTTAATCGGTCGGTTTGAATAAAACATTACCAAACCTCACGTAAAAAACATAATTTTCTAATCTCGGAAAATCTAAGGCCCATAGTTCGTCGTCACCAAGTCACAAATGAATGTTCTGACTATGGTCCGAGTTGTGTTTTTTCATGCAGAATATGTGGAAATAAATGTACTTCAGTTGGAATCCTTTAACGTCTTATGAATACCCAGCATATTAAGGAAGCAGTTGCCTTTGCAAGGTGTCTAGATGTTTGTTATATATTTTACCAGAGTGTGTACGTCATTGGCACTTCAAAAATGCCCCCCGCAATCAAAGTTTCATCTGTTTAATTAATATATACATACATATATATATTCTAATAATTCTATATATAATAATTTTAATTAGATATTAAAACGTTTCGATTAACTTGTTTAAATTTAATCGAAACATTTTTGCCAAATATTATAAATCAAGGGAGGCGCGAGAGCGCTCTATCCCTTAATAAACTACACGAATGGCCTATGCTGAAAATCTCATTTCTTTGATCAATCATAACTCAAAAACCAATTAACCAAATTAGTTAAAACTTTGCACAACATTTTTATTTGATAGGTTCTATAAGTGTGAAGAATTTCAGCATCATTGGTCAAGGCAATCCAGAGATCCAGAAAGTTCAATCATGAAATCATGTTATCTGTGCGTACGTACGTACGTACGTATGTGCCACCCTGTATCTCATCAACTATTTGATGGATTCAGCTGATTGTTGGCAGAGATAGAGGTTCTAGGGTCTAGTTGATGGCATTTTAATTTCAGTTTACCATATACCTTAGTTTTCCAGAAAATTAAAAAAAACTTTAAAATGACCATTGTATTGAGACAGAGCCTTTACAAAAGTAGTGACATTTCATGATAAATACCAGTATACTGAAATCATATGCCCTTAATAGGGTTAAGATGAAAATTCATATACACTAAATGTACAAAAGCAAGGAAATTCCCAAATGTTTACACTTTTATTGTCATTAACGGTATGCGAGCACAACTAGGGTATGTATTTTACTGGTAGGAATTTTTCTTTAGCGCACCTCACACACTTCATCCACTCATGCATAGAGATGTATACTATAGTGATGTGATAATGAAATAGTTTGGTTGATATGTAGTCATACCCTTAATTAATGACAATAAAAGTGTAAAAATTTGGGAATTTCCTTGCTTTTGTACATTTAGTGTATATGAATTTTCATCTCAACCCTATTAAGGGCATATGATTTCAGTATACTGGCATTTATCATGGAATATTATATATATATATATATATATATATATATATATATATATTTATATATATATATTATAAATATTATATTTGTCAAATATTATAACTATGTATTAATCTATTATTCAATTGACGTACCATAGATTATAATGATACGTGTAGCATGTGAGATAAACTATCAAAATCGGTAATATGCACGTTACATGAGGTAATACATGATCGTGTTCAGATTATCCCTGCAGTAATCGATTTCAGATTACCGAGACGCAATTTAGTAGGAATGTATAGTTTGAAGTCTTCACGGAGAGACATGTAGAAATCTGGCTATTTTGAAACCGAGGCGATTATGGTTGCGTGCAGACAGTATGATGTTTCAGGAGAAATATAATAGTTGGATATGGCCCAACGATAATCATATAAGCTTTCACCACAACGCGTTTCTCTATTCTCTCTGCTTCTTCTTCATCTTCTGTTAGCTACTTCTATATTCAAATAATCTGTTTTTCTGTAGATCATCTAACATTGGTTTCTTTTTGACAAGGAACTTCTCGAGTTAACGGTTTCTCTAACCCTTTATAACATAGACCTTAATTATTTTTGTGTGATTAAAAACGATTATGATCGTAGTATGACATTACCAGATATAATGAAATTCAAATGAAACAGTGACCTTTGTGAAATATAGTGAATGACTAGCGCTAGATGGAGCTGGTCTAAAAGTGGTTAATGATCTTCCGATGAGAAACTAATGGTCAATTTTGGGATGAATAACACATCAGAAGAAACCCGGATTACGCTACTAGTATGCGTACCATTCATTAAAAATTAAAGAATAATAGTACGCAAGGTAGAAGGCCAGAATGTCAGACGATTAATAGAAATTAGGACCTCTGCGTAATTCATAACCAAATATAACGAGCCTGTGAAAGTAACTAAATTCACAGCCTCTTTTTAGCAGGTCGTTACTCGAAGTTGTTAATAATCCGAAAGAACTTGACTTCGTATGTGTATGAATAGAATGAATAAAGATAAATATTTTTATAAAGTTGTGTTATGTTTGTTGTCTCGTTACCGATGAACAGAGTTTTTCAAAAGGTTTAGAAATATGCGTGCTTTTCTATTGTTCAACAGACTACTAGTTCAGCTGACGTTCATTGGTGACCCGTTTAACAGGTTATCTGCAAATAGACATTCATGTTATTAAGTCATAGAAGCCATTTTTCTTAGGAGTGATCATATAAATATTCATCAATTATATGGCAGAGAATTGAATATTTGGACATTTCGGTTCTTTTAACATTAAACCCTATCTTCCAGTGATTTCACTGTGAATAATGAAATCCCCTTTTTTACGACAGAATTACGGGCCTCAGACCTTCCAACATTTAAAAAAATATGTTAATTACGTAAATGTTATGATGTTTAATAAAAACCGCTCGACCAAATAAATGAAGCTCAATATACTGGATAGAGCGTTAATAGCACTAGATAAAGTGAAAGAATAAAATCAGGTGCGAATCAAATTTTATTAGAATTTAAAGTTCAAGCAAAGTACTTTAAAGTCCTTAACTCATGAGTTTTCAAAGAAAATCTTCTCCTCAAAGGACCATTACCACAATGACATTACTGCAGGTAATAAAATTAAACTTTGAAAATATATAAAAATATATAAAATACATAAAAGTATGTAAAACATCAAATATATCGGCCCAGAACACACTTTTTTGTTAAACTAATACAGTTCATCCAAATCATAAAGTTTAAAACAGCTTCAAGAAAGATATCAAAGAGATTGATTAAAAAACAACCCAGGTGGTTAATG
>OY744530.1:30231884-30234384 GCA_963556195.1 Sepiola atlantica
TATATATATATATATCTATCTATCTATCTATCTATCTATCTATCTATATATATATATATATATATATATGTGTGTGTGTGTGTGTGCGTGTGTATGATAATTTTTATTTATGCACACATTATTGGTTAAATATGCGCATACATGTTTCAGTTGTCCTCCCCGATAGAGAGTCAACTTTTTCAGACCGAAAGAGAAATTCTGTTTCTTGAATTTCTTTTCGGTCTAAAAGAGTTGACTCTTTTTTGGGGAGGTCAACTGAGACATGTATGCACATATGTAACCAATGATGTTTGTATGAATAAAAATTATACTAAAAACAGCTCTAATTGATATTGAGCACTTTTTATAAACACTGAAGTGTCAATGAATTAACATCTATAGAAACAAATATAATACATGTACTATATTTATATATATATATATATATATATGTATATATATATACAGGGTCGGGCAGATAAATTGGAACTAATTTAAAATGCTAATATCTTTTTTATTTTTGATCATATGATTACGGTTTTTTTTACTAAGGATCCTTAAACACTTTATTGCAAGATAGCATAATTATATTTACTCAAATTTGTTTTAATATGGCGGAATTAGCACGAAGAATAACTATATGCGAAATGAGACGCGCCGGGAGTTCTCCTTCGGACATTGTTAAGAGCACTGGCTATGCAAAAACGACTGTCTATCGGGTTGTGGCTAATTTCGATGTCGAGTGTAAGGTTGAGAGAAGTCGGCACAGTACTCGTAGTGATCGAAAGCGTACAAACACTTTCCTGGTGGGGCTAAAAAGGTCGATAAAGGCAGACCCAAGTCAGTCGATGTCGAAACTGGCAAAAAAGCGCAATGTGAGTCGCAGAACTATCAGCAGAGCAATCAACGAAGACCTCGGGATGAAGTCCTACGTTAGGAGACGCCATAATCTCCTCACTGCCCGTTCAAAAGCTATCAGAGTTGAAAGATGCCCCAAGCTTATCAACCATCTGAAACACAAAGGAGGACATGTGCGCATTTTTATTGATGAGAAAAAGTTCATCGTGGATGAGGTTCCAAATCGCCAGAACACTCGAGTTATTGCCCGTGACCCTTCGGAAGTTCCTCCTGTGATGCAGAGCAAAAATCCTGCTTCTGTGATGGTTTTTGCAGCCGTGGCAAGTGATGGAAAGGTGAAGCCTCCTCATTTCATCGAGCGGGTCTTAAAATCAACACAGCGGAGTATTTGAACATTCTTAATAATGTTTTATTGCCTTGGATCCGTAGAAACTACAACCCTACGAAAGTCATGCTCATCCAAGACTCGGCACCAGTGCATGGATACAGGAAAGTCCAAGATTTCATGAAGGAGAATCTTCCCTTGTTTGTTCCGAAGGATATTTGGCACAGCAGCTCTCCAGATCTAAATGTTTGCGACTATTATGTATTCGGCGTCGTCGAGGGACAGACTAATGTCAATCCACACCCAAATACAAACTCATTGAAGACAGCCATTCAACGAGCATTTCACAATCTCGATCCCAATAAAATAAAGAGGAGCTGTTCACGCGTTCGTCAAAGAATCTTCAAAATAATTGATGCAAAGGGTGCTCATATTGAATAATTTTGTTCAATAGACTGTAATAATTAAATAAATAAATGTTAAAATGATATCTTTCCATATTTAATCCTTTAAATTATGAATTTTGTAAAAATAAAAAAAAGTACCAATTTAGCTGCCCGACCCTGTATATATGTATATATCTATATAGATTGATATATATTGAGACAGACAGAGAGAGAGAGAGAGAGAGAGAGAGAGATAGAGCGTGCGAGAAGGGGTATATATTAACAAAGTGATACAGTTATCCATAGAGTCGAAAAGAAGAAAAGGGTTAGAGAAAAAAACTAGGCAAGAGAGAAAAGATAAAACTGATTTAAAAAGAACGAGAGTAAAGGAAATAATAGGAAAGGTGTCAAAACTTGTGTTTATTGTGTTCCTAAATTGTTTGGGTCAGTTCGTGAGTACATTGTCCGACGACGGCCTTGGCCAGAGAAATGTGCGTGTCGATCCGCCTGAGTTTACCTGCCTTTATTGACATGCTCGCGTGCGTACGAGTAACCTACGGAACCTCATCAACCGCGCCTTGCCCGGATCGCGAGGAGAAGAGGTGAACACTTCCCAACACAACAGATGCTTATTGCTCACGAGTTGGCACCTCTCAGCAATCTCGCAGCCAACAAGTGCCCCGTTATACTTTCTTTCTCTCTCTTTCTCTCTCTCTCCCTCTCTTTCTCTCACACACACGCACACACGCGCGCACACTTACAGATCGAGCATTTTACACGAGAACTTGCAATGCATAATTTATCAATGACTTGTAGCGATAGATGGTAACAAGGCAATGAGGGTGAACTGTTTGAGCGGTCGGTGTGTCAGGTCAAATCTGCTGGGGGGGGGGGCGGGGGCGTCGTGGTTCGAGAGTAAGCCTGTGCGTTGGTGCCACCAGTCTCCTAATCA
>OY744530.1:30239384-30269384 GCA_963556195.1 Sepiola atlantica
TACACCTGACATTATCCTGTATCTCTACAAAGCCACCATTCGCCCATGCATGGAGTATTGTAGCCACATCCGGGCTGGTGCATCATCTACTAGTCTCTCCCTCCTTGACAAAGTCCAAAAAAGAGTAGTCAACCTAATAGGTCCCTCACTGTCAGCTAAGTTCCAGCCCCTGTCCCGTCGCTGTAATGTGGCATCCTTGTGTTTGTTTTACAAATACTTCAATGGATTATGCTCCGATGAGTTGGCTACTCTGGTGCCCCCTCGACGTAAATTCACTAGACTAACTCGACATTCTACTAAATCTCATTCATTCACTGTGGAGGTCCCCAGATGCCGGAGAGCATTATACTCAAATAGCTTCTTTCCTCGTGCTGCTGGCCTCTGGAACTCCTTCCCTGCCCCCCGTTTCCCCGACAGTACTGATATGCAGAAATTTAACACTAATGTAAACAGACATCTCGCTGCTCAGATCCCAATTTAAGCTGAACCACCAATCCTTCTCCCCTTTTCCTTTTTCTCAGTAGACCCTTACGTTTACAGTGGCGTCCTGCCTTGTTTGGGGTGAATCATGTAAAAAAAAATATACGCAAAATAAGCAAACAAATATAGACTAAAATGAATCTAAAATGACGAAATAGCTTGAACTTATATCACTGGAAAACTACCAGAGTTAAAATAAAATGGTTTTACGATATTAAATATACAAGAATTTACACATGAATCATAATTCGATCTAAAGATCGTTTACCCTTCCATCACAGAATGTAAACTAGATAAAGAATTAGAATTCGCTAAGCAATATATAGATATTCCTATTGACGGCATACAAATACTAAAACATTGAAGAAATCCATAATGTTCCCTAGCGATAACATATGAATAAATACACCCAGCCGTACTGTTTGATGTCGCGATGAGATTACACGATATTGCTAACGAATTAACATGATTATCTGTATAATTAATAAGTTTTCATTCATAATCAATAAGGAAAATATTGGTATTTACAAAGATGATTGTCTCGTAATATTTCATGACACATCTGGTAGAAGTTTTAATAACAGAAAAAGAAAATAATACATATTCTTAAAAACTTTGATTATGACATGAAAATAAAAAATAAGTCTGAAAGAGTAATGTTTTAAATATAAACTTCAATATAAAGAATGAAACATACACACCATATGGAAATAAAATAATATTCCATTATACAGCGATAAACAATCTTATCATCCGCCCGTAGTTTTCAAACTAATCTCTATGTAAATAGGCCATAAACAATTCACTAATTTCAGCCATGTAAATATATTTCATTAACACAAAAAAGAATCCGAAACAGCTTTAAAAAGCTGGGGACGTTAAAGTTTACATTTGAATAAGTAGCGGAAACAAAAATAATCGAAAACTAAGTAGAATCTTGTTCAATACGTCCTATACCAGATAGGTGAAAACAGACATAGAAGCTGCAAAAGATGCTTTAGAATATTTGATAAACATCGTTCTAAAACCAAAAAAGCTACCTAGAATCATCAATAAGAATATCAAACATAAACCTTCATTATTTTTGCATTGACAACATGCAATCAATAATAAATAGAAACGTTTAAACATAATTAACAATAGTAACAGCCATAGTTGTACTAACACTATTAGTGTTTATAGTAATACAAACTTATATAATTGTAGAATAAAAATAATTGTTTAACAGCTAATGTGATATATAAAGCAACAGTAAATAATCATATGAACAATTAACAAAACCTATACATATAGGGTAGTAGGGTGAAAACATTTCCATGAACAGAAGCAATAAGGCGCCTCCTTCCCTCCGCTAGCCTGTGGGAGACCCGTGGGCAAGGTCATGTACCCACTTAGCTCCCCCGATCAGAGTACGTGAAGTCATAGCAGGCAGGTGATGGATGGAGGGTTGAGCAGGTTAATGGACTGTAGAAACTGGTCAACCCTTCGTTTTGTGTTAGGCAGATGATACTGATTGTTGTACAATGGCTAAGACTTCCTGCTCTGTAAAAGCACTGCTCCTATAGAAGGTAGAAGGTAATTGCAACCCGCTATAGGTCACCTCTTTGCAAAGAACATCATGGTGAAACAAAATATTCAAATAAGAATGGATGGCCATGATCATCAATGTCTGCAAACAGACCTGATACCTGAAGAAGAAGATGCATATAGGTCATGGAATATAATTTCATATATATATATATATATATATATATATATATATATATATATATATATATATATATATCTTGACTACGAATAAGTGGCAATTTGTGATCGGGGTTCGCGCCCGCCGACCGTTGAGAATTAGCTTCCTGCACTGAAGATTGCGTTAGCATGAAACACCGATGTCTGTAGGTATTAACATAATTAATATTTATTTATAAATATTATTATCAGCCCCCTCCAACAAAGGCCGGGCACTCTTGAGTGACTCTTGAGTGACTTTAATAACAAGCAGTACACATAGCTACATGCACGATCCGAACACGTTTGTATATCACTCTAGCTGCTTGGTAAATCTAGCCGCCGACTCGCTATTTACATTTAAATTTCTTTTCTAATTACTAACTAATTGTCTATGGCCGATGGGATAAGACTCTTGACTACGAATCAGTGGCGATTTGTGATCGGGGTTCGCGCCCGCCGACCGTTGAGAATTAACTTCCTGCACTGAAGATGGCATTAGCATGAAGCATCGATGTCTGTAGGCATTAAAATAATATATATATATATATATATATATATATATATATATATATATATATATATATACACTCTGTTTCCAGTCTTAACAGTTACAATCAATACAGGTACTACATACCCAAACACGAATTTTCTATCATAAAAGCAATTTCATATATGATATATTGTTTTAAATACTTTCAATTGTTTACTTACAAGTTCATCGTATAATCATCACTAACAAGTATTCGTGGAGAAATAGTTTCATAATGTAAATGAAGAAACACATATTTTCAATAAAGCAATAGCTTTTAGTTGTCTATATGAATTCAACTTTCGGTTACCCCATAGTCCGTTGCTTGAGCGGTAAATCCGAAGCCGGTATCAGGCGGTACCAGTTTGTAGCCACACGTTCGAATCCTGTACGGATCTGCACTTTTTTATGATTTTTCTATGCTCTCAAGTTCGTAGATAAATTAACTTGCGCATTTAAAACGGTACTATCTGCGTAAAAATACGTGCTTACCAAAAAGCAACGTAATGCATATATCTTTGGAGTCCTCGAATTGATGTAAAACTAATTGCTCATCATCAAATTTTAAAATAAAATTAATTTAATTTTATAGAAGTCCATTTTATTTCAGTCGACTTGAGTGGTACCTTCGTACCGTTAGCCGGCAACCGTCAAGGATACATACGAACATGCGCCCATATCGTGTGCAATACTAATACGAATATTGACAACATAGATTTCATCGCTGATGTCTGTCCATTTAATAGTCCCAGCCATATTCAATTGCGGGTCGGCACAGAAACACACACCTTCGCCTTTATTGAATTACATTTATATAGTACTTTATAGTTAACCATTTATTATTCATATGATAGTTTGCAACTAATAAATTGAATTGTGTATGTTATTTATTAAGTTATGCGATTTACTTAAAGAAAGTGTGGGTTTAGCATTTAATAAATTGTTACGCAATTTACAAGTTATTAAATGGTTATGTCAGTTAATTGTCACATAAGATTTCCTTTTGACGACATTTATCGCACGAACCTTTATTATAAATAAAGTGCGTCTATATATATGTGTCTCTTTGTTGCTCACTCATAGGATACAAAAACTACTCGTTAGAATTAACATGAAGGATCCTGGAGATGCTACGTGTCACGGAGATGATAATACTACTACACGTAATACTACTAGTAATACTACTAAAGCCACAGCTACTAAAACAATAAACACTTGACGAATGGAGAAATATTAGATATAGTTTTACCAAATACTGCATGGAGGAATCTTGGGTTAACGAATATGTGTGTGGTGATCAAAATATTCTACTACTTCAACTTTTACTACTGCTACAACTAGTAGTGTTTTTGATACTATTAATACTACTACCACGTATGATGTTACTAATAAGAATAGAATCTTATAGTCTTAAACTGTATTTGGCAGAATTTCACTAAACTTAGCACGAATAGAACTTAGTGTCAATAAGTATAATAAAATACTAATACTATTCATACTACTGCTACTAATTATAGTGTCGTCATAATTATTGTTATTATACACTTATCCAGGATATAATGCATTTATAAAATTAGAATATTTGATATTGCATTGTATACGTTTTTTTATAGCGACGCATATGATTGACCTCCATCTCCTAAACGAACGCCGCCATATTGAATGTCTGGTTTTCTTGAGAACAGACGATGGTCGTAAGTGAACGGGAAACAATGTTGAAGAAATGGTAATTATAAAGAGACGGTCGCATTTATATATATGTATATATAGATGCGTTTATTTTATCAGAGTGAAGGTTTGTCAAAGAGAAACGTAAGAGAGCCATAATAGAAAATGGTACATGAAACGTGTGTAGATTCTAAGACATAAGATTATCAGCCATAATTACTATAGAATCCATGTTCAATTAACGGAAAAGGAAAGAGAATGATGTGTAAAAATATCGACTCTAGGTTGGATAAGAATCTAAATATAAAAATTGTGTTTCATCCAATCAGAAGTAAGAAAAACTTACGCCTCCGCAATATTTCAAAAACGGTCGCTGAAAGCCAGTCGAATTCATATTTAAACAGACACAGAACATTGAAATTAAGTCTCTCTCAGTTCACTTAGACTGATATATCTAATGGGAAACACGCAACTATAATCTCTCTGATGACTCGCCGGGGGAAAATACAAAGCTGTTGACACACTGTACGACAGTGACAAAAAAACAGACATAATTACACTATTCGTCCCTTTCCTTGAATAATTACAAGAAACGTCTTCAACCATGCTATGGCAAATAACACCCTACCTGAGAGGTAAACATTCAAACTACTCGGCCTAACATTCACAGGTAACATGAATTTAAACAAATACATTGAAGACATTGCCAAGGCTGCTGCAAAAAAGATGGGCTCCCTCTACCGTGCTAGTAAACTCCTCACACCTGAATTTATCCTGTATCTCTACAAAGCCAACATCCGCCCATGTATGGAGTATTGTTGCCACATCTGGGCTGGTGTATCATTCACTTATCTCTCCCTCTTAGACAAGGTCCAACAAAGAGCCGCAAACTTAATAGGTCCCTCACTATTCAGCAAGATGCAGCCCCTGTCCCATCACCGCAATGTTGCATCCTTGTGCTTGTTTTACAAATACTTCAATGGATTTTGCTCCGATGAACTAGCTGCTCTAGTGCACCCTTGACGTAAATACACTAGACAGACCCGGCAATCAGCTAAATCCCATCCATTCACTGTGAAGATCCCCAGGTGCTGGAGAGGCTTCTACTCCAATAGCTTCTTTCACGTGCTGCCAGCCTCTGGAACCTCTGCCCTGCTCCCTGTTTCCACAACTGTACCGACACACAGAGGTTTAAAACTAATGCAAACAGAAATCTCACTGCACAGCTACCAACTTAACATGACACCCAAAACCCACACCCTAATTCTCAGTAGCTATTTAATTCTACAGTGGCGGCCTGCCTTGTTTGGGGTGAAATATCTTTTTAAAAATGTACTTACTTATGACTTTCATAAAATAGTACTCTGAATAATGAATAAACTACAAACTTCACATCATTTTTAACATAGATTTATAGTTAGACGACGAAATCGCCATTAAATATTATAAGTAATTTAGATCTGGATCAGAAACTAAGAATAGTTTGAAGTGTTTTAACAGCAACAACAACCATATAGAATCTTTCAACGAATACTGAATCGGTTTACTAATTATGAATCAGTGTGAATAATGTGAGGTGACGGGGGTTAAGTGGATAACGACACGGACCTGGGTGTTCTAAGTTCGAATCCAGTCGGCTCCACAGTACCACTTTCACTTTTTTTAAAGCTTAATAGTTGTATTTCTTGTTCTCACCTGTGCCAGTATGGCAAAAGGTCGCCACCTTTGAGCAATCTCTTTAATATATACATTACATAACCGATCACAATTAATCAGGTTAGGGAACGGTAGCGTTAGGCTTTTCACTCTCAGTACTCGTGTTGTCTGATAGTGTATGGCAAGACATAAAACTGTTTAACTTTAAGATTCCCAACCGACCATTTAAACGAAGCAATTAGTCAAGCCATTTTCCCGAAAACATCCCTTTTAATTTTCACTGACTTTTTTTTTATTTTTGACTAAATGCGACAAGTTTCATCATTGAACGTCGTTTATTTTTCTTTTTGATGAGAATTTTTTTAAGCTACAATTTGGGAAAATGAGTTTTACTGAAACAGAAGAAACACATCTGATTTCCTATTCTAAATATATTTTTCCTTCTCTTGACAAGGTGTAACTGATACGTCGATCAACTGAGGCCAGACAAACGCCGTATATTCAATTAAGTGACTTTAACTTATTTATTAGTTGCAAAACGGACTTATAAGTTTCGGTTGTCGTCAGAGCACACTAATATTTGTTTTGTCATTAATCATTCTGCGAATCTTTGGATGAGATAAGTACTAAGATTTAATCAAACCAACTGGACAGTGCGGATGCTGCAAGGAAATTGCAAACGTACGTACAGATGAAATGGTCTGAAGTTCATTTAAAGTGATTAATATGGGACTATGCAATATAGGGAGAATTGCACAGAGGAATTAAGATGCTATGATTGATGGCGTTTGTTATCAAAGATTGACTCATCGGGGAAAGACTATTGTTTTAAGCTCTTCTGAAGTGACTCTCGCCTCGCTGCTAATTCCCGATTTGTAAGTACTCATCTTTCAAAGATATTCACAGTCTATAAATGATATCCGATTCTATTTGACCTTTTAATGCAATCTTTTGAGTATGAGTTGTTCGATATGTTCATTGGCGGCGGCGGCAGTAATTGCAACGCTGAACTCTTGAATACAATCGTTCAGGAAAAAAATTCGACAAAACACGGACGTTCGTACTTTCTTCTTATCGCGTTCTCTATTGTTTATTCAAATATGTTGTTACTCTCTCTCTCTCTCTCTCTCTCTCTCTCTCTCTTTCATCTTCTTTCTCAGTGTGTGTCTTTTTTACTATTTTATACTTTCACATTGTCTTTTCTTTTATTACATATTCATTCCATGGTATCTTAATAATGTCAGGTTATTCGATGCTGATATGCGATTTGAAACAATTCTGTGTCTTTTTTTAAAGCTTAATAGTTTTATTTCTTGTTCTCACCTGTGCCAGTATGGCAAAAGGCCGCCACCTCTAAGCAATCATTTAATATATACATTACATAACCGATCACAATTTATCAGGTTGGGGGAGAGTAGCGTTCGGCTTTTCACTCTCAGTACTCGTGTTGTCTGATAGTTTATGGCAAGACATAAAACTGTTTAACTTTAAGATCCCCAACCGACGATTTAAACGAAGCAATTAGTCAGGCCATTTTCCCGAAAATATCCCTTTTTTTTTCTTACTTTTTTTTCTCTGACACAATTCATTATAACTGATTACTTGCAGATGAGTTTCAATTACACCCATGTGATTCGCTCCGTATGTTTCACGACATACCAACGCGCTTTTTAGGTCATTTAAAGCCGAACCACATCATCTATTGCCAAAGATTGCTTGTATATGATTAGTTAAACACAAACATTTCTGTCATGCGTAACGCAAATGCTTTTTCTTGCCAATCGAAGATACATCCTGGAAAACGAGTTCAACAAAGTTCAGGTCATTTTGAAGCATAGTGGGCTTCCTTCCGTCGGCGACAGGTAATATTCTGAACAGTTTAATGCGGGCCACTATCCCAGGCTTTATCTTCTCGCTCTGTATTAAGAAGTTTGTTTATTTCTAATGATCTGAGACTCTCCTACTGAGGAATGCCGACGCGGCTGCTCAGGCATTTTTGTCGGCCAGGGTTCACCTCTTGTGCGCTAGCCTTTCACTCACCACCTACCGACATTTTATTACATCTGCCTGCGGTTGGACGGAGGTAAATACAAGTATAACTCAGCTCACCACATTATCCATAGTTGGGAGACATTGCGAATTAAAAAGAAAAATTTCCCAGGGGCATTAGTATGTCATTCAACTCATTAGATCAGATTAGATTTGAACCCAGTTTTCCGATTCCATGGGGTGCATCGCTATCTCTTGTCATTCATGCACACCATTTGCTTTTGAACTTCTCGTGAATTTTGCTTGACAAAGGAATGGACCGTCATATCGTATCACGCTTGTATTGCTATTCCTTTTTGTATGATTTCAAATTGAATTAGAAAATTAGTCGCTTTTTTAAAAAATATTATTAATTAAATAAGTTTTCAAACAGCATTTATTCCAAACTTTAAACAGCTTAAAATTTTGAAAAAAACCGTTTCAAATTTTGAAAAAAATATTATTAATTAAATAAGTTTAAAATATAATTAAGTTAAAAATATTATTAATTAAATAAGTATAAATTAATTAAATAAGTTTAACATTTTGAAAAAACAGTTTAAAATTTTGAAAAAAACAGTTTAAAATTTTCAAAAAAATATTATAAATTAAATAAGTTTTCAAACTGCATTTATTCCAAACTTTAAACAGTTTGCAAACATTACTTTGTCCATTTGCTATCTGTTTACGGATATTAAACTCTCTAAACGTCCAGATAATATTAGCTATTATTACACTGAAGCTAAGTGGATCTAAGTTTGTTTCCATATATATGTTATATGTTTTAATCACATCAAACAAATGTTAAAATATTCCTTACTTAAAGATTGAGTTATGTTTGTAAAAGATCCATTTTAATTGTTATAATCATGCGTAATTTGCAATTAACTCACCAAGTCACAAATTTCTTACGGTTTCTGTTTATTACTCGCAACCTCTCTCGCTGAATGTTTAGCCAGACCCCCAGATCGTATTTTATGCAGTATCGACCATTCTCGCTTTCATATATCTATTTTCCTCTTTCTCTGTCTCTGTCTTCTTGTCTCTCTTTCCTTCTTTCTCCCCTCTCTCTCTCTCTCTCTCTCTGTTTATTAACATTGAATGTAAAAAAACAACTATGGAAGTGATTATCGGACCAGTTATAAAATGTTAGGAATATCGCCACATGTAACCATAGTATTTAACCTATGAAGAGAGAGAAAATGAGATAAAGATAGATAGAGAGTATCTAGCGAACATAAGAACTAATCTTGGATTTTATCTTTTATATTTTAACATTTAAATTTCTATCAAACAATCTAACACGAGTTCAATGTGTAACGAAACGGGTCCTATTTTTATTATATATATATATATGGGAAAATGAAAAAAGAAAAACCAAAAAGTGGATGTTTTTTTATGTGTACATCAACGTTTCGTCTTTATTTATAAGACTTCATCAGGATGATAATATAGAGAAAAATGTCATGCAAGTACAAACGCATGTAGGGTTGACATATTGGGAAAAAGGAAGAAAATAAAATAATGGCCACTACTGGGTGGACGTCCGTACTTGGTGAGGAGTGAAAAATGAATGTTGATGAAAATGAGTGGGGAAGAAGTGGAAAGATGGGGGTGAGCAAGGACTACTGTGGCTTACTACCAGTCTTATAAATAAAGATGAAACGTTGATGTACACATAAAAAAACATCCATTTTTTGGTTCTTCCTTTTTCATTTTCCCTCCACGTCGGATTACCTTCATCCTTCTTTTCTCATATATATATATATATATATATATATATATATATATATATATATATATATATATATAAGTTATGAGGTTGAAAAAGACTAAATATACATTCGGATTGTACACATTATTAGTTATTTCGACCGTAACTAGGTCTCCTCGGATGTGTTTCTAACCACAATTAAAACCTAAATGGAAAAAATTTAACACCTTTATATATTTTAAAATAAAGTAAAAATAAAGAATAAAATAAAAAATAAAAAATAGAAAAATAAAAAGAATTTCAACGATATTCTATTTACTGATTGGTCTCTATAATATATGAGGGATGGGAAGGGGTGATTATGTTTATTAATAAATCAGGGTGGTGGCATTAACGCAGTATAAAAATATGTAAAATCAAAGTACAAAAATAAATTAGGTTTCCTATTTTTACAAAAAGTCGATCCTCGATTTAAAAAGTGGATATAACTAATTATGATTAAAACCTAAATGTGTCCGTTTAAAAGAATAATAATTTTAAAAAATTGTGTTACAATGCGAAAGTTTGGATTAAATTTCAGATTGCGTTTAAAAATTAACTTAAAAATTAAAATACGGAAATTACGATTAAAATAAGTACTACAACTGCACACGATTAAAAAATGTTTTATTATATGACGATAAGTTAAAATATGGCAAAGTTAATATAGGTTTCATTATTGAAAAATTACTCACTGTTTGAACGGACATAGAGCTCTCTGATTCGAATTCCTATCGAAAATAATCGAACCTGAAAACTATATATATATATATACGAAAATGAAAAAGGAAAAACCAAAAGATATGTTTTATATATTCATCAACCTTTCGTCTTTATTGTAAGACTTCCTAAGGATGATAATTTCAAGAAAAATGTCATGCAAGTACATCGAAATATTGGGTTGACATGATGAGTTGATAAAGAAAGTAGTAGCCGTGTCTACTAAGAGCGCTGGACTGACTTCTCGTAGCCTGGACCCTCGTCCAGCGCACTTAGTAGACACGACTACTACTTTCCTTATCAACTCATCATGCCAACCCAATATTTCGATGTACTTGCATGACATTTTTCTTAAAATTATCATCCTGAGAAAGTCTTACTATAAAGACGGAACGTTGATGAATATATAAAAAAATATCTCTTGGTTTTTCCTTTTTCATTTTCCATTACGTCGGATTACTCTCATCCTTCCTTTCTCATATATATATATATATATATATATATATATATATATATATATATATATATATATTTCGATATCCATATACCTATATGTTTCATATTAACCAAACATGATTAGTTTGGCCAGGTATAACTGTACAATCGATCGCCGGACTGAAGTCACCTCTAACTTCTATCCGACATTTTTGTCCACACGCCCACTGAGGCAGCTATACGACGAATCAAGTGGAATACCTTATATTCATTAAATTAACACGGTTAGCCTCTACTGAGTGTTCAAACAAGGGTAGGGAACTATTGCTTTAGTAAGAAGCTTTTCATATTTCCCTTGCAGAGTGCTCTTCCTTTCAAGGGAGCTTTAAATATATATATATATATATATATATATATATATATATATATATATATATATATATATATATATATATCAATAGATGAAGTGAAAGAATAAAATAAGATGCGAATCAAATTTTATTGCAGTTCAATGTTCAGGCAAAGTACTTTAAAGTCCTTAACTCATGAGTTTTCAAAGAAAATCGTATCCTCAGAGGACCATTACCGCACTGACATTAATGCAGGTAATAAAAATTAAACCTTGTAAAATATATAAAAAAAATATATATAAAAATACATCGAGGTATATAGTTGCCTCTTATATCTTTTGTTGTATTAACCTTATATATATATATATATATATATATATATATATATATATATAGAGAGAGAGAGAGAGAGAGAGAGAGAGAGAGAGAGAGAGAGAGAGAGAGTACCTATTACACACAACACAGCAGAAAGAACGCAATTAAGTTGATTTACAAATAAAATACTCATACCAGGGGCGTAAACACAGATATCGGAGTTTTGAGCCCCTACACATTCTTTTCACCCTGCTCCCACCACTAAACACCTATTTAAAATGTAAACGTATGTACAACACTAAAACAAATCAAATTAACATTAAAAAGTAATCCACATTTCCAACACACACACACATGTACATCAAAACTAAACAATTGCAATTGTGCACCATGAAAAAAAAGGATATCACACACAAGTATAACACAGAAATTTTAATTTTAGATATAGATCCTCAAAACATATTGCAAACTACATAATAATCCTCATTCGCACTTGATAATCAGATTCAACTAAAGAACATCCATATTCCTTTTCTTCTCCTTTCTTTTTCGCCTTTTCTTATTTATACCGGAAATGAAATAGACAGCAAACGTTCACACATAATAAACTTCGTCGACCACCGACTCACACCAGACAATCAGATTTAACTGAAAAATATTCGTTTTCTTTATTTTCTCATTTTTTTCCTTCCTTGTGCCTTTATACGGAAAGAGAAACAGATAGCTAACGCCCACACATATGACCGCGATAAGTGCCCCCTGGTGGCCAGATTCTAAAACATTAATTTAAGTTCACCATTTTCAAGAACTCTGTTCACACTTTTTTGAAGACTGAAGAAAGACAAAAAAGAAATTTAGACTCACCTCGCCTCGAAAATTGTCGAATATACTCAACACAAAATAGTAAGTTACACGTGTATTTGTTTATTTATTATTCTTTTCTATTCACTCATTTGTGTACTTATGATTCCCCGTCGACTGATTACATCAATATATATATATATATATATATATATATATATATATATATATATATATAATCCATGCGAGGTAAACGTCCCCAAGATAAGAATCCAAAGAATTTCAACCGGGCTTATAAAAAGTGCTCAATGTCAAATAGAGCTTTTATATATATGTTTTTTTATATATTGACATGTACAAAATATGCGACACTGGCATGTCGATGCTATCGATCAACAGCTGTTTGAAACTGAGATCTCATCAAGCAGCCTGATGAGATCTCAGTTCCTTACAGCTGTTGATCGATTACATCGACATGCCAGTGTCGCAGATTTTGTACATGTTTGTATAAATAAAAATAATCATATATATATATATATATATATATATATATATATACTCTTATGTATATAAACATGTCAAAAGCTACACATAAATAGAGATGTGTCGATCATTAGCTTTGCAAAGTTACGATCTCATCGCACTAACAAAACATGTGTGAGCTTTATTGTTTATATTGAAGAAAGAAGAAAGAAAAAACATCAGATTCAAAACTGAAAAGAACCACATGATCAAATTTCAGTTTTAGTTTAAATAAACCGTTAGTGTATTTTCTGTTGAAGCCCAGATTTCAACCTATTTCAAGGTAAGGTCGGTGTCCGAGTAGCTAGATTGCAGGTTGAGGTGTATGGGGCCAGATATCATAATTTAACGGAGGTGCTTTATGCATATCAAGAGGATGCCATCTCGAAAAGCTTGGAAACTACTGAGTAAAAGACTACAATTTAATTGGTTCATGATCTCTTTAAGATATAACTTAATTTTATTTCATACACTGTTTTTTATGCATATTTTATTAGGTTTAATGAACTTGCCATATTCAGTCTTTAAAAATCGAACTATGAATCTTGTGGTTGCTGGCTAAAACTCCTAACCAAACATATAGCAAATGTAATCACGCTTCAGGTTTTGTTCTATTTAGTTTATTCAATAAATCAAGATTTTAAAATTGTTTTTCCTAATGATTCATTGCGTTGTGACATTGCAATTAATTCTCTTCCCGACTGAACAAAAGTTATATTACAAACAGAAAATCAATTAATTTTCTGTCATGAAATTGTAAAAGAAAACCCGGCTCTTCAAATACACGAAATGCAAAGAGCGGCTTTGTGTTCAGTTAACGAAGCACCGATCTTTCTTTTCATTTCTTTTTATTATTATTATTGTTGTTGTTGTTTTGCTTGAATTGGGGAGTTTATTTAGTCATGAACTTTGGCTGTGATCAAAATCTATTAAATAAGAAGACTGGCTTGTCTTTTGTTTGGACTCATTCTATTAAAATGAGTAAAGCAACTGGATTGGATAAATGTCGTCGAGACAATTATACAACAGCGATAGAGGTTGGTGGGAGTTTGACCCTCGCTTCAGCAGATTGGCAATACTGACATATTAGAGCATTACTATCTATTGAATAGTCCTGTTCTTTCGGTTACCATGATGAATCCATGCGTTTTAACTACTGTTAAAAGCGGTTATATGATGTACGCAACATCAAATCGTGCACCTGTTTACCAATCATTACATAATTCGATAGTTTTTTTGTACTAGTGTACACCCTTCGTCAAAAATTGACAGACGACAATTATGCTTCGCCAGTGTTCACACTCGCTGTTTACCTAGATATATTTCTAAAATATTCATATAAAATAATAGAATTACGTCAGCAATTTAATTTTTCATACATAAATTATTATTATATTCTTCGATGACTTTTTAATATAGAATTGAGAGTTTATTTTCTGAATTCGTCTCAGGTGGCGGGATAATTCTGATGTGGTTATTTGACATGCTATTTTTCATTGCTTCCCCCCCCCCCACCACCACCACTTGAAATGGTTTCGTCCAGGTGCTAAAAAAAGCATGTGTTTTACTCAAAATTTTTGCGTGACGAGATCAGAGTAAATATATATATATACATGTTTCATTAAACAGGAGTGCCAACTTCTGCTTATTCAGCTTTTGATCCGTTTTTTCTAGTCTTCGTACGACGGATTTGATGTTATAATCCAAGGAGTGTAAAAAATCTCCGTATTTTGTGCAAACGTTTTCGACCGACATCGGTCGTCGTCAGGCGGTTGCAAAATGAAATAAATTGGTGAATCTATCAAAAGGGTGCTCTTTTAAATTATTTCAACAGCACTTCAATACACCTTCACCCCCCCCCCTCATAACGGGAATGGTTGATGTTGGGTTTATTAATGCGTATAAACAATGCTTCCATTATGGAGAGGCGAACACTGCAACCCGAAACCGCCAGAATGGATGTGTTATTTGTTAAAATTTTCCTAAATTCGTTCTTTGGGATGCTATGCTTTATAAGATGTTGGTATATGGAGCTTTAGGGTGAGGGGAGGTGGCAAGTAAGTCGGCGTTATATGGTAGTCCTAGTCATGCCAATACACGAATAGAAAAAACGGATCAAATACTGAATAAGCAGAACTTGGCGCTCCTGTTTAATCAAACATGTATAAAATAAAAAATGCTGCCCAATTATACATATATATATATATATATATATATATATATATATATATATATATATATATATATATATATACTAATGCATTTTCCTTCATAAGTTGAACACTGTTGACGTCGGCTACCTATCACGTCAGCTGGTTATAGTATGCTTAAAACTCTCACCGTTTATGTAGTTATTCATGGTGGTCGCGTCGGCTAAGGCGTCAAAATTTGAGTTAAAAAAGATCACTCGTGTTACGGTGTTTTGAATCCTGCGACCGGCTTAAATGATTATTTCTAGACTGACGATTACGGAAGAATGAAACGTATACGTATGTAGATAAACAAATATCAAAAAGTATTTGTCGCCCCCAAAACAGGCTGGGCACTCTAGTGAGTAGTCAAAATAAGAGCTTTAATGTATGTTATTTCATAAGTTGAACACTGTTGACAGCCGTATAATAGCTTTAAAACTCTCACTGTTTATGTAGTTATTAAGGGTGGCCACGTGGACTAAGGCGTCGAAATTTGAGTTAAAGAACATGACTCGTGTTCCAGGGGTTCGAATCCTGCGACCGGCTTAGATAATTATCTCTACACTAACGATTCCGTAAGGATGAAACGTATACTTATGTAGATAAACAAATATTTATTTATATATATATATATATATATATATATATATATATATATATATATATATATATATATATATATATATATATATATACTAATAAATAAAAATTTGTCTTTAATAAAGAGTAGAAGAAAATATCAGGTGGGAAAGAAAGTAATGTCATATTTTTTACTTCATCACTTTGCAGCATCCTAAGTTGTACACAGTGCTAGATTTTTTGGCGAATTAGTGTATTAATATCTTACTTTGCTTTTCAGATATAGTAATTAGTTAGAACATATTAAGTTTAACGGTCTCAGCCGTCAAAAAATGGATATGAGTGAGGAGCATCTGAGACATTGCATGCTCTATGAATTCAAAAAAGGAAACTCAGCTGCAGAACTACAAGGAATATTGGAACTGTCTATGGGATAAATGTTCTGAATGATGGAAAATGTCAACGGTGGTTTGCAAAATTTTATTCTGATGACTTTAACCTGTCAGATCGGCGACGTTCAGGAATTAGCTGAACAATTCAATACAACCCATACCAAAATTATGTCATGCCTTCATGAGCTAGGAAAAGTTTCAAAACTTGGATACTGGGTTCCCCACGATTTGACCGATGCTCAACGAAATCAAAGATTGACTGTTTGCACATCTTTGCTTTCCAGGAATCATCGAGAACTATTTTCGCAAAGAATTGTGACTGGAGATGAGAAATGGGTTCTTTGCAAAAATACCCACCGAAACCAAAGTCCACAGCTTGTTCCAAAAAAGGACTACACCCCAAAAAAGTTATGCTCTCTTTATGGTGGGACATTATGAGTTACTAAAGCCTAAGAAAACAATCACAGCAGTAATATATTGTTCGCAGCTGGATGATAATAGAATTTCTCTATCAAAAAAACGACCACCATTACTCAATAGGAAGGGTGTAGTACTTCAGCATGATAACGCGAAACCTCACACAGCAAAACTCACCCAAGAAAAGGTCATGAGTTTCAATTGGGAAGTTTTACCTCGTCCACCTTATTCACCTGACATTGCTCCATCCGACGTCCATCTTTTCCGGTCGTTGCAGCATCACTTAAACAATAACATTCATGAAAGTGACGACTAACTCAAAAATCACCTAAATTGAAGAAGGCATTAAGAAGCTAGTTGATTGTTGGACAGAAGTCATAGAAAATGAGGAAAATTATTGTAAAGATTAAAAATGCCCTAATGTGAATGTTTCAGATGAAATAAATGTGTTGGACAAAAACGACATTACTTTCTTTCCAACCCGATAGAATTGTCGTTTTACCAACAATTAAATAATAAAAAAGTTTAGCAGCTATGGTAAATGTATGTGCTTTTTCTTACTATTATATTTAATGTGGTTTTTTGTTTACTAATAGCAAATCAAGGCATACCGCGGCTCGAGGACAAGGGTTCAGCAATTATGAAATAATCATTTGCTTTAAAAAGTATACCGTAATAAAGTTGTTCATCAAACATTGGATTCATTTTAACAAATATTAAATTATGTGGTTTACCATGTATTAAGTTATTACGTTGCGCGTTGATTATTAAGTAATTGTGTGGTTTCGTAAGTAATTGGTAATATTCATCAGTGCAGCGCAGTTGGTTTCAAGTACACAGCATTAAATCTACTTAGATTTAGCATTTCTAGATTATCGTGTCAATTTTATTAAATACTCATTGTGCTTTATCTCATCGTGAATATATAGTTTTATGTATTTATTATTGGCTCATAACCGCAACATTCAGAGTCAATGTAGCAAATCCTAACACCCAACGCGTTTCTATCCTTATTTTTTTTTTCAGGAAGCAACTAATTATGTAGAAGCAATGGCTGTTCTTATTTGAATCATCATCATCGTAGAATTCGTTTCGCTATAATTTCCTTTTTGTGTATCTATTTTTTTTTTTTTTTTGGTTGGTTGGGACGAACAACGTTCCAGTGGCGACTGGCTTAGACGACATGACAGATTACAACAGCTGCTAACGGCACACCCATTATTTAGGCGATCAACAATTGCTACTGTGATATCCCAAGCGCAGAAATCCATCTTCGGAAATGGCACACATTCCTCGACTATGGCAGAATGATATAGTTTCGTCTCGCAGCCGCGTTTATTCGTCTTCATTCACACGAGCTGCCAACTGAAACAGCGACTAAAGCGATCGGTGATGGTGTGGGTGCAGGCAGGCAGAGTGTAGAAAAGGGAGAGAGGAGGGGGAGGAGATAAAAGGTGAGAGACAAGAATAGTCAGAAAAGAGGAGCGCAAGAGGGTATTTCGGCAATGTAGACGGTGGTTAGGGGAGGTGGGAAGAAGTGAAAGGACGGAAAGGAAAAGGAGGATAAGCGATAGAGAAAGGAGGAGGAGGAGAAGAAACGAAAGAGATATGGAGATAAGAAAATAAAAATTGAGACCAAAATGGAGATGGAGATAAGAGTGGAAGAAAGGGGCAAACTTTTCCTCCAATTGGTTTCTATTTCAGAAAGAGAAAAAAGGTAAAATGGCAGGTAGTCAGAAACGAAAAGAAGAAGAAGAAGAAGAAGAAGAAGAAGAAGAAAAAGAAGAAGAAGAAGAAGAAGAAGAAGACGAAGAAGAAAGAGAAGAAGAAGAATAGAAGGAGGGGGAAGAAAGAGAAGAAGAAGAAGAAGAAGAAGAAGTGTGAGATAGAGAAGATGGAGATATATGGAGTGCTCATGTGCGAGAAGACAGAAAGAAAGAAAAACGAAAGATATGGATAGAAGGAGGGGATGCCGAGGAGCATATAAAGAAAGTGCTCCAAGAGAAAGCAGAAAAGTAAGAAGTCCTAGAAATGGTGAGAGAAAAACAAGAAAAGTGCAGAAGCGAATTTGTAAGAATAAGCGGGAGCGAAAAATGGTCAAAGACAAAAAATAGAAAAAAGATGAAGAGGAAGAGAGACACGAAAAAGAAAAGGGGAGAGATAGAAAGAAAGTAGGGGTGATATGGGGAATGGGGGGCATATGAGGAAGTGTTCAACAAAAGAAATAAAGAAACGGGGAGTAAACTTTTGTGAAACTATCCACCATTTAATGCCGACAAAAGCATTTTTAATGGTGATGTTATTTATTGTTGGCGAAGTAAAGAGAGAAGACGAATGTTGATTATGAAACTGGCGGGGCTGGTCTAGTGGCGATCATCTCTCTCTCTCTCTCTTTTTTTTTCTCTCTCTCTCTCTTTCACTCTCTCTCTCTCTCTCTCTCTCTCTCTCTCTGTCCGTCTCTCTTTCTCTCTGACTCTGTCTTTGTCTCTGTCTCTGTCTCTGTGTTTGTCTCTGTCTCTGTCTCTGTCTCTGGCTCTGTCTCTGTCTTCGTCTCTGTCTGTCTGCCTGCCTCTCTCTCTCTCTCTCTCTCTCTCGCACGCTATCTGTGTTGGCTGTTGAGCATAAGTCAGTATAGGTAAAATAGATGCAAACAACTGCAAACATACAAAAGAAACAATAAACCAAAGAAACATTCTTAATTGCTTCGGTCTAACGATCTTTGTTTTCTATTGGAACGAAATAGACCACACCACACCCACACACACACACACACACACACACACACATACATATATATATATATATATATATATATATATATATATATATATATATATATATATATATATATATATATATATCAGGGGAAGAATCTGTTTCAACTTAAATTAGAACTGAGCTCTCTCGGCAACGAATGATGTAAACAAGCAAAACGCATTGTGTAAGATGGCTGCCTACTGTACGATCTCAGCTTCAAACACTCACCATATATAACTATGTTGTGGAGTTGTTACACAGCAAAACAGCTGTCTGTGAATTACTATACCTAAATGAAAAAATGTGAAAGCTTTTTTTCCCATCTATCCTAACTATATTAACATAAAAAGGGTTATTTTTATTTAATTCTACAATACAACATATTTTGAAATTGTGAATAATGGCGTCTTAGCCTGAGGCTTAGGGTCTTCGTAGGTAACTGTTTTTAAAACTCGGTTATTAAGTCTTTTTAAAGTTTGATCGCCTGTTTTCATTTTACTAAAACAAAATTGAAAATCGCTTACTAAGTTTAAACGACTGATTATGTTTACACTAAAACAAAAACGAAAACAGTTTCCTATCTTTTAACGACTATTTTTTTTAGTAAAATAAAGCAGAAAATTTCTTACGATGTCTTATCGACTGTTTAATTTTTGCTAAAAAAACAGAAAATCACTTTCAAAATTTCAACGAATGTTTGTTTTACACTAAACAAACTGAAAATTGAAATCGTTTACTAACTCTTAACTACTGTTTTCTTTTTTTACTAAACCAAGCAAAACACTTGCTTACTATGTGTTATCGATTGTTTTCTCTTTAATAAAACAAAATCGAAAATCTCTTACTAAGCTTTATACACTGTTTTAGTTTTACTGAAACAAAACAGACAATGGCTTACTTTTTGTTAACGACTGTTTTTTTCAGTAGAATCAAAAACAAAAATCGCTTACTAACTTAATATGACTGTTCTTTTTACTAAAGCAACAAAAAAAATCGCTTACTAACTATTTATTATACTAAGCTGTTCCAACATGCAACATAGCAACAATAAGTACGTAGGGAGCTTTATAGTTATAGCTAACACTATTATAGCAAGACTTAAACAGGAAAATACAGAACATGCCCACTAAATTAATAACTAGGCGAAATATTGAATAGCACACAAATGTCATAAACACAAGCTCTCTTAGGCAACATGCATTTTCACCAAGACAATCTTTACTATCATTTCATATTCTATGAACATAGCACATCATGTTATAAACGCAAGCTTATTAGTACAAATCTATTCAAATTTCTGACTATTTTTGCCAACAGGAAGCCGAATCAGTGTCCCTACCAACAATAATCTGAGAGTGACCCATTATATCCCACCTTGGAAAGTAATTGATTTTGGTAACTCTGACAGTAATGTTTCAATCCCAATTTTCGTTGATATTTTCCAAGCCAAAATAATGATTAAAAAAATTCAGCCAGGCAATAGGTAGCACTTTAATAATCTGGTAACTCTAGAAAGGAGAGCATAGGAAGAACCTTAAGAAATTTTTTTAAAATCTGTGAGTTATGCTCCACTGCCCCATCATGCCCCTACACCACTGTGCGAATGAAGAGGAACTTTTTGTTTTTCTTATTTAGTGAAAAAACTTACAATTTTTAGATGGGCGCATACATATATTGTAGGTAGATGTGATTAAGCCTGCGCTACAAATTCAATGAAGTAAAGTGAAGTTTCTCCTGTTCAAGTTACCACCATAGATCAGTCCACACAAGAGTTTATGTGCAAATCTGTTTCAACATTTCACTAACACAACACCAAAGTAACTACGAAACAATTACGCGGGAAAGAATAGGTTTGTTTTTTTCTCGTGAATATATAGGAATAGTACTTTTTAAAGTTTTTTTTTTATTATTCTCTCCTTTTATACATTATTTTTTAAATTCTCATCGGCAATAAGCATCTAAATTATGACACACGGTTAGTGGTTTTATACATAGAAATCCTAGCTTGCATTTTATTTACTTTTTAGACACTATTTTTTTCTATTTTAATCCTACAACTTTAGAAAATGTATACATCACGTGCTGTAAACAGGTTATGACCGATGAAGATGCCGTTTGACCTTAAGGTTGAAACGGAGCCGGTTACACACTTCTTAATGGCAGACGTCATCCAATGGCATTCATGTTTGCATCAACAATTTGGGAAATCACGGTGACTAGTAAAACGGTAAATACCACAAAAAATAAAGAATTTATGAATGAATTCATGCAGAAACGAACACACAAGAAATATTTCACGCCTGTTGTTTGTAAAACTTTTCATTTTCATCATGACTAAAAATGTCTCGATAGCGTATCATTTTTTGAACGGGTCTCACCAGTAGTCAATCTAAAACCTTTTCCAGAATACCACTTCATTTACACAGACTTTTAAGACCATTCCCAGGACTCTGATAAAAAATTAGCACCACAGTTTCCTACATGTTTTAGCGGAGTGTGCGACACAGCTCACAACATAAATGAGTATTCTAGGCTGTCATTCTCATGTTTAAAAGGATATTTCTTTTTTTAGCTAATGGGTCACCGGATAAGGGTTAATGAAATTGTCAGTTAGACAACGATTGTCACCACAAGAGGATAAGTAAGAATTGAATTGATTATCCAAAAAGGCGGCTCAACAAGTATTTGTTTAGATTAGACTTGACAACGACAATCTTGTAGTCGGTTGGGAAGCAACCATGTGGTATTTTATTCTATGGATACGGCGTTCTCGGAAAGAAACTTCGTTCGTGGAAGTTCTCTTTGGTTTTCGGTACAGAGAAAGAAAAACATTTTTGCTGTGGTTGTATTTAGGCAGATTTTTGCTGTGAATGTTTTTTTATATATATATATATATATATATATATATATATATATATATATATATATATATATTCTTCTAATAGAGAAATATCAGTAATTATTTAGGTTAGTTTTGTAAATATTAGCTTTGGGATCATCATTGAGAAATCTGATTCGTGTTTTTTCTCAAGTGTAAACATCTTATTCGGGTGTGGATTTTTTTTATTTATTTATTTTTTAAACTTTTTTTCTGAAGTGGTCACTTTTCTCCAAGTGAGCAGTTTGCCGAAGTTTTATCAAAAAGCATCCTGAATTTTCACCTTTTTTCCTTTTTTTATGACATGATTTTCGCTATTCAACAATATATACTGTAACCCTCTGAAGATTTACAAAATTGGACTAATTAATAAAAAATACACTTATCCGTTTGTGTTGCTATGAAATGAGCGTAAGAGATAAGAATGAATATTAAATTTGAATGAATTACTTTTGTGTGTCAAATGTGAGATGTAAAATAAAAATATTATATAGAAATATTGAAGTTAAAACCAATAAGAATTACTTCCCTATGGTCTATTGGGTGCAAATATAAGATATATATATATATATATATATATATATATATATATATATATATATATATATATTGTGATAAATTATTCTCAAAGCAAGGCGAACACTTACGCTCTCTATATCTCTATCTCTCTCTTTCTCTTTAATGACTGTCGCAGGCAGCCGAAGCGCTTACTCTCTCTATGTCTCTGTCTATCTCTCTCTAAGATTTTGTCGTGCGATTCAAGCAGCCGCCTGACTGGGGAAGAGGAAGGCGAGGTTGGGAAGAACAGGCGACGTGCGCGACCGGAAACGGAACAGACAGCGAATGTCGCAAGGGCGCGAAAAACAAAACACACGAGGTGAATTTAAGAACACACGGGAGAGAGGGCGAAAATGGCAGACGGAACGGTTGTGTAAATAAAACAAAGAAAAGGACAATCGTATCGCCGGTTGAATCCAAAACATTATTACTCCCAAGGATTACGATTCCAGGAACTTAAAGGACAATCGTATCGCCGGTTGTACCTAGAACATTCTTATTCCCAAGGATTACGATTCCAGTGACTTAAAGGACACTCTTATCGAGGATTGAATCCATCTTATTCTTATTCCCAAAGATTACTATTCAATGCGATTATTGATTATCGTGTCATCATATATATATTGTATGTGCGTGGACTTTTGATCCGTATTATACTTCGGACAAAAAGCTAAGTATTGGCCTATCTCTTGCCAGTATCGTTCTTATACAAATATATATATATATTTTGACTGAAATTTCATGTTGCATACATCTGCACACACTCTCCAAAATACACGTCTGTCTCCCTCACTTTTTCTCGTGGTGTCATCTTCTTCTATTTGTTTATAAAAATCTTTATTGACTTTTAATTTTACTCGTGTCTGTGTTCGTCATTTATTGCTTTGGTTATCCCAATTCCCCTGAGACGAATTTCACCGGTTAATCCGACATTCGACGATTGACCAAAGATGATTAACGTGTCAACGGACATTAAATAATATAAATATATGTGTAACGATCTGATTGCTAATCCGTACCGATCATCCCGCAGTTAGGTCGTAACAATATATATATATATATATTATAATTCCGCCGACCTGTTTGTTCGTTTTTTGTGGATTTTACCCGAGTTTTATTTCCTGTATTCGTTCTGGTATGGGAAATCTTGTGTCTAATGTTATCACCAGTAAGACCGGTTTCAAAACAGTATGGGCAATCCGTTACCCAATGAAGAGCTCTACAGCGGAAACAGAGACTAGGTGGTAATTTATAATGTTTTTGTAGGAGCGTAAACATAATCCTTCTTTTTTTAAAGTTGTTTTTGAAAGAGAGTTGAAATGTGATTTCTGACGTACTTTTATGAAGGACGCAATGTCCGACTTGTCAATCTCTTTCGAATCTTGTTCAAAACTTACACATCCCTGGCAGTCTTAAGTTAATTTCTGTAATGTTAAATTTAGTTAGTTTTCTAACTTTTTTTAGAATCTACGTCTGATTTCGGCGTCTTTTCCTGATAAAGTCCTTGCACAAAAATTAAACATTTAATGTTATTCGCGTTTAGTTCAGCTAATTTAAAATGGTCAGTGTTTATTAAGGATTGATGCGAAAGTTGCATAGTCTTCGCCATTTTTTTTTTACGAAATTCAAATACTTCTACCGTTTGTGGAACAGAGAAGTTTTGGGGCTGAACAATTCTGTTAAAAGTTTGACCGCTTCAGAAAAAGTCAAGTCGCTTGTTTCACGGGCTAAAATATATTCCACGAATTTGGTATGTTCAACGGTGCCTTATTTTCGGAGGCGAACTGTTTTAGAGTTTGCCCAATTTTCACAACTTATTTTGTGTAGATCCTTATACCTTCTGAAATACGGAGCAAAAGTATTATCCTCGTCTGGTGATAAGTTAAATTGTTAATTGCACTCCAAACGATATTCTGAGGAAAAGCATTTTTGTTCTCAGTATTTTCACTCCTATGCGACATTGTTTACATTAATACTTGTTTTCGTCGGTTTCACTTTTTTGTTCCATAAGTCTCTTCTGTTTTTAAGGCTTTTTGTCGGCTTTTTTCTTTGTTATAGTAGTTTTTCGTCGTATTTTTTGTTGCTGTTTAAGTAGAAGCTTTTGAACATTTTCGTAAGTTTTTCGTTGTCTTTCTTCAGTTTTCTCTTGCTGTTGCATGTGGAATTTCACGAGTTCTGTTGCTTTACAATATTCCATGTTTAAAATGTGTTTTTATGAATTACAGCTTTTAGTTCTTTCTTTTATATTCCTCTGCTACGTAATCTATTTTTTAGTACGCTTTTCACGTAACCGTAGAATTTACGGTCAGCACTTTAGTCAACAGAAAGAAAAAAATTAAGTTTTTAATATTTTTCATTCAGCGGCAGAAAATATCACGGTGCCGAAATAGCAATAAAAAAAATAACTGACCTTTCTACTTTGAGAGTGTATTTTACGTGACTTTTTCTCTTTGATCCACCGGTAATGCCAATTTGTAGAAGGTTTTCGAGTTTATTTGCCGTTGTCATTTTTTAAGATTTTCAAAAAAAGCTTATTACACTTCGTAGCCAGTTGTGACGTCCATTTTAAGGTTCGCAAGAAACCCTTAATGTAGCTCGTCGTCGGTTGTTGTGGGGTCCATTTTAACGTTCTTAATAATCCCTAACTGTGCCTCGTCGCCAGTTGTTGTGGGCCCTTAAAGGGCCCTGGCGAAAAACACGAACTCGGAGTTTAGAGAAACTAGTGCTAGTATAGACTGGTGTGGTTCGCAGCAGGTGCTCCCAGTATTTATAGTGAGTGAAAGAGTTCAAGTAGTCTGTATTGGTAAGGTACATAACAATATATATATATATTATTATTATTATTATTATTATTATTATTATTATTATTATTATTATTATTATTATTATTTCATGTGTCCACATAAAATGTTATAAAGATATATAATCTTTTTTGTAGCGATTTTCAGTATTTACTTCAACAGTTCTCAATACGTGAGTAGAGCTCGGAAGTAAGATATGGAAATATATATATGATAATTAAGCTACACAAAGGCTTCTGCGTTTCATCCCCATAGGTAATCGTCAGGATGACTAAAAAAAAACGGGCCCCGTGTACACTTTATGTGATATCTCCTTTATGTATTCACCGATTGCCATTATTTTACAGGACATGGCAGAATTAACGACGGTGAGTACACCAAGACCTCAGTGGGAGCTGGGACAAAGAATACACTGTGTTAAATTTTACTACTCAGTTCGGATGTGAAAAGGCTCCATCCAAAAGCAGACTTCAGAACTGGGTGGACCACTTCGAGAAGTATGGGACCCTGGAGAACTTCAACGCTGCCAGTGAGAACCGTCCAAGCCACTCGGCACGTCCCCAGAAGCGGACAGCTGAGCTGGTCAAAAGTGGGAGAGAGTCTCTCCAGGAGAGTCCGAAACGCTTTGTGCGTAAACGAAGTCAGTCCCACGGTATCTCCCGTGAGACTTGCAGGAGAGTGCTGGTGAACGATATCAGGGCTTACCCATACAGAATGCAGACGCTGCAGACCCTTACAGCCTCAGACAAGAAGCAGAGGAGCGCTATGGCAGTCAAGATGCTCGATAAGATCAAGGAGACACCAGGTTTCTTTAACCTCCTTTGTACCTTAGATGAAGCCCACTTCCATCTTGACGGAAAGGCAAACTCCAAGACAAATGTCTTCTGGGGGTCCTCCAGACCCAATGAAGTAGCCACCAAGCCCCTGCACTCTCCTAATTGCACGGTGTGGGCTGCAATCTCGGTCAGAGGCATCATCGGACCAATCTTCATCGAAGAATCTGGCGCCGCAGTGACAGTCACCAAGGAGCGGTATGTGGAGGTCCTCAAAACCTTCAAGAGTGAGCTCCAGACCCTCTACCCGTCGCTCATGAGCAAGTTCTGGTTCCAGCAAGACGGAGCAAGTTCTCACACCTCAAACCTGTCCCGAGATTGGCTGAAAGAGAACTTCGGAGGCCGAGTGATCAGTCTCAAGACTGATTTTGAGGTGCCACCCCATAGCCCGGACGTAAGCCCCCCAGATTTTTTCCTTTGGGGCTATCTTAAGGACAGAATGTACGCAGGGAAACCCAGAACCATCACGGAACTCAAGGAAACCATCAGGGAGGAGATGAGAGCCATTCCCAATTCCGTCTGTAAGAACGTCATGGACAACTTCGTTCTGCGCCTCAAGAAATGCACGGAGCTAAAAGGATTCCATCTAGAACACATGCTGTAGAACGGAGAAAAAAAGGCAAAATATCCTAGTGTTTTGATATGATGTTGTGAATATAATAAACTAGTTATGCCCCAAAATTCATTTCATTCGGACGAAACACTAAGAAACAGGGCCTAATTAGATTTGGGGCCCGTTTTTTTAGGGTCACCCTGTATATATATATATATATATGTGTGTGTGTGTGTGTGTGTGTGTATGTGTGATTTAGCAGCATTCTTTCTCTTATGCATGTTTGGTTAAACAGTAGCGACAGCTTCTGTTTATTTATTTTTTGATTCGTTTTTTCGATCCGTCGCACGACCGATTTGGTATTGTCGTCCATGTTGTATAAAAAATCGTCATATTTTCGCGAACGTTTTCGACCGACGTCGGTCTTCTTTTTTTACTTTAGTTTAGTCGTCACATTAAACTTAAGTAAAAACACCTACGAACCATACCTAAAAGATAACGCCAACCTAATATACGTATACCCAAAGTCTAATCACCCCCCCCCCCATCAATCATAAAAAATATTCCGAATTCGATCGAAAGTAGGCTTATCAACAATTCTAGCAACGAAAGCGTTTTTAAAAAATCTATCAACATTTACAATACAGCTCTAAAAAATAGTGGTTAGCATAATACCGAAATTAAATATAAAAAACAGGACACCAATAATTACAACAAAATTAAAAATAAAAACAAAAGAAAAAGAATTATAATTAACTATACCCCTCCCTATAACCAGATGCTAAAAACTAAACTAGGCAAAAAATTCCTAAATCTGATTGAAAAACTCTTCCCCGTAACCAACCCTCTACATAAAATATTCAATAAAAATAATCTAAAATTATCCTACAGCTGCTGTGAAAATCTAGAAATGATAATTAAGGCACACAACAACAAAATACTAAAAGACAACAATAAAGAAGAAAAAAATAAACAAAGTGGAAAATATAACAAAAATAACACTACGAAGAACAAAAATATAAACAATACTAATAGAAATAAACAAAACACTAATAATAACCACCCAAATAGAAACGAAAAAGTTAGCAATGAAGAGAAAAGATGTAACTGCATAAATCGTAAACTTTGTCCACTACAAAATAAATGCCTAACTAAAAGTGTTGTATACCAAGCAACGATATTTGCCAACGAAAGACCAAATAAAAAGAAATACTACGTGGGTATGACATCCCTAGACTTTAAGACCAGATACTATGACCACAAAAGCACATTTAAAAACAAAGAACGTCGAACTAAAACAGCACTAGCTAACCATTATTGGGAGCTCAAAGAAAATAGACACTCACCAATAATTGAATGGAAAATAGTAAGACAGGCTAGTACATGTAGAAACTTAGACGACCCGTATAGATTATGCCTGAATGAAAAATATGAAATCCTAAATTTTAAAGATCCCCGAAACCTATTAAACTCTAGAAGCGAAATAGCAAACAGCTGTTTACACAGAAATAAATTTACCTTAGGATGATATACAATAAATAAAAATAAAAAAATAAATAAAATAAAAAAATAAATAAATAAATAAATAAATAAAAAACTGAACAGGTTAAAATTTAAAACCTAAAATAGAAATACAAGAAACCACGTGTTAAAATAAATTCGCCTACTGTAAACAAAGGAAACAAGATATAGGAAAACCCATTGTTAACAAACAATAGGATAGACATAGGAGCGTCACCAACAAAGCCTTTGTTCGCGGGAAGCCCAACGATTGGCTGAGGGAACAACAAAGAATCTGATTGGTTAACTAGCAAACCATGTATATAAAAACATCTGACAAAAATAACTCCATGCATTTAGCCTGACGATTCCCGCCAGGGATGAAACACGGGAGCCTCTGTGTTGCTTGATTGCCATATATATTTTCATTGCTTACTATATATATATATATATATATATATATATATATATATATATATATATATATATATTCTTAAAATATATATTTCATTGTTTATTGTTATTTATGTCCTTTTTCAAAATCTCCCCGGCAGATGGAAATAGCGAGTTGAATTTACATCCAGCTGACAAAATAGTGTTCCGTAACAAATGTTCTCTCATCTCAACCACTTGATTTTAACCTTATCTCATTGGCTGGTAAAGTTACGTCACTATTCGACTTAGACTCACCACATCATTAAAATAAGAATTGACACATAGCTAAGGAATAGTGAGAAAATATAGAAACGTCAATCGAAATAAAAGCAATCCATTTAGAATTCTTGGATTGCGTAAGAAAAATTCACAGAAAACGTGATAATAAATTCTAAGCTGATAGAATATGTATTTATAATTTAGATTAGTAATCCTCACTTTACACAGGAACGGCTCTATTCTTAAAATGCGTTCATTACATCTGCACGATTAGCGATAAAATTATATTGCAAACTTAAACGTGACAGACCACAATAATACTATTCCAAATTTAAATATAGCAGACCAAAGAAAATTGTATTTTTTAATCACTTAAATACTGTTAAGTTCATCCAATCGAAAACTGTCATTATTCCAGGACTCATCTAAAAATGTATAGAGAACCATGTCTTACTTTCCGTTCAGTGTTAAATATCCTGACGTTATTTGATAAGTAATAGATCTTTAAGCCACAGCACTTAACAATGTAACCATAAATTTGTAAGTAAGTTATGGATGAGCGGTCAGTTAGAATCATAGTAACGTGACAATAACGTGGCATATCCCTCAACCAAAACTACAAGGGATTAGTAACGTTGCAAATGCGTGAAGTAATAAAACTGAGGTGATGACACTGCTTCATGCAACATCTACGTCAGTGTATGATGTGGAATCCAGCTCTTCCAAATATAGAGTACTCTAGATTAGGGGCGGGCACCCTTTTCAGAGTGAGGGCCAGATGAGACTTTTGGAAGGAGATCGCGGGCCGGAGTGAAAAACGAAATCTCAGAATTACTATATTTTGTTTACATGAATAAATTGTACAAAAATTGCATTGAACACTCTACAGATCTGATATTTT
>OY744530.1:30274384-30344384 GCA_963556195.1 Sepiola atlantica
TGTTTACAGGCAGTCTGAGACAGACCTGCGGCGTCTTCACTCATGAGGATTCCAGGCCGGTGATCGACACTGTTTAGTAATCATGTTCACGAAATTTAACTTAGCAAGTCTCAATACCAGGGCATGAGATCCCGAAACAAGGCTGATCGCGTGCTGAAGGATTTCCTGGCCCGCAACATAGATGTGGCTGCGCTGGGTTGACGACTGTCGTCTGCTGTCCAAACATTACGATGTCTTTTCAGCATTCGGCAGCCGTGATGCTAGGAGTGTTTCCTTGTTAGTAAGTCGTACCATATCCGCAAAGGTAAACATTGAACACACAGATACTGAATATCGACTGGTTGTGGTTGATGTTGCTTTAACAACAGCATGTTTTGGATCGTCGCGATTTATGCGCCGAACACATTTGGGGATCGGGGTTCCTTTTTTCGGCGTTTGGCGGTGTTTCTCGCGGGTTCGAAGCGGCTAGGTTAAATTGGTGATGTGAATGCCATCCTTGATTCCGATATATACAGGATGGGCAGGACTAGAAGATTGGATAAGTGTGAGAGCAGTTTGGCTAACCTGATGGCTTCGTGCGATCTTGTTGACAGGTTCCGTTATGATCACCAGGACGGGAGATGTGGACGCGGCATACTAGGGCGGTTTCCTGTAGAAGTACCTACTTGGACAGGATGTGAGTCAGAAGAGGCGATTTAGACTTTCTATCTTGCCCCAAGTTTCACTGGTTAGGAGACTCGGACCACAAAATAGTTGTGACACGTTTGAACTTAGGGACTAGAAGTAAGTTGGCTGGGTACTGGAAGTTAAATACCTCCTTGCTGGAGATACATAACTTCCGGAAAAGCTAACCAGCTGGATTTAATGGGGATGTAACACGGACTAAGTGCTGACTTTACTTTAAAACTAAGATTAGACGTTATTGTGTTCAGTATAGTCAGAGCCTCGCTTTAAATAAATCTAAAGCAGAAAAGCGATTAGAAAAGTTGGCCTGGGCGGTTGCTGTCGATACTCCCTAATCATAGCACAAGTCAAGGAGGGCCTAAAATGTTTGGCTAACGAGCGGTATGAGCGGCATATAGTCAGGGCTAGGGGAGAAAGAGAACCTAACGAAGCCGTGAATGTTGAAGGTAAGAGCGTAATGCTAGGTCTGTCGCAGATCAGAAGATTACATTCGAGAGGTAAACAAAAAACTAGGAAAGCCCTTCGTATTCACGCGGGGACTCTGTGGGGGAGGGGGGGTGTTCTGGAAGCATTTCGCGGATCACTTCACCCAACTACCAAGACTCAGCGTCCAGGGGTTTGACAGCTATTTGGCCGACTCGCCCTGAAGGAAGAGCGACCGGCTTGCTGTGATGATTGTGTTACGGAGGTGAGGTCTTGGCTACGTTGAGGCAAGCCTTTTACCGATTGGCTGTACTACTTCGGCCTGCGAACCACTTGGCGGTGATTACGCGTAAACTCTTACCCTTTTGACAGGGCAAGAAGCCGCTAGTCCGTAGACAGGTCTCTACTCAACGTTCGAATGAGGGAGTTTTGGGGTATACCCTACTTGGCAAGTCATCGACATGCTAAGAGACTGCCATTACTGAATCGAACTTTTATAGAGGAGTCTGCGTGTGGCTATAGGATCGAGAAAGCCTTTCCCAACTTATACATGACCACTTTGCTGAAGTCCGACCTAGACCAAGGAGAGACTCGCAGTTCTTCAACGAATACCGAGCTGCGCTCAGATCAATGCCGGGGTCCAGTGACCTTGCACGGTCTAGAACGACGCTATATCGGGAGATAGTGACGGGGACTGCTTCAAATCCGCTTTGGGGCGTCTGGGATCGTCAGAGGAGGAGATCTGCTCTGAGTGAAGTAGGGCGCAAGGCTGGAGTCATCTCAATAACTGAGTTTTTTTCTGATCTGACGATTGGTCTGGGGTGCCCTGTCCTTTAATGACAAACTTTTCAAAGCTAAAACCAGCCTAAACCTGTGTTGCACGGATGTCGAGGAAAAAACGGCTGAGCACGCCTACTTAAATTGCATAAATTTCTTCCCACTTATAAATTCTTATGCTTGTTTTCGGCTCTTGAACCAACCCAGAAACAGTAAGCAGTTAATATTTAAATTAATTAGGGAGGGTCCTACTAACCACCACACTTAGCACTTATTTTTCAGAAATCTCTGTTGTCTTCTAGCACGTTTATCCTCAACCGATGAATTTGTACATATATAGTTTTGTAAATAAAAAATATCAAACAATTGGGGATAATGTTAATCTAGAATTGATATGTTCGTCCTGTTATTGTTTACTTTCTTGATTTATGTGAAATTGGATTTATCGATTTTTGTAGTCAATCTCTTCAAATGTAAAACAACTTGGATGAACCCAACTGAGTAGCAACTAATTAATGTGGATCTCATTTGAAAGCGTCACACGTACGACATTTGTGGTGTTAGTGTCATGCCTGCAGCTAAAGGAACGTTTTTAATAAAACATTGTAAAAAGCCAATAAATAAATGAAGAAATGTCATTTAAATAGTCTTTAGAAAACCGAACAACTTGTATTTCAACATGTTCGCATTCTTTTATTTATCGTAGACATGCGACGATTTATGAGGTCATTATAAAAACATTGACCCAAATGAAAACGTAAACATGTGGAAATGTAGGTTTTTAAATTTCTGTTAAATATAATAGTATTTCAATAATTCATTAATCCGGCTTATACCACTCAAAAATATACCATAAGGATGGTGTCATTAATTGAAACATCAGCTATGTTTCATCCAATCAAATATCATATACAGTGTTTTTATGACTATATATGAACCCCCCCCCCTCTTAATGAGTTGAACACCGTGGTAAGTAAAATAATCAGCTACCATTAGCAATAATGCAAATATCTTCGTGAATTAATAGTACACTCTCGGCAGCTGATATTGTTTATATAGATATTTAGTTCTGGTGATGTAGCTGGTAGAAGTTTTAACTGTTGAAAAAAAACGTCAGGTATCAGTTTCAGTTTGAAGCACCTGACTATCTATCTACATTGTAGAGCTTTGAAATGTTACATTAAAGAATGAATAAGAACAGAATGTATATGGAAAAACTTTGGGTTTTTTTTTAATTTCCCATCACCGGATGGTTTACGCCGGCTACGAACACACATATACGAAAAGTCTTTTGACATACTTTTGTTTCATAAAAGTCTTTTACTTGCTGAGGTCAGACACTTGGTTTCCGCTAGAAACTCGTTCATAGATACATCCGATTGGAAATCAATTTGCTCTGCATTGTCTATCCGAGCATGAACTGAAGCAATTGTTCCACAAACACTTTTAATTGTCTGTTTGATGAAATACCAGTACGGGGGTTCCTTCACTGTACTAACTTGCTTATCAGTCGAATTTTTAGTCAGCGGACACGAAAGCCTAACAGCAAGACGAGCTTGTGTACCATAGCCAATAAAGCTTCATCGGTGCCATAAACATCGGTAAACTCCCATTCTTCCGGTACTTTGATACTACGATCACCAAGCGCTCCGGCTCGTTGCGTTTCTGAAACCGCCGCCTTTTTAAGTCTCGCTTGCACTGTGGAACCTTCTTTTTTTAACAGTTATCAAGTTGCTATCTTACTTTCTCAACGTCCCACCTACAATGGACTCGCCCACTCTTCATTTTTCCACTCTTCATTATCTTTCAAAAACAGCCAAACAGTTTATTTGTGAATATATATATATATATATATATATATATATATATATATATATATATATATATATTCTTCGGGGAGGGTAGATTCTTGGATCTTATCAGCTAGAATCTCATTGGATGTTTTGCTCCACTTTTCAAACTTTGAGTAGTGATAGCAAAACAATAGCACCTTGTTTTGTGCAACACTCCATGGTTGGGCTTTTAAGCCTCCTATGTTACTTTTTTGTTGTTGCTGCATTTGATGGAGATAAGGGGCCAGGACCTTTTGTCTCAAGGCCTGATGGCTGACCCTGGTTGGCCTCTGTATTGGCTGGAGCACCATTTCCAGAGGCAGGAAGGTTTACACCATTGCTTACAACTTCCCGCCTGGTGTATGAACGGATTGATGGGCACTTTTTGTCCTTGGTGCCGGCCTGCCACTATTTATTTTTGTTTTTATTAATATTTTTTTATCATTCATTTCCTCATTGTCAATGGCTTCCAATTCATTATTCGAAGCTGCCCTCTATTAATAGAGGGGGTGCCCCCGTCCGCAATTCGGGAGACATGCTGGATGGCTTGAGGAGACAGCACACCATTTTTCTTTTAATATTTGGTAAGGGTTTACTTCAAGTAAAAAGTATCCTCATGTCAGAGTCTCTTACTAACCCCTGTACAGAGAGACCGAAGACACCCGATGGGGTGTCTAGTAGGCATTCAAGTCCTCCCTAGTAGGCATTCAAGTCCTCCCCGGTAGGCATTCAAGTCCTCCTCAGTAGGCATTCAAGTCCTACATTCTAAAAACTAATATTTTATTTATCTTACCAATCATTGTTTTCAAAACAAACAAAAAAACAAACAAAAATAAAAAAAAAACTGATTGACAAGATGAATAAAATCTTGGTCTTTAGAATGTAGTGAAATGTTGTTAATTTATATGTGCTCTGTTATAATATGTTAAAAATCATTGGGTTTTAACTTTGAAAAGCTTGGTATATACAAAGAATAGAAAGTATATGCAAAAGCATATATTTTAACACCCCCACACACACACACATATATATATATATATATATATATATATATATATATATATAGAGAGAGAGAGAGAGAGAGAGAGAGAGAGAGAGATGTAATTTCGGGAGTAAGACTTTTTGGGAGATGTCCTGGATTTTTCTCACCATGTTTTAATTGAGTTTCTTTTTCATGTATTTAGCTTGCCGTTATTTTTTACAAGACTTTTAAAACTTTTTTCTTCTTCCCTTCTACTGCTTTTTCGGATATGTTTTCTTATTACAATTAAATTAACTATTTTTCTGATGATCAGCAAAGCTAAACTAAAAACTATATATTACTCTTGACTTTGCTGTGAAACGTGCGTAAGAAACCGTGTTAATTTCGGAAAAAAATGAATTAAAAAACTAAAAATGTTGTTTTGTGAGACAGAGAAAAATACAGATATTCGCTGAAATATGAAAATAAAAATAAACTGCAACAATAAATATAAATTATGATTTTAGAATTGATTTTTACTATTGTCATTGGACTGCAACTATGAAGTATATATGTTCTGAAGCTTAAAATAAAACCCAATTGAGCTTGCAATATGAAACAATTCGGGTAGTATACGGGGTATATACTTAAATATATATTTTTATAAAAACTCACACACACACACACACACACACACACACATATATATATATATATATATATATATATATATATATATATATATATATATGAGTAAATAAAAGGGTGAAACAATCCGACGGGATGAAATTAAAAATGGAACAGTGGAAGACCCATAAGCTCAACGTTTCGCCCGATGTGATGTGGGCATTTTCAAGAGCGGCTGAAAAGTGTGCTAAAAATGATAAAAGACCTTCCCGTCTTTTATCCTTTTTAGCACACTTTTCATTCGCTCTTGAAAAAGCCCACATCACATCGGGCGAAACGTTGAGCTTATGGGTCTTCCACTGTTCCATTTTTAATTCCATATATATATATATATATATATATATATATATATATATATATATATATATATATATAGTGCCTCTTCTAATTCTGTCATTAAAAGTGTTTAATCTGGTCATTATTAAAAACGAGGCTGGAGAGATGTAAACTATATGAACAACACAGACGAATGTTATTTAATCTGTAAGTAGTTATCATCAAATTATTATTGAAAACGTTTTCTTTCAGATGAAAATGTGTCTACTTCAGTCATCACGTTACGTTTATAGCAGAGCTAAACTAGCCAGTATCGATCAACTGTTAAGTAAATTATAAAGAATGAATTACTTATCACCAGAATGTACAATACAACTCAAATAAAATCATCCTTTTCTTGCGAAATCAGTTTGTAATTAATCAGCGTTGGGTAGTTTGTGTAATAATTCATTACGATAAGAAAGCCGTATTAGTCAATTTTTTAATTAACCAATTCGATTCGATTCACTAATACAACTTGATTATTCCGTTCAACCTAACAATAAAAACGAATAATTTGCTGACTCAACCAGTAATTTCTTAATTGCACAGTACGAATTACTGAATTAATGAACTTGTAAAAATATATTTGTTTACGTATTTGTATTTATCTGTCCCTTCACAGGGGATGGATGGGACACAAGATCCAGCTTAGTCTGGGATGTGGCCATTACTGAACTGTCCTCTACGCCCATAATCGCTGATACCTTTAGGCATGTATTCATTGTTTAACTAATACAAAACCATAGCCTATTCTATCAGTACAAAATAATATATCAATGATAACGAATCAAATTTGAATTAATCAGTACGAATACATTTCTTAATTGATCAGTTCCAATAATTATTTTATGAACCAGTGCAAATTAATTTCTTAATTATCTGATAACGATAAATTCTTAATTCACAGGTACATATTAATTTCTTAATAAATGCAAATCAATTTATACTCAATATCTTAACTAACCAATGGTAAAAAGATTTTAACTAATCAACTGAAATAAATAATCAGTTTAGTTCATTGTTTAATTAACCAGTATTAATCAGTTTCTTAATTTTCATTCCTTGGAATACATTACGAGTAAAAAGGGAATAATTATCCTAACTGACCGATGCAAATCAATTCTTAATAAACAACAATATTTAATTGTTCAATTAACTAGTATTAACCAATATCTAACTTAAGCAGAACAAATCAGTTCTTTAATTAGCAAGTATTAATCCAATCAGTTCAGCCAACCAGAATCACTTCTTAAATTAACCTGTACGAATCAATTATCTCGTCATTTATTTTCAAAATAATCCGGCCATATTGTCTAAAATAATCTTCGATGGAGATTATTTGGCTAAATTTCTAAAAACATATCTAAAAATATTTGCATTTTAATTAAGCTTTCAAAGTTCTCTATTGACGAATTTATCGCGATTTTAAATGTAATCAAATGATTGTTGGGCGCCAATTATTTCTCGCCAGCCAACATCGTCGACGACGTCGTTTTCTAACGAGTTGATTACTTGAAGCTATTCTCTTATCTGTCAATCGACCCAAAGAAATACATTCATCCAGTTTGACTGAAAATTCGCCCAGCTTTGACCTCAGTTGAGAAGAGGTCCAGACTGCTCTATTATATTAACGATTTTCTTAGCAGCTATTTAGGCTACTTTCACTTTAAGGACTCTCTCATATAATATTTCTACGCATAGTGTTTGTTAATCTATAGAAATGGACACGGTAAATCAGGGATAGGATTTACCGTGTCACTTTTTATAGATTAATGGACACTATGCGTGGATTTTAATGAGAATTCTCTCTAATCTCTTCTCTTAACTTATCAAGTAGAATAGAACATCACCAAAAAATGTCCTTCGCAATGATATAGTAATCATTTTTTTACTAGGTAATACCCGTTCCTTGAACGGTGTTAGCACAGTACCTGGGTATGTCAATTCCCATCATTACCTTGCTTTTCCCGCTTTATATCTAGTACGAAGAAAAATGTTTGTTAAATTTCGTGGAAAAATACGTTTCTTAGTATTTACATGAGAGAGTAAGTAACTGCGATGAATGTATTTACGTATATTTTTTATTAGCAATAAATATTAGAGAATATTGTAAGCAAAAATAATTCGCTTTTAACTGATGCGAATACTCTTTCTCTATTGTTAGAAAAAAGTTAACTTAGTTATAAAAATATTTTGTAATGTTTTTTTTTACATTATTATGTTATGTTAGTTTTTTTAAATTTATAAAAAATTAATCCAGTATAAAAAAATCTTTGAAACTTATGTGGGTTCGAGCTCGAGTATTGCTATCATAAAAAAAAACTACTGTAGTTATAATGCAGAGAGCATAGAATAAAGCAGCACAAACTTTAACATATCTTTGTATATTTATGACTTATCTTACTCGTAGATATTCATTTTCCGCAAAATGATGTACAATAAATAATTCTACAATGCCATCTTCATACTATAAGATAAGATAAATAAATACCTTAGCAATAAACGATGACGTTTCTGTGCCCGGCATGAAGACGCAGCTATCAATTCCTTACTAAATACACGGTACTCCTTTTGATTCAATCAAAACGTGTTAGTTATCTCTTAGACATAATATTTTGTGTGATATGTAGGTGTTATTATGTAGATGAGAAACAAAATTGAGTGTAAAATACAAATCGATATTGAACTATTTTATAAAGGAACCTATTCAAAGAACATATTTAAAATTCTACGAAAACACTTCAAAGAATCGTAGTTCAAATATTAAAGTGTCAAAGAAAAACCGTGAGTAAAATGAAAAGAAAACATACATAGATAAAAGATGAAACATTTATTGTTCTAACTTGTTTATGACGAATGGACGAATACTTTATCTTTCAAGATCAGTTCAAATTGTAGATTTTAAATACACCGAGAGGAAGTGCAAAAGGAGAACAAGGAGAAACTTTTCAATTGCAGACTAAAACGACAAAACATCCACGGATATTAGAAATAAGGAATGGTAAGTCTTTGACAGATAAACGGAAATAAAAGACTTATCAACAGAATGAGAAAGACTTGTTTTGTTCGGGATCAAGACGGCACCCAAATAAAATAAACACGTATATTAAGACAATAGGAAGAAGTCATTCGTATGAAACGTTCTTTGGCTTAGATAACTCAAACATGATTTTGATTACTTAATAAATCCACGGATTGTTTTCAGAATATATAGACTCGCGTTGACATTTTTCTTGTGCTAATAATTATAAAACTAGTCATATAAGACCAAGAAAGATAACTGACACCCTATCTTTTTTTCACCTATTTTATTGTTTTTTTAATCGTTTTTGCATTTGCATGCCAGTGTACATGCATTGCTAAGAGCTCATTTGCTGAACATGTAAAAAAGGAAAGAAATAAATAGAAAGGATACTTCATTCAAAATTTACTGCAATTCACCCGAATTGCTTCGGTTTTTTATATGTTTATAGTAGTAGGAGGAGGAGTAGGAGTGGGAGGAGGAAGAGGATGAGGTAGAGGAGGTGGAGGAGAGCTTCCCTCTCACATACATAGACCCTAGATAACAGACTGACAGACAGAAAACATATATTGTATTAAAAAATATTATATTTTGTCTTTTTATTCATTATAATAATTTTAGTCATTACTAACCGACCCGTAACCTGTTGCGTCAACGTTGGTACATTGTACATGAGCTCACTTAATATGGTTCAGTCATTCTGTACAGAAGATAATATGATATACAATTTCCAATACTTTTTTTTCTTATTATTAAATCAGAATAGTAATTTTTAATATAATATTAATAATTGCGTTGGACTTCCGGTCTGCCTAAACTCGATCATATCCGAAATGTCGATATCTCCCATAGTGACGATGTTGGACCAATGAGGGGAATAGACATGCACTAATTACGACAATTCTGTCACAAAAATGGAGTAAAGATATAGGCCCCAGGGAAAAAGCCGAGAGGATGGCCGAAAGAAACGTGTCTGTATATCCTACATCAGGATCTAAAGATGACCAAACTTTATACTGACCAAGCCTTTGACCACTGTGGTGGAGGGAGAAATCCAGAGTGGACCCTGCTGACGAAAACGACGTCGGAGCTCTGAGTTATTGAGTGGTCAAGCGAGAAAAATGGACATGAAAGAGCAGGCGTTAGTGCAGCAAAGGCGAAATGATACTAAATTGACTGAGGTCTCGCCGGAATATTACCAATAGGACACAGGTTGGAAGGACAATTCTGTGCGTTCTAGTGATGCTGGAGATCAAAAGGCACCCCAGTCGCAATATGATGGAGGGTTGGCTAAAAGTAAGCCGATGCAGATCGTAAGCGATGTTGCCTTGCACCTCGAGTGTGCGCCAGATGAGGTTGCGGAGGTGCTTCAATCTTGCGAGCAAACGAAAATTTGAAAAAAAGACAGTTGATTCTACGTTGTCCATTGGGGTTGGGAGTGACCTATTGTTTGTCGATGGACTACCGAGCAAGAAAATATCCGGGTATATTTTTCGGATGCTAAAAGGAGAAATGTTAAATATACGTTCACTGATACACATTGGATAATTCAAGTTAACAGGTGAACGCTGGAAATTAAGTTCAGTTGCGGTCACCTAATGTACTCGGATGTTAGATCGAAATACTGTATGCTAAAAACGGATGTGGCAACATATTGCTTAAAAAAAGAGGCTCCGTGATGCCCCTCTCCCACGCCGCTAACAGAAAGAAGGTAACGCCAACAGCCTAATAACTGGTCCTTATCCAAATTCGGGATATTTTTATTTTCCCTGTGTTTCTGTCCAAATTTAATTCCAGGACTAGAAGTCACCCCTAGTGAGACGGTCGTGGATGAAGTGCCGCAACAGCAGACGACCGCTGTAGTTGAATGCAGAGAACTCGAAATATGATTTCATTGTTCTGTTATGTTTTGTTGATTTGCATTCAATAACAAACATATATTATATTTAATCATCACATAGAAGACATTAAACCTCCCCTTAGAGTGGACGTTATATAACAGTAATTAAAATTATTATTTCTATTAATTAAAATCACCATTTTCACTTAAATTATATCAAATTAATTATGATTTTAGTAATTATAATGTTGACTTGGATGTTAATAAGGTTTCATGAACTTCAAGTAACAAAATAGGAGGCGACTGTTATCAAGTGGATACCGACGCGGACTGACGACCTGGGCATTACGAGTTAAAATCCTGTCGGTTTTATAACATAACTTTCACTATAGCCCTTCCCGTTTATATATGATTCTAAGAAAGAACTGGGAAAAACAATGTCAACAGCAGAACTGAGTCGATCAAAAGCTTTACTAGGCTCATTCATATGAATTTACGTACGTAACAGAATATAACAAATCAAGAGAGGCGCGAGAGCGCTCTATCCCTTAATAGACCCCACGAATGGCCTATGCTGGTAATCATAACTCAAAAACCAATAAACCAAATTAGTTAAAACTTTGCACAAAATGTTTATTTGATAGGTTCTATAAGTGTGTAGAATTTCATCATCATTAGTCAAGGCAACCGAGAGATCCAGAAAGTTCAATCATGAAATCATGTTATCTGTGTGTACGTATGTACGTACGTACGTACGTACGTATGTGCCACCCTGTATCTCATCAACTATTTGATGAATTCAGCTGATTTTTGGCAGAGAGGTTCTAGGGTCTAGTTGATGGCATTTTAATTTCAGTTTACCATATACCTTAGTTTTCCAGAAAATTAAAAAAAAACCTTTAAAATGACCAGTATTCATACACTTTATCCTATATCTTATCGACTATTTGATGGATTCAGCTGATTTTTGGCAAAGATAGAGGTTCTAGTGTCTAGTTGATGGCATTTTAATTTCAGTTTACCATATACCTTGATTAGTCAAACAACCAACTATATCAGTTATGAGAAGGGATTGTATTGAGGCATAGCTTTTACAAACGTAGTGACATTCCATGAAAAATGCCAGTATACTGAAATCATATGCCCTTAATAGGCTAAGATGAAAATTCATATACACTAAATTTACGAAAGCAAGGAAATTCCTAAATTGTTACACTTTTATTGTCATTAAGGGTATGACTACATATCAACCAAACCATTTCATTATCACATCACTACAGTATAAATCTCTATGCATGAGTGGATGAAGTGTGTGATGTGTGCTGAAGAAAAATTCCTACCAGTAAAATACATAGCCCTGTTGTGCTCGAATACCCTTAATGACAATAAAAGTGTAAAAATTTGGGAATTTCCTTGCTTTTGTACATTTAGTGTATATGAATTTTCATCTTAACCCTATTAAGGGTATATGATTTCAGTATACTGGCATTTTTCATGGAATATAGGTTAGAGTTTAAATACGCGTAGTGTTCTTTTTTGAATAGTACGTCCGTAATATTAGTACAGATGAATAGTTCAAAGCGAAGATGGAGCAGCTTAGATATAATAGCGCCAGACAATATTTACAACTTAATATAGAATTTACTCGGAATGTTCTCCAAATATTTGACATTTTTGATGTTCTTGTTTCACAGATTACGGATCTGGCAATACTTGAATAACAAACATCTATTCATTTCTCTTCGTCTTTTTTCATTCGAATTTTTATTACGTTTCGTAGTTTACGTTGATACATTTGGGGTGAGATATCGTTATGTTTTTTTTGGGGGGGGGGTTTAGTATGAATAATTATTTTTCACATGTTTAGGGAGAGAAGCGTTGAGTTTGCCTCGATCCTGAACATATTATTAATAGTTTTTTTATGGGATTTCTCTTATTTTAAATGTGTCTTATCAAGTGTAGATCTTTTGTTTTATGTTTGTTTTGAGGAAAAAGACAAAGATAAATCGATAGGATGAAAGAAAATAATAAAAATAATGAAATTAAAACCTTCTTGCAATGGATGTTAAACTATTGTAATCGTTTTTGGATGACTTGTTGTTAGTAGTTTTTTTAGAATTTGGGATAAAGTTCTAGTACAAATGATTTGTAAGAATATACTCTGGAATTTGAATGATGTTCCGTGTAATAATTTGTTACATGTTTCTTCCGTTTTTTTTTTGGTTTCTGTTCCGGTATTTCCATCTCATGTAAATTACGAGCAATAATAAAATCCCAGAGCGATAATAAGGATTTTGATTTGTCCCCATCGAATTCTGACTTAAATGAACCACTTATTACGTATCTGAGTAATATTTCTTACTCTATGGAATATGATGAAGAATTATTTCGTCCGTTATGAGAATGTATAAAACAATGCAATTCGTTCCATAGCGAAGAATTTAACAAAAATTGATAAGATTCATCATTAAGTAGAATTTAATATTTGAGACACTTGTGAGACTTGTATCTCAAGTACCCCTCAAACAGCGTCTTTAAATATTTTTTGTTAAATGTCAGATAAGTGATATGTTTGCCAATATGGCGCCAAAGTTTATATCCGTTAATTGTTCTGAATAATAATTAAATTAAATTTCAAAATGGATGAATACAGATTAAAATAGTTTTTGTTAAAATGAATATTTGTACGATGAGGATGATATTTCTAAGTCGGCCCTCATCCGTTACTTTGTCTTTTCTGATCGCCTGTTTTACTTGGTTCTATGAATATTGATCACCTGAAAATTCATTTTCTTATTTTACTTTACTAGCAAATATATGCTCCGTCTGGTCGCATATCTTTGCTAGGCTGGGAGTATTATATAATTGTGACATAACTACCTAGAATGCGTAGTTAAGGCAAAATAAATATTAAAATATTATTGTTATAAATAAAAGAAAAGTAAAGTTCGTTATTTATGAGTGTCAAGCACGAACGCAGACACCACACTATTTTTATAAATAACATAAAGTAAAACCTATTTTCTTTTTTTAATTTAAAAATAAACGAAGACACCATATTTTTTAATAAATGAAATTAAGTCAAATATATTTCCTTTTTATAGATGTCAAGCGCGAACGAAAATAATAGGAAATTACAAAATGATCGCCAGCGATTAAGACATTGCATTAAAGTTCACTTTTCAAGTCTATAAAAATTACATTAGAATTTTATTTTGGAATAAAAAATACAATTTTAGACAAATTAATAAATTTCATCCAAAATGTGTGCGAAAATCAAACGAAATAAACGAGATTTTCAAATAATCCTTAAAGTACAATTGAACGCCGAACGGAAATGTTTATTTCGTCCCTTCAATTTTTAAATTTAACTATTTAGTAATTTGAAATTTTTTTTTGTTTTCAATATAAAGGAGGATGTAATACATGGGAGAATTCCCCCCACACCCTTAAAAACGGAGAAGGTAATTCCTGGGAGGACGGTTTCATGACAACAGAACTTATACTACACTTATAAATTCCGATTAAATGGAGTTTTTTTTTCATTCATTAAAAATGTCTTGTCACAAAAGAACAATTTGTATTCGTCCTTAGCCTTTTGCTTAGATCAAAGTGTAGTATCTGTTCTTTTACATCAACGCCGGAAGTTTTCATGTAATTATCTCCCTTGAAACTAAAAGTGTTAAAATGTTTTTAACTCAAAACTATAAGGTGATGATCAAGTGTAAGTGGAGCATCCAGGGAGAGGCGTGACATCCTCTTCTAGATCTTGGTGTAGTATCCAATGAAAATGGAGCCTTTGGGTTGCCCTCAACCACAATCACTATGATACACTTTATAATATTGATCCTAAATTTGTGAAATCTACTTTTGTGAAAAAAAAATGCAATATAAATTATTTCTGCTTGGTCGAATAATAACTAATGTTTGTGCTGTACATGGTAATTCGTGACTGAACACAGTGGTAATGCTTTTACAAACATTATAAACATCTTCATATTTTACATCAGAAAATCTAAACTAAATGAGAAAATGATGCCCTACCTAGAAATAATAAACCGACTTTTTTTCCTTTGTAATATTTGATCAACGGCGGCTCTTTTAAGCCAATCAAGTTTATTATCAGCATTTCCAAAGGTAATTGAAAAGTTAATAGCCACCAAGCAAATGGTTGATTACTTGAAAGACATACATTATTTTGACGATTTAGAGCCGGCCTATAAAGAGTCCTACCTGACGATTATGGCTCTGTTGAATGTTTCTGATGACATATTTGAATGACTTCATAATTGATAACTTGTTTTTCTAGTGTTGCTTCATTATTAAGAAGCCTTTGATTTTGCTAACCATAGACAGATACTTGCTATACCAAAGACTGTGGATTCCCGTGACGATTCGCCTGATTGCATTTTATCTTACCTTAATGGGTAACACCAAAAGGTTATTACGCATTAGGGAGGGTTTTGTTGGTGTGAGGTGTTTAATAGCGTCACGCTGAGATCACTCCTAGAAACGTTGTTTTTGCTGTTTGATTCTCATCGTAGTGATGCAATACTGACGGCTAATTATCTAATGTGTTCTGCTGATAGTTAGTTTTGCATGTGTGAAAAAGTTAACGATATTATTATAGACATAAATCGTTATTTCAACAAAATGTTATCTGAAAACAATTGATGAAAATTGAATTCCGCTAAAAGCACATGTGTTGTGATTGAATTACTGAAATCAATTCATATGTTCATTTGCCAATTGTAAGTAAGGCATGCGTTCAGATTCAAGATTTTTACTGAATCATTTATATTTAAATTAATTGAAACGTACATCCTATCGCAATTCAATTATGGCAATACCATTTTACAATATTTACCTGAACAATTATTGAATACAATTAATGATAGATGTGTTCGATGTTTTTATAACCTCGTAATTTAGGTTGATTATAAATAATAACTTGTAAATAAATGGATGAACTATCAAGAGAAACGTTTAGCAGATTTATTAAAACTGAACACAGAATGAATTAATGAGTTAATTGGCCGCTGGATTTGATTGATGTATTAACAGTCTGACGCCGTGATCTTTGTTTATTTTCTCTCTGGGCAGACGACCCTTTTTCCAAGGGCGATAACTCTTAACTCCCGAAATGGTTCAAGTGAGGTAATTCCGTTTTCGTTAGGTGTCCTAACAGAGGTACATGAAATTTCTCACATAAGCATCGTTTTAAACAATAAAAAATTGGACTATGAATAAAAAGAGATGGCCTTACAGATGCATGTTAATGTTTAAAATAAGACCATACAAAGCACTTAATGCGCAATCGCATGAGAAAACAAAATAAAATCCAAGTGTGCGCATGAATACATAAGTCTTAGAAAACGGTGATCGTTTGATAGTTATGGCATAATGTTGTTAAAATATGTTATTTTTTCCTGTGCTGAAATATGTTGTTGTTGGCACTTGTCAGTCGCAACGACTATGTATCAGAGCCGTATCGAGATGTTGCTTGTGTGCATCTTTCTGTGTGACTTTAGAGGTCAATTCCTGATTTGCATGGTCTACTACAGCCTTGACATATGAAGACTGTTGAATAATGTGTCATTTCGGCTGGTTGGTCTACCTGTAGGCTCGCTCTTGTAGCTCTCTTCGCAGCGTTTTCATCGGTGGGGTCTTCTCATGCGTATCCGTTTCCCCCAAGCAGGTCTGTCAGCTACAGAGGCTTTTCATATATTATTTTCCATTGAGCAAGCCTTCATATCTCCCTTGCAGACATTTTTGAAGCGAAGATGGGGACGACCCCTTTTTCTTGAGCCTGGGGAAAGCTCGCCATAGAGAAGGTCGTTAGAGATGCAACAATTAGTCCAGTCAAAATGTGTCTGAACCTCAAACAAATTACTAACAAAGATTTATAACTTGGATATTGGGCATGAATAATCTCACTTTCAGATAAAAGAGAGTTTACCAAAATTAGCTTGCGAAAAAGAGTCAACAGACGCCATCTTTAAAATCTAACTAAACAATATTAAAATTTCGAGACATAAAATTCCTGACATTTCATGACAAGTATGCCCATTATTCCTGACAATTACTGACAAAAATAAACGTTTTTTCCTGACAAAAAACCTCTATTAAATTTGAAATAAAAAATTAGTTTTTGCATGAAAAACCACACAGGGCCCACCCCAAGCGAGCTTGACATTTTCCTGGTTTTTTAAATTGTAATGATAGGTAGCTATGTGCTTAATAATAAACTAACACCAGAAAATTACTAGATCCTGCATTGTTTTCATGTTTTTTAATTTTATTTTATACAAATATGAATATAAAAGGTACCGAAACAGACTAAGTAGACTTTTTCAGTGCAATAATTGTCACATTTATTCCTGACATTTCATAAACAATAGGTACAAAATAAGTACAATTTACAATAAAGGAATGGTCAGTTGGTCGAATGCTGGGGCAAAGCCCTTGCATAACCACCACAGAACAAGTTCGTGAACGGGCCAAAGAACATTACTTGTCAAAAACTAGTCAAAGGTAACTTCATCATCATCAAGATCTGGCTGATGTGAGTTGCAGCAGTGGAGGCATTTGCAGTTACCACACAAGTTTGAACAGTCAATGCCATGTTTCCTGCAACTGCATCTTGCTGTAGTACACCTTGACGTACACTTACACCTAATTATAGCCAACAAATTTACAAGACCAGCTGGCAAGTTAGTCTTGATTGGTTATAATTTACCATCTGAAAGTTTCAATTCCCACTCGTCAGGTTTTAGCTGGTTTCTACATTTCCATTCCTGAATTTGGAAGTAAACTCGAATGCTGTGGAATTTCGTAGTTGCTCTTGTTTGTGGCAATGATTTGGCCTCAACATTCATTGAGCTTTTTGCAACCTTTTCCTTAAAGCGCCTCAGTCGGAGATGATTGATGTTTTCCCCATCATTACCATTGTACAGGCACACTAAAGTATTTTCCTCAGCTTCAATAACCTCTTCTGCACAGCTATCCTTGCCAAACACTTCTGCCAGTTTGGGGAAGTTTCTATTGTTCATCACCTTTCGAAGGGATGCTGCCTTCTCAATTCCATAAACACTGGATGTAGAATCACAACCCAGTAGTGCATGGATAAAAAGAATGTTGGAATAGACCACATCTCCCAAAGATTTCCTCATCTCTTTTATCTTCCAGACTTTCACACTTTTTTCACTATCCTTTGATGAAATAAAATACTGTAACCATCATCTCTATTGGCATGATAACATAGAAGGACTAATAGGTCAGTGTCATCTGCTATCAAAATGGTTTCTCCTGTCTGTGCCAGTTCTAGAGCAGTCTTCACAATCAATACGTCAGCGTCTCCAGATGCATGGACTCTTTACAACCTGCTTCCTCTAAACTCTTTCTCAGCAAGTTGATGAACAATTGTTTGCTTTCTAGATTAGCTGGGAAAACATCTTTTTTTTTAATTTGAACACCATTAAAGGGGTTGGTTACACATTAATACCAACAGTGCCCCCTGCTCGGCGTCGGTGAGTCGTGTCTTTAATTGATGGACCACTTTCATACCCATCAAAGACAATGCATGGTTATCCATATCTAGTTGTGACATATCTTCGGTATTGGGCAAATATCTCATCAAATGTGTGACCTTTTTTCCATGGGAGGCGTTGAAGTAGTGCTCCACCATCTAAGAGATACTGTCGATCTGAAGACTGTGGACCTTATTGTACAGGGGAAGTCAGTTCCCATATTGCGTCTGCCAAAGCCGTGTTTTTTTGCCTCTCGCGGTAGTCCGAAAGAATCAAAAAGTGCAGGTGGGTAACCACAAAGCTCATACTGGAAATGTTCTTGCTGCTGCTGAGTTGAGCGTTCATTGGTAAATAGCACAGTCTCTGGAATAGAAGTTGTGGATCGGTCTCAACTGCTTCATCTTTGCTGAGCGAAACTTTTGACCCAAGTGTAATTGCCTGATCCTTTCTTTTAAAAGTGTACTCGTCGACATTTTCTCCAACGATTGAAGCTATGGTTGCCTCTCCTATGAATGTTGCTCTGCCCACATTCACCATTTTGTCTCCAGTTACTCCACTTGGAATGCTGTGAATGGACGGATCTTCCGTGAAAGGGTCATATGTCTGGAGAAACGCAGGGAGCTTCCATGTGTCCCTCACGTCTCGCTCTTTTCTTGCTAGAGTAGCCTCCTGGTGCTGGTCACTAGTGCCATAACGAATTTCTACTAGTTCTTCCATTGTAAACTTTATTTCAGCGCACGCTGGCAGTGATAGCGTCCAAACCAATCGTTGAATTTTGTCCATTTCTCTGCCATGAGTAAGACCCTCAGACGTCTTCATGCTTCTCATTAGCACCTGCTCAATAACCGGATCCATCGACAAGCCAGCCTAGTAGCGACCACTCTGTCTAATCACAGGGAATCCTTCAGAAAATTTCTGGTACACTTCAGGATGGTTTTTCGACAGCTCCTAAATTTGCGGCAAGTACAAATAGCCCGACTTTGCATATAGGATGTGTCCTGCTGCAGCGAATATTGGCAGCATTTTCCTTACAGCGTCAAGGTGCAATTCCCAGTTCTCTGTGCGCTCTGCCTTGATAAACAATTGCAGGATCTTCACCATATCAAGGTATTAAATCCACAATTTTGCTATTCGCTGGTCAACCATCGCATCCTTCACATGGTTGATTCTCTGGGCAATCTTGGTCATAGACTCTGATGACATAACATTGTTCAATGTCTCAGTCCCATCAAGAAGACCTTTCAATAGCCCCTGAGCTTACTTCAGGTCTTCATTTTGAGGAAATGACTCTTTTGCATCAGTGTTGGTTTGATCATCGTCAGTGACATGTGAAACTGGCAAATCATAGGTTTTCGCTAACAAAGTAGCATTCAGAGCAGCATCAACTAAGAAGTGAGCACGAATGGCTCTTGCAATTGCTTTGCCACTTAGCATGTGCTTGACTGTGTTTTCAGCATACACAAGTTCAAAAAGTTCTTGCAATCCAGAACCTGTCATCAAATGACCAATTGACCCTAGAAAGCTCATCTGTGTATGGAGCCCACAAAGTCGCAGGACAAATGATTTCGGGGGATTGGAACTAGGATGAGACTCGAATATCATCATTGCTTTGTACCAAAGTTGTTGATCCATGTTAGAATTGGTGTAATATTGATTTTCCTGGCTAAATCACTAATGTAACATAACGTTGAGTACATGCAGGTTGGGTTACCAGTGTCCATGTCGATCATTGGAAAATAAACTTTGGCTGATTTCCCAGGATATGTTCCTTTGTGCACTGACTGCATGAGGCCTGACCATGCGGGTCTGGACGGATGTGAAATTAGTGAAACCTCCCAAAAGATGTCAACATTAGCAGTGGAATCGACAACTTTCTTGGGCGGAAGCTCTTTAAATGTCACTGGTTGTTGGTTGGTGTGCTGTGAATCTAGGTATTTGATGTTGATCCTTCCAACCGTTATTATAGCTTCTGAAGGGACCTGAATCATTGGAACTAGTTTTTCTTTAAATTTCCCCGATGTAAAAGATGTTATGATGCCCATACCGTGGAATGTGTTTAATCCATCAATACTCCTTGCATTATGGTTCGCATTATCATCTACGAACTGCACAAATTCAGTTTTTACAGGGGAGAGAGTTTCAGCGCCATGAACAAGGGCAGCACTTCTTTCGAATTTCTAGACTTCCGAGTAAGATTAATAGAAGCCATGCTTATTCAGAGTGTCAATTAAGAACCTTGATCCAAATTGGTCATGTATTTCCACTGTTAAACCAAACTGCAAAGCTGCAAGGCGAACTCTGGGTCTAACACCCTGCATTATCGCTTGACCAACTGATGCAAGTTTCAAATCATTGTCTTTGTCTGCAAATATCTTCATGAGAAAGATCAATAATGTTTTAGGAACATATTCAAGAATCGCATCCTATTCAAAGTCATTCTTAGACGGGTAATATTCTGAACTTGTCTGGATACCTTTAATGTCATTCTTGATAAGCTTGGCTGCCGTCTCTATGATTCTAATGGCCTCTGATTCTGAATTGTCTGTTGAGCGGCTCTGTGCATTAAATTCATGAAGAATACATTTTGCTGTACTTAAGAATGTAACAAGATTATGTTTCCCATTAATTTCTGTCACAATGATTTTGTCTTTGAAATGTTCTAACAATCGGGATTTCATGTAAGAGAGACTGTGTGGTTCAAAGCCAGTGTCCTCGAGAATTTCCTCCAGCTTTTCTTAACAAGATCGACAATGGTGAGTTGCTCCTCGTCATTTTGCTGCAAATATTTAGCGACTCCCAGAAATACCTGCTTTCTCTCTGAATCCTCTGGTCTACCAAAGTTTTGTATCTTAGAAGAATCAGCAGAAGAGAATGCCTTAGGAATGTTTTTTATTGGAATCAAAGATTGCAAAACATGTTCTGTGATAACGTGCTTCTTCTGCAACACAAAAAGACAATGTTCCTTAAAGTTAAACACACACAAAAGTGCGGCTTGCACGGATAGCATTTCATCATGGGTGGACCTGTTTTTACGGTCAATTTCTATGTATTTGGGGTTGATCCAACGCTGTCTGTATTTCTTGTGAAGACGTTGACCAATCTGAATTATGATCTTCTCTTCACGTTGTTCAGAAGCTCTGTTAATGGAATCGATGACCTTCTGGCTGACAGTGAATGTTTTTTCATTACTGGGCAGTTCATTGTTGCAATAGCACACTTGTCAGCATCCATAATTATCGGTACTTCACTTTGGCTAACCTGAAATTAGAATATGAAAGAATATTAAGCTCCTGCAGTAATACATCAAAAGAGACAAAAATAAGGCATAAGAAGTTATAATTATATCAAACTTTATGAAAACTTTTGGTTTTATCAACTTTTACATTGCTACATTTGGTATTTTTGAAGATGATTTTCAGAAATTGAGTTGAGAGAGGGGAGACTAGAATCGGCGGCAATCTTTAAAGATCGCACCCGTTGACCCCTTTCCGCAAGGCTAATTTTGGTAAAACAAATATCTGAAAAGGTTATTCATGCCCAATATCCAAGTTAAAAACTTTTGTTAGCAATTTGTTTGAGGTTCAGCCAAAAAATCAGCTCGATTGACTGGACTACATCATCCATCATGCGCACATGGCCGAGCTAGAGAAGACGTCGCTCACGCAGTAAGGAGTAGATGAATAGAATATGTAGATTAATGTTTATTAATAATATTAATGGCTGTCTCGGTATCGGTTTTTCCGTTAAGCTATTGCTTCGCTATTTTAGGATCAGTTTCAACGTTAAACGCATCCCTATGAAGGTTTTACGCTATATTCGATCAGAATATAAGGATGTAATGCCTTTTCACATAAGCAAGACTCCACCACTGTAGAATTACGTTCTATCATTCTGAAGAATGGTTTTAAGTATATTTAGTCAGAATTATTTGATCTGTTTCATTTGGGGAGGGAGAGGCGAAATGCGACTAGTTTTCATGCCAAAACAATAAACAATACCACTAAGGAAAATAATAGTAGAATCTAAAATAAATCATTTTTCAAGTAAAACCGTTTCTCAACAAATTTAATCTGAATGTGATGAAGGATTCATTTAAATAAGTGTTTCTAGGTACAATAGCAGCATTGCTATCTAAAATATTTATGAACTATGAAAGATTGTCCCATTAAAAATAGGATATATCAAACACTGTTATTAACAGGAAAAACATAGAAAACACTAAGATTAAAACAAGCCGCGCGTGCGTGGTCCCCCTCTGTATGTGACTCGATATGGCGAGTGTAAAATGCAATACATTTGGGCAATTTGGGGCATTTTTGACCCCCCCCTTTGACCCCCTGGATGCGCGAACCAGAAGTTTTCTGAGGTCAAGGATGCTCATTTTATATCCAGAACAATTGCCTCCACATTTTGGCCAAGTTTCAGAAAAATTGAATGGATGGATCAAACGTTATGGGAGAAAAGGGTCATTTTTTGCCATTTTAGAGGGCTTTTGACCAGATTTTTTCCAAGGTCAGCGATACTTATTTTCTATTAGGAACAATTGCCTCCACATTTTGGCCAAGTTTGAGAGAAATTGAATTAAAAGTTATGGGACAAAAAATGTAATTTTTTGCCATTTCGGGGCATTTTGACTCCCTGGGGGGCTAACCAGATTATTTTTCAAAAATCGAAGAATGTCACATTCTAACCTGACCAAAGTTACAACTTCATGCAACATTTCAGAGAAATTCAATGGATACGTGCGAAGAAAAATACGGACGGACGGACGGACATGCTTCAAAACATAATTCCTCCGATTTTATAAATCGGGGGACCAATTAACGTGCGATAGATGTTGTTCACGAAATGAGAACAAAACAACAAAAAAGAGTAAATCTTTAATTATATAAGCATCTACAAAGGAAATAGAAGTAGGTTTGTTTTATATAAAGAGTTGTGTCTTCTAATAGTTAGATTTCGAAATTTTGAAATGGAATGAAGAACTTGTAGAAATAATATTCATTTTGAAACAATTGTCTGTGTAGACAAAACATATACAAACAGACAAACTATATCAACTCATTCAAAACATTGAACGCCTCCTTTCAAATACATAAAACTTCATTATTTTAAACAAACTACGGAACTATAAGCTCATTAAAAAATCAACTGCTTTTCCAACCAGCGTGTATAAACGAATACACTTTATTTTTTATATTTAAACTAATTAGGAGAATTTCATGAAAAATATTTTTTTTAATTTTTAAACAAACTTCAGAACATTCAAGGACAATAAGGTAAGATAAATGTACTTAAAAAACACCTGAACAACAACAAAAAACAAAGGAAAAAGCTTTGCCATATAAATGCGTTATAAGTATACACATCCCCTGATGAACTGCCAAGCAAGTATATTGCTCTAGTAGCGAAACACGTGTAGGGAACAATGACTTTAGAAAATAAATACATAATAAAAGAAAACAACTTTTTTTGTTGTGATGAATCCTTTACTGAATTAAATTTCTTGGTAAACTCTCCAAATATACATATAAATGCTCTGTACCCTATAACCGGTGAATGCAATTAATTTGAAAAATTAAAATACTACAAAGCGCTTCATAAACGACATTTTCTTTAACAATTATAAACTATATTCATTATGTACAAACATAATAGAACCATTTACGAAAGCTACCAACGCTTTGTTTTAATCTTATAATATTTTGAAACAAAAAAAGCTTTTTAATCGCACGCACACGAATGGATACACGTAATTTAACAGATTCAACCACTAATCAGCGCTTTATTTTATTTGCAAAACACATTTCTATATTTCGTAAATTACGTTGAAACCATGAGAAATATGTGAAAATAGTTTACTTGCGAAATAAACACATCACGGGGGTTGATTGGTAAATACCACTATTTTGATTAGTTGTATTACTGGCAACTTCGGTAACCTATTTACAACATTCACTCGGAGAAACTAATGAATATGACTAATCGCTTATAAAAGCACAGTAGATTTTACATAAATAAAACCGTTTATCAAATACAGTAGAGACTTTAGATTATCAAAAAGAAATACAATTGCGTTATTTGTTTATTTCATTTAACGAGTGTCTGTTACAAAACAGATTTTTTTAATAGAATCCATCATTCTATTATCTTTCGAAAACTAAAACTAGTCTACTAACATAGGTGACAGGGGTGCTCAATGAGCAAGAAAAATATTGAATGAAATCCCTGGAAAACATTAGATAGATAGATACAGCTAGTATATATATATATATATATATATATATATATATATATATATATATATATATATAGAGAGAGAGAGAGAGAGAGAGAGAGAGAGAGAGAGAGATTTTGATGTTTCACTGAGAATAGTGTATACTTATTAACGTCTGGAACAAGGCCAATGAAACAAGTTCGTTTAGACCCGATTATAGGGTACAGAGCCTTTATATGTATATTTGGAGAGTTTACCAAGACATTTCATTCAAGAAATGATTCATCACAACAAAAAAGTTGTTTTCTTTTATTATGTATTTATTTTCTGAAGTCATTGTTCCCTACACGTGTTTCGCAAGGTGTTTGCTTGGCAGTTCATCAAGGGAGATACAAACCTTAAATTTATTGAATGAAATGTCTTGGTAAACTCTCCAAATATACATATTTATATAGATATGTATATTTAGGCAGCAAATCGTTAGCAAAGCGTCGTGAATTTAACAAGACAAATTACAAATAGAGAAAGTTCCATAGTCTCTAACGAGCCCTCATTAAAATATATATATATATATATATATATATATGTGGGGGGTGTATGTGTGTGTGTGTGTGTGTGCGTGTATATGAGAGCCATAAGCTCAAAACGACGTCGTACGTAGGTAAAAATATTAAAAAATAATTTAATATTATCATAAGCCCCTTCCATGTAAAATTGAAAGTTGAGCACTATCGGAAAGATTCAAAATGAACATTCACCTAAAAGCTTGAGTACAATGCTCCGACTTCGTCGTTGAGTGCTATCGAATGTTTAGATGTTTATACTCGTCGCTTTCAGTATAAATATCACTTAATTTCTCCGTTATTACGTAGCAATTTCTCGTAGCCTAAAAATACTAGGTGAACGGTAACAGATCTCAGGTGCCTCTGTGAACCGGGTTCGTGCCTTATGACCGTCTGAGCTTGTTATTTCCCTCCGCTGATGAGAGCCATAAGCTCGAAACGATGTCGTACATAGCTAAAAATATAAAAAAATATAATTCAATATCATATATATATATATATATATATATATATACATACATATATAGTACGTCATAGAATGTTGAAAATAAATCAATAAAGTACTCGATCGCAAAAAAAGTGAAAGCTAAAATACAAATTATTTATTTAAAAACTACATGTTACATATTTGAGTGACGTACCGCGGTTTCATCGAGATGCACTGACATTTTATCATTTAGAAGGCCATTATAGTCCATTCAAATATTTAGCGACTCACAAAATGAAAACAACACGAGGAATGGAGTTAAAAAATCAAGCGTCTCTTTTGAAGAAAGTACCGAGTCAATGGATGCGAACTGTGCGTTTATATGGGTCTTAATCGTAATTAAATTTTATTTAGAATCATTTAATTATTGATAACGGATGATGTATGTTTCACTGCTGCAATGGTGTATTTGTATTTAGAGTTAATTGTGTGCTGTAGTTGATTGATCGGTGAATGGGTTAGATTCTGGTAGGGATTTATTTCTATTATTAGGGGTTTAAGTATTATATTTATATTAATTCTTTATTTTATTTTTCTTCTTATTTATTTATTTTTATCTTTATATTTAGGGAGGTTTATATTTTAGCGTAAAGCTGGTGTTATTATTGTAGATAATTAGCTATGTGGCGGCTGGGTGTAAAAGGAGGTGGTGTCTTTATCAGTGAAAGGGTTACCTAAGAGATATCAAAATGGGTTTGCAATATGCATTCGTGGGGGGTCCTTGGGTTTAATTATTTCCGTTAGTTTTATCTATTAACGTTTAAGAGCCTATCATAGCGTCTGTGTGAATAGATAGGTTTCAATTTTATTCATATATAATTTATTTTTATTTAAGGGTATTCGATACTTATATTTTTAGGCATTAAACTAGTAAGATTAATGTATTTAATATGTTTTATATTTTTAATAGAATGTGACGAGGTATCTAATAATTTATGTTACATTTGTTATAAGTGGAGGTTAAGGGTGTGTGAGTGTAGGTTATATTGGGGTTGGTACGGAAGATGTGGATGTGATATGTGCAATATATCTGGAGGATGAGGGTGTTATATTGTATAAAAATAATTTGATAATAATTGGAAAGGTGCTGGGGTAGGGTGGGCCATATATCTCTCATATGATATAGAGTTCATCGGCCGAATGGGGTAATTAGTAAGTAACGTATTTTCGTTGTTAGTCCATTAGTAGAATTTTTCTTCTGTGTGGACATTGTTTGAAGACCTCAGTTCTGATGTTCATACAGATTATGGAAGGGTTATTGATTGCCTGTAGGATCCTGGATTTTTCAGTGGTGCATAGTGGGTAATTTCTGGAGGTAGTAGGGCTATGAGATGTTTGCTTATCGATGATCCACTATTTAATTTCGTTGGGACTGTTTGACCTCTTGATTGTCCATATAGTGGTTGCTAGGGGGGGGGGGTCCCCGGATATTTGAAGATGTTATCCTGAGCGTAGAGCCTTTGTTTGAAAGTTTTTCCGAATTACAAAACGTAATCACATTACAATAAACACACACAGATATATATATATATATATATATATATATATATATATATATATATATATATATATATATATATATATATATATATTTAAAGACGTGAGGCTACCAACATTTGTAAATTACTTTTTTCGAGCATTGTTTGTTATTTTATTATTTTATCATTTTATCATTTTGTGATTTTAAAACGCGTTTCAAACCTCGCGCAGCTCTCTTCAGATATACTTTCCATTTATATATACATATGTGTGTGTGTGTGTGTGTGTGTGTGTGTATTGTTATGTAATCACATTTTGTTATTCGAAAAAAGCTTTATCCTACAGAGGGAATAATTCTAGCTTATTTAATAGAGGAAAATAAATGCTCAGTTTTCTAACTCTTGGAACAAGAGAACAAAAACATTTTCATTAAGAAATATGTCGTATATGTCACATATATTAATAAATCATTGGAAATACTTAACATAGGCACTAAATCAATTTTTATCAAAATGCATTGCATGATTTTGATTCAAGAAAATATCTAAAACTTAAGGCATATCCTTATAAGAAAACTTAAGAAGAAATTGAAATTCAGGGAAACTTGCTTAATTGGTGTGTAATAGGTATGGATCAAATTAGTGTGCAAAGAGTATGGATACAATTCTATGAAAATCTGATATATTTTAATGTTAGAATAGTATGCCTTGTACAACCCTTTCAAATACTGGAAAGAACCTGGAATTTGGATAATAATTATTAATTAATAGCTAATATTTATTGTTAGAAATTCTACAACTTTAGGAGATACTTGCATTATTGCGAAAGGATCCCGCCTTCATTTTACCCCCTTTATATAAAAATATATAAAACTCTATATAGTCTATATTTAGACTCCTTCCGACTAACAGCTGCATCCGTGAAAATCCACTATGATCGGTAATTAGTTCATGAGTGAATCCTGTACATACAAATATATAAACATATAAACATACCTAACTTTATATATATATATAAAGAGTTCGAACGCAAAACGCGATAAATCCAATTCGTTTAAATTGAGACCTTAAACAATAAAAACAGGAATATCTTAAATCTAGACTTCGAATGAAAGCTGATTTTAATTGGAATTAAAGAGAAATTATTTCGGTATCATATTATATAACACAATGTTTTGGGATGTCGTCGAGTGCTGAAATGCAACACTTTTTGTAGGGACAGTTTCGTGATTTTTAAATTGGCGTTTATCGCTTTTTGCATTCGAACTCTTCAATATATATATATATATATATATATATATATATATATATATAATCATGTGTAAGAATATTTATATTTTTTACATACGTTTATGTGTACGAAATGGTGCCTAGGCGGTGTTTCTTTCCCCTTTTATATGCATGTGCAGGGAGCCGAGGTAGATGTAAAATTGCGATAGGAATATTTAAAGAGAGACAAAAATTGTAATAAATCAGGTCCAATGCGACTTTATCCCACCTCTGATGTCCCTTGGTGTTCAAATGGGATGTCGACAAGCCAGCAAGATGACGCCTCTAGAGATAAACAGATTGACAAGGCAGGATCGACCACCGATACATTGTACATTCGTTTCGCTTTCTCTTGTAGATTAAGAAAATCACCAAATAATAAGATAGACAATGTCTTCAGAGGATACTTGTTTATTTGTTTTTTTAAGAAAGGTCATTCTTAATTGTGTCTTCTTATTTTTTATATTATCATCTCATTATCGATTTTCGGCAAACAAAATCATCTTTTCACTTCATTTGAGCATTACCTTTTTGTATATTTACTTCCTATGAGTATTGCTTCAATCTCAACATTATATCACTTCGTTTCTCTTAACCTACGGTTTCTTTCTTTCTTTCCCTTCTATATTTTAATTCTCTTTCTGCCTCCCCTCTCACCTTTGACCTCTCCTCTTTATTCCATTCTATTTCCTTCTCGATATCTTTTTTCTTTTCCACTCTCTTCAGGTTAGTTTGTATATAATGTTTTATTTGAGTTGTATCAATTGTACACTGCTGTGTCATTTTTCACAATATCAGAGACAGAAAGAGATTTGTTTAAAGAGCAAATAGTGACTAACAAACTAACAATATTGCATTACTTTATCTGATGAACGAAGGCGTGAAACAGTCAGTAACAATGTGCTGTGGATTCTATGTCTATGGTCTTCCACCTTTGATCTACATACCATCTATTACACATCTGAAGAACCATTCTAAATATCTATCTATCTATCTATCTATCTATCTAAATATATATATATATATATATATATATATATATATATATATATATATATATATATATATATATATATATATATATATATATAAAATAAAATGGGTCGTTCAGTTTTAAAGCATTGCTGGGTATATATTATAAATTGAAAATAGAAGCCATTATCAATGCAAGATTAATTAATTTATTTATTTTTACTTTAATCTTATTAATTTCGGAATAAAATTCAATCATCAGAGTTGACCAGTATTGTCTCATTTTTTTTTCATCAAAAAACAAAAATAAACAAACTTTTTCTTTAGTTTCTTTGATATATGTCCTTGGTGTGATGTGTCCACGTCGATGTAATTGGCGGTTATGAATTCAAATTCTGGTTGTCGAACGATGAAAAGCATTGGCGTAGTGTAGATCATCTCGAATCTTGATGTTATAATCAATTATGGTTTTAATGTTTTAATCTAAACCGAAATCTTCGTCCTGCATTTTCGTCTTTTAATTTTTAAACGTAAATAATTAAACGGAGTTATTAATCGTGAACGCTCGAATCTTTCATCATACATTTTTATCTATAAAGCTCACATTGGAAATTTTAACTGAGATAATTTATTTATTTCAATAGCAAAAACGAATTCTCTTAAATATATTTTTATATTTCCGCATATATAAAAAAATAGTCTAATTAATCTTTTACTTCTGTCACCCCTCCTCGATTATTTTAACATTTACCCCATTTTTTACATAGACCAATCAACAAAGTGAATTTATCTTTTTAAGACGATGATCAATTTCTCTCATTATTTGGTTTTTTGGTGTGGTTGTTTTAACGTCTGAGGAGACCTAATTAAGGGGTCGAAATAATTTATAATGTATACAACCCTAATGTGTGTATAGTTTTTTCCTTTTAATAATTATATATATATATATGTATATATATATATATATATATATATATATATATATATGTATATATATATATATATAAGTAATCAATAACTGGGTTATTGGAATGTAAAATACGACTGTTTACTTATATATGCTCTGTTGTAAAATGTTAACATTCATGGACCGTTTTACATTGAGCAGTTCTGGTAAATTTTCGTAATATATATGCACAAATATATATTTCTTACATTATATATATATATATATATATACATAGAGAGAGAGAGAGAGAGAGAGAGAGAGAGAGAGATTGACGATGCATTTATCTGATACTAGCGGCATAGCCCAACACTGAACTAACGACCACTCCCCCAATCGGAATTCAGAAAACTCTTAGTAGAAAATACCAAAATCTTAGAATATAGAGCTAACAAACAAAAACTCCATCTATTAGAAGTCCTATGTATAAACACAAAAACAACCTAATTAATAGAATCAACTTTAATATCAGTAATAATATACTACACTATCTATACTTCCAAATATAGTTTCATATTTATTATATAATTCCAGCCAAAACCTTATATAATACTAACACATTGTCTGTACCTGATTAACCTCATTCCTCTGAAGATGGACCCGGATGGCGTTGAAAGTACTTGGGAGACAAATCCAAACTATGGCAAATTCATCAGCCAATTCCCCTCCGAAACTAAGATCCTAATTCGGGCTATTGAAAGGATCTACCAAAGGATATCTAGACATGAGTTGTCTCTTATATTCAACAATACTGGCCTGCAAGAGAAGATGCTGCCTATATATATATATATATATATATATATATATATATATATATATATATATATATATATATATATATAAACATATATAAAGATATCCCACTTCATATATCTCTTTTATATCTACTCTCTTTCCCCCTCTCTCTCTTTCTCACTCTATCTCTCTCTTTTCCTCACCCTCTCTATCTCTCTCACTAGCTTTCTCACTGATTTTTCACTTTTCATTTTCCTTCATACAAATATGTTTTCATTTTCAGCCGTTGATTATTCATCAATTCAACGAGACTGACTGATTCGACAACCATCTTGAGTTTTGAATAATGTCGAAATACAAATAAAAGATTGGTATCTCGTTGAGAGTTGACTAGTCGCCACCCTCGTACGTCTATGCAGTCTTACGTCCCGACCCTGTCCACCGCTGATGTTTCACACGCTCCTCTGTGCGCCATTCTTCAAAGCGAAAGTCTTTTCAATAACAGCTCTTCATGGATGAAACATTAATAACAGACAGTCGCACACACTCACGTAATCACATGCACATAGGCACATTCAAAAACACCTGTACACGCACTTGCGCGCGCGAAAACTATATAGAAATCAGGTTTAATAAGTAAACACTTCTTAAGGCACCTGCACTGTTACGTACAGGTATTTCATGCACACTCATACACATATACTGAAACTGGGGAGGACTTGAATGTCTACTATACACCACCCTCGGGTGTCTTCGGTCTCTCTGTACAGGGGTTTGTCAGAGACTCTGACATGAGGATACTTTTTACTTGAAGTAAACCCTGACCAAATATTAAAAGAAAAATGGTGTGCTTTCTCTTCAAGCCATCTAGCACGTCTCCTGAATTGCAGACGCGGGCACTCCCTCTACTCATAAAGGGCAGCTTCGAATAAACAATTAGAAGCCGTTGACAATGAGGAAATGAATAATGAAAAGTATGAATAAAAACAAAAATAAATACTGGCAGGCCGGCACCCAGGATAAAAAGGGCCCATCAACCCGTTCATACACGAGACGGGAGGATGTAAGCAATGGTGTAAACCTTCCTGCCTCTGGAAATGGGGTTTCAGCCAATACAGAGGCCAACCAGGGTCAGCCATCAGGCCCTGAGACAAAAGGTCCTGGCCCCCTATCTCCATCAAATGCAACAACAAAAAAAAGAAACATAAGAGGCTTAAAAGCCCAACCATGGACTGTTGCACAAAAGAAGGTGCTATTGTTTTGCTACCACTACTCAAAGTTTGAAAAGTGGAGCAAAACATCCAATGAATTCTAGCTGAAATGATCCAAGAATCTACCCTCCCCGAAGAAAACATTTATCTTTGCTTATAATCAAACATGTAAATTTTAATGATGTTTTGTCAACAAAACACTTAAAAGCATGAATAAAAACAAAAGTAACTCGGAAGAACATACCTGTTGATTAACCTTTCGATTGCATTTCTGTTTTAGTATAGCCACACTACCTACTGGAAATAGTTTGAATGCCTACAGGAGAGCATTTGAATACTTACTGGACACCGTCTTCGAGTGTCTAAGGTATCTCGGTACGGGGGTTTGTCAGAACAACCTGGCATGAGGATACTTACCCTTATAAGTATACCCTGAAAAAATATTCAAAATAACATATTATTTAAAGCCCACATAAAATCCCTGCAGGACAACCGTGCATGAGGATACTGTCTCCTACAAGTAAACCCTAATAAAATATTAACAATACTATAGTACTTGAAGCCCAAATAAGATCGCTTATAAACTGGCTCTAGTGATGTTATGTCAGGTAACAGTGCTTAGCTGGATATTCTACGAGAAAGATGAATTATTTTCCTGGACTCTTGCAAGACCAAGAAAATACCACATTGAAGATAAACTATAACATAATTGAGTGGTCAATTGGGGAGACAGAAAATCGGTGTTATTCACTGCTTTACTAACTCTACATTTGAGAGGTATAGGAGATTCTTGATTGAACCCTCGGGTATCTATGTATCTCATATGGAAATCAAGTGTTAGCCCCAGTAACGGGGCCTCTTCATTTCTGATAACTTACACTGAAGTTAAGTGAAAACAAAGAGAATTTAGTTTCACGCTAAAGTTTCCAACACATCATAAAAAAGTGTTTTTATGTATTTCTAAAACGATTAGTTTAATTCAACTTTTACTGCTAGTGACAATAACGAGGAACACTAACCGTCAGGAAAAAAAATGAGGTGCTTCGCATGTCGTGTCTGCAGATTAAAACAGTACTAGAATCTCAAGTCGCCATTAGGCATCTAAAAGAAAGGTTATAATTAGTTATACTGTTGATAATATCGTACTTATAACGGTATTAATAAGTTAATGTGGCCATAGCTAGTCTTTTGATATGTACATCTAATTATGTTCCGTATGAATCGGCGTGTATAGATGAAAATAATTGTAATACCTAGTTTAGAAAAGAAACTTTTAGAACGACATATACTTGACGTAATAACTGCAGCAACATTGAATGGAGTTGGTTAATTCGCATTAAAGAATAATTCTTTTATGTCTGAAATCTCATTAATAAGATCTGAGATTAAGTTTAATAGATTTTTAATTTCATAACTTAGTTTGAATGATCATCGTTCACAGAAATGCTGGGCGTCATACCGAAAAGAGAAACTCCAGAAATCGGCATGCGGCACAGATGAGACCAGAAAGGATTTAAACGAAACGTTTCCATTTACACGAGACAAAATTGGATTATAAATAATAGAAGAGACTTTTTAGTTCGAGCGTTGATCAGAATCAAATCGTATCATCAGAGCAAATAAAAGAGTGATTCTTACTTCCCATGGGTAGAGTACACGTACACTAGATTGTAGAAGAGATCAGACGGGATTAAAGCGATAGAAATCTAAAAACACAAACATAAGTGCAATCGTTCATATAAATATTTTTTTAAAAACGGTTTAAAATCATAACATTTTTTGAATAAAAATATATGATTATATATAAAAAAAACACATCGAAAAATTATAATAGAGCAGTGAGTCTAATTACCCATGTTGTTCTCATTATTATTTTGATTAGTTCCACCGCCACCGTCATCATCATTGTTTTTTCTTGTTGTTGTTGTTGTTCTTCTTCTTCTTCTTCTTCTTATTATTATTATTATTATTATTATTATTATTATTATTATTATTATTATTATTATTATTATTATTATTATTATTACGAGCGTACCCACTTAAGAAGATGTTAAAAAACAAATATATGAACTCTCCTATTCTAATACAAATCTCTCGTGCATGCGTGTTACCTCATATTTAAATAGTAAATGAACCGTTATAATAATATCACGCCCATTTGCCATCCTTACGGACTGCTACAAACATACGGAACTATTACAACTTATATTCATACTCTGAAGATGCTAGGTAGCTAACGAAATTATAAGTCAAAAGATCAAGTATAAAATGAAAAAGAAAAAACATGTTCTAATTGAATTTTTATTAATAATTATCGTATCTAAACTTGCTTTTAAAGTTTTTAAGCCTCATTTATTATATATATATATATATATATATATATATATATATATATATATATATATATATATATATATATATATATATATATATATATATATATGTTGGTTAAAGTTCATTTTATCAACATAATTGAACTTGATTTATTAATTAATTAATATATATATATATATATATATATATATATATATATATATATATATATAGCTTTTCATGGTAAACAACTGATGATCCCTTAAAATAGTGTTAGAAACAAACTAATATAATAACTGTAAAAAATAAATTGACTTACATGAATGATTTTCTACTGAAAAACTTGGGATAATTATTTATTTTTTTAGTTCTTAGTTTTTTTTTTAATATAGTTTTAATTGTTGAGAAACTTCCGACACTATATATATATATATATATATATATATATATATAGAGAGAGAGAGAGAGAGAGAGAGAGAGAGCGAGAGAGAGAGAGAGAGAGATGTAATTATATATATATATTAGTAAATATATTACGTGGGCTGATTGATGCAAAGTGTCTGATTGATGAGAAGCTGGAAAGAACAAAAATAATAAATCGAGGAGAGGAATTACAATTTATTTTTCTTTAGAATCTTACATAACAGCAAGTGTGGTGTTGGCTGTGTGTGTTGTCCGGATAATGATTAAGAAGCATTTAATATTTCGAGAAAATCTTCCATTTGTCAAAAATAGATACCAAAATAAAAGTCCGTCTGTGTGCGAGAATACGCCAAAATGGATGCCAGAAAGTAGGGTTGGAACAAACATGTCCCGCAGAAAATAATAAATCAATAAATTTTAGATTTCCCAAAAGTATGCTTTGTATATAAATATGGTGTTCAAAAATAGTTGTGTAATGTTCGATTAATTAATTGGGTATTGAATGGTTATTAATTAATTGTTTGTTTTAATGATAGGCTTTTATTTGTTTCTGTATGTTTTGGGTTTTTTTTTCGTTTTTTCGGTTTGTTTTATTTTTAATATAAAGTAATTAATTAATATATATTTTATCATTAAATTTTGTTAAATATTCATTCATTATCACATATTCAAGAAATATTATAACTCGTGGGTTTCCTTAAATTAGATTATCGAATTAACGACATTTGTTACTGAGTATAGGCATTTATATATTTAGTTTAGGCTTTATTGAAATTAAAGTTTAATTTGGATTTTAACTTTGAAACAAAACCTGTGTAAGGGAGATAACTATGGCTGATACTAAATTAGGTCTTAAATGAGAATCAATTCATAGATTTTATCGATAAAAGTATGTGTATTAAATTATTTATATATATATATATATATATATATATATATATATATATATATATATATGTGTATTATTATTTATTTATTTTACTTTTATTTTATTTATTTTTTAATTAATTATTTATTTTTTTTATATTTATCTGTATGCATTTTATATGTATTTAGATGTGAGGTAATATTTGATATGTATTTAGATGTGAGGTAATATTTTATATGTATTTAGATGTGAGGTAATATTTTATATGTATTTAGATGTGAGGTAATATTTTATATGTATTTAGATGTGAGGTAATATTTTATATGTATTTAGATGTGAGGTAATATTTTATATGTATTTAGATGTGAGGTAATATTTTATATGTATTTAGATGTGAGGTAATATTTTATATGTATTTAGATGTGAGGTAATATTTCATATGTATTTAGATGTGAGGTAATATTTTATATGTATTTAGATGTGAGGTAATATTTTATATGTATTTAGATGTGAGGTAATATTTTATATGTATTTAGATGTGAGGTAATATTTTATATGTATTTAGATGTGAGGTAATATTTTATATGTATTTAGATGTGAGGTAATATTTTATATGTATTTAGATTGGGGGGAAATTGTTTTATTAATTAACAATTCCAGTGTATGATGTGAATTATTTTGGTGGGATAATAGGAGTAGGTCAATCATGTTTTTTTTTTGTTGTTAGGGGTTGTTATTCTGCCTGTGACTGAAGGTGGGTTGAGATAAATGTTGTACTTGATTATTGAGTGTACGGTGGTGGTAGTAGTGAATGGACCAATATAGAAGTAAGGCAGTGATGAAATTGAGGGGTGGGGGTGAAATGGTGAAATTGGAATACAATGAGTGTTCTATATGAGGGTTGGTCAGTTGGTGAAAGGGTAGATTATATAATGAACGGTGAGTAGAGCTCGTGACGTTGATTGAGTGAGGGTTTAATCTGGAGATGACGATGGATTCCGTGATTTTTAGGTCCCCAATGTTTCTGATATAGGCAATGACAGAGACGCTGATGTCGCGTTGAGTAGTGTTGATTAGGGTTGTGTCTTTCTGGAAAGAGGATATACGGGCGTTCATATTTTCTTTGATGCGTACGTGCAACGCAGTGCTTTCTATATAGAATGCGTTGCATTCTATTTCTCTTCTGTCTCTCTCTCTCTTTCTCTCTCTCTATCTCTCTCTCTCTCTCTCTCTATATATATATATATATATATATATATATATATATATATACACGGCTCTGTATTATAGAAATGTTTATTATTCAGAAGGAGTTTTCGCACAAGTCATTACTAGTGATCGATCACTAGTAAAAACATGTAGTGTTCCCTGGAGTCCGAATGACAACAAATCTCAACAGATTTCCATAACTCTCTGTTTCTTTCGATCGCTGCTTACCATGGAGTTCTCGCTGGTAACAGTCGATGGATTTCTCTGGAATGTCAGTAAGGCGGAACCTACTCGCCATTCCCTATGGTGGAATATTATTCCGAAATTAATAAGATTGAAGTAAAAAAAAATTAATCTTGCATTGATAAAGGCTTCTAATTTCAGTTTTAATAATTCTCACCCACCAATGCTTTTAAATGAACGACATACCTTTCGAAACTACCGGCGTGCCAATGCGTCTTCGTTCAACAATCAGAATTTGAATTCATAACCGACCAGAACATCTTCACGGATAACACCCATTACAAAGACATTATATCAAATAATATTTTTTTAACTTGTTTATTTTTATTTTTTTTTAAAATGACATAATACTCATCAACTCTGATGATAGAATATTATTCCGAAATTAATAAGATTGAAGTACATAAAATAATCAATTAATCTTGCATTGATAAAGGCTTCTATTTTCAATTTTAATCATACTGACCCACCAATGCTTTTAAATGAACGACCCATCTTTATATATATATATATATATATATATATATATATATATATATATATATATATATATATATATATATATATATACATTAACCGCTGTTATACAAATAACATCTTTTCAAAATTGCATAAAAATGAGTACAGTAGTTTGGACTACATTTTAAATATATATAAATAATCATACTATTTCTTTACTTTATATATAGAGAAGTTAATTTACGTTCCATTGATTCATAATGTGTAAAATAGTGTTAGATGTTAATTCTATTTCTTTCACTTTACCGAAAAGGAATGAACTTTTATTTTCTATTTATTTGCAGGAAAAAAGTTTAGACCAAATGTTTCGATTATACGATAGATAGATAGATACATAAATACATAGATACATACATAGATAGATACTGAGACATAGAAAGAGGGATAGAAATGTAATCTATGGCGATACATAAAATCGCATATGACAATTAAACGTGCGTGAAACTACCAGTAGCCATCTGTATGTTATTTGCTGTGCAAGTTTTAGATTCATATTCATATGTATTATCTCTCTCTCTTTCTCTACACACACACATACACACACACATATGTATATATATATATATATATATATATATATATATATAGGTATATATATATATATATATATATATATATATATATATATATATATATACAGGGTGGGCCAAAATAAGGGTCCTATCTTTAAATTTGAATAACTTGAATTTGAATAACTTCCACAAAATAAAAGTTAAACTCACCAAACTTTATGTGTGTGTAGACTGACCCTTCCGAGATTTTTTGAAATAAACAAAACAAATTTTAGCCGAAAAACACTTCTTAAAACTTAAAAAAACTAAAGTATTATTTTTGCTTAAAAAACTCAAAACAGTGTAAAAACTGTTTTGAGTTTTTTAAGCAAAAATAATGTTTTCTAAATGCGGGTACGTTTCTTAAGGCTAATACGGCTCATGCTTGCTTCGGAAGGGGTCCTTTACTTATTCTAAAAAAAAAAAATTAAAAAAATCAATGAATAAAAAAGTTATGAATTTTTAAAAATAGGACCCTTATTTTTGCCCACAAATGAAATAAGAGAGATTAATATGTATGAATGACAAATCTAGTTCAACTTCGATTGTTCAATGCAAGGTGTACTCGGTAAAAAAACACGTTTATTCTTCTTTCTTTTAGTCAAGGCTTTTCAAAGATTAAAATCTTATCATAAGAGGAATTACATATATGGATAGGTTTCCAGTGGAAATGACAAAATTAAAAATTTGAAAACATATAAAGTGGTGAAGCCTGTTCAGTTGGTGAATGTTCGTAGATAAGGTGTCCGGTGAAAGGAGATTTAAAGATGGAAAAAGGGGGCTGCGTGAAAGCAGCGTTGAAAATGTTCATAAATGAATACATCCAATAGAAAGATGTTTAGTTCCATCGTAGATGGAACGCACTTATTCGGATGTAATATATATATATATATATATATATATATATATATATATATATATATATATATATATATATATATATATATATAGGTGTGTATGTGTTTGAGAAAGAACATGCGTTTCTTTATATAGATATAGATATTTTATGTTCATCAACGTGAAGAATATCTATGTATTCTATTCTGTTCGCATATCCATGTACCGTAATCAGGTATCAGAAAACATGTTTCGAAATACCTACGTCCATTGGAACAGATTACCAAAAATCTAAATAGAGAAGATGTATTTCGAAGAAAAATTACTGAAAAATGCACATTATTATCTGGTGAGCGAGAATAGGATTTATTCCTGACTGTTATCCCATACTTTGTCGTTTAATAGTGTGTGTGTTTACGGTGTTTGTTTGCCTTATCGAATCAATGTCATGCTTGAAATTAAAATGCATCTTATTTACAAATCCGCGAAGGATGCAGCCCCTCGCTGAAGCAAATCCTGTCGACTGATTTTGATTCTTTTTACTTATTTACGGGAGGAAATCGGCTGAAAGCGCCCTCCAGCGGAGAGTAAACGAACTGAAGAATGAGAAAACACAAGACGGTTAAGCGCGTTAATGGCTCATTTGTTTCTCAATGAAATAATCGTGTCCATCCCAGATAAAGGTGAGCCTCTATCGCCGCAACCAAGCAGAACGGTAATCAGTAGTCATGGTTGATGTGCATCTCAGAATGGAAGGCCGTCGTTTGTCGAGGCTGTTCTTCGACAACTAAATACCGTGACTGAAAGGTCTTTTGATGCTGTACAAAGCCTCATTTGGTGAGGCAGAGTGAACTGAGTGCCTGATCCGTACCACTAGACACGGACCCGGCAAAGAATAAAAACAACAACAAAACATGTCATGCATAACAACAACATGAGGGCGAACAGAACCCACAGTAATTAAATCTATAATATATATATTTTTTTTGTTGCCATGGTATTTTTTATTTATTCATTTATTTTTGTTATTGTTGTTAACAGCATAATGAAACTTGCTAATAAGTTGGAAAAGCGTGATTAGCTGATTTTGTATTTGGTCATTTGAATGCTAAAGAAATATAATGAAGGGTGGCAAATATATCAGATAACTTTCATCGTAGATCATGTTAGATATATTTTAAAGTTTTGACGCCCCATCTCCATTTTATTACTTAGGTCGTATTTGTATCAGTATAAAACATGAGTACATTAGTAAAAGAATATATATATTTATATATATATATATATATATATATATATATATATATATATATATATATATATATATATATATATAATAAGGAGAGGTAGTTTGCTTAAAGAATTGTGTGGAATACGTATATAGAGGAGTATTAGAAGGCTGTTACAATGCAAAAAATAGAAATATGTCGGCGTTGAGAAGTAAGCCAAAAACAAGTGATTTTGATTTATATAATCTTTCAAATAAACATTTTTTTAATAATTGTTTTTCCTATATAGCAAATCTTACTTGATTAGGCAAGACTTCAACACTGTGATGTAATGTGTGTGACCGTGTTCCATAATATATTTCGAGGAAGACAAAGTGGTATTCCTCGAAATATATAATGGAACACGAAATATATTATGGAACACGGTCAGACACATTACATCACAGTGTTGAAGTCTTGCCTAATCTAGTAACATTTGCTATACAGGAAAAAAATTATTAAAAAATTTTTTTTGAAAAGTTATATGAATTAAAATCACTTGTTTCTGTCTAACTTCTCAAGCCGACACATTTCCATTTTTTACATTGTGATAGCCTTCTGATACACCTCTCTCTCTCTTTCTCTCTTTCTCTCTCTCTCTCTCTCTCTCTCTCTCTATATATATATATATATATATATATATATATGTTTGTGTGTGTGTGTGTATTAATAGTGTTGGATTTACATACATATGATACAACTATATACTACGTATGCTTTCGAGAAAGTATTGAATGATAATAACACGCTGCCGATTAGGTCAACAAAGCGCGACAAGATTTAGTTAAAGTATTGAAATTGTATCAAAACAGATATTAGATATAGCGTCTATTCTCGACTAGAGAGTCTAGCTGAGGAAATTGGACTACTGCTTGTGGTAGAGAGAGGTTCAATATATATATATATCAATAAACCACTTACTTATTTTCGATACGTAGATGATACATTTTGCGTGTTTAACAATGAGTCAGATTCCATATTATTCCTTAATGCACTACATCAATTACACCCAGCCTTAAAGTTCACTTGTGAGAAGGAACACAACTCCACCCTTCCTTTTCTGGATGTATTAGTGCATAAATCTGATTCATTGTTTCTAACATCTGTTTACCGCAAACCTACATTTACTGGTTTATATTGTCACTGGGACTCTTTTTGTCCCATAAAAAGAAAAGGAAATCTGATTAAATGTTTGGTTCATCGTGCTTTAAAGATTTGCTCTGAATCCCTGATTGATTCGGAGATTGAATTTATCAAAGAGGTGCTCGTTGAAAATGGGTACCCTCTCGATATTGTTAATTCTAATATCGTTACTAAGATCGCTCATTTTAACAAGCCTAAACTTTTTGGTCCTCCAAAATGCCCGGCGTACCTCAGATTACCTTGGTTGGGTAATATTAGCATAAAATTTGCTAATCAAATTTCTGTAGCTGTGCGTCGGTGTTACCAGGCATCTAATCCTAGAATTGTTTTTTCTGCTCGACCTTTGCTCAAATCTATTCATAAGGATGTTCTCCCACCCCAACATATCAGTAATATTATTTATCTATTTAAATGTCGGTGCGATGCCGTATACGTGGGAAGAACAGTGCAAAGGTTTGAATCCAGAATCAAACAACATATCCCCCCTGCCATACGCCAGGGCCGACTAAATAATTTAAATAATTTAGTTAATACATCCGGGTCTGCTATTGCTGACCATCTCATAAATAGCGCCGAATGTGCGTCGACGTACACTAGTGAAAAGTTCCTTAAACCGACTTCCTGCTGCAGAAAGATCCAGTTAGACCAATTGTAAAGAGATGTAAATTCTACGTACAAATATGTTTCTCTTGTTTTATTTGTCTTTTCTTTTCATATGTCTTGTTATTACGGGCAACCTGTCAAATATTTTTCTTTTCAAAAAAGAAATCTAGGGATAGAATAATAATAACAATTGGATAGAAAACATCAATATATTCAATTAAAAAGTATAATTAAGTTAAGGACGGAGATTAACGCTATAAAAATATTGTTACCAGAGTATTCGATGAAATGGCCTGGCGATATTAGTGATTGAAATACGGTACTGATATCGACCCTGACCCAGTTTTCGTGAGGTTCGACTCGGAAGCGTTCGGCTGTCCTACGCAAACGCCCGAGAGTTGACGAGCCGATTTGTACCAGACGACAATTTTGATACGGTGCAGTGTCCAATGATAATAATGTTTTGCTTGTTTTTTGTTGTTGTTAGGGTTAAGGTGTAGGGTGTAGGGTGTAGGGTGTAGGGTTTAGGGTTAGGGTTAGGGGTTAGGGTTAGGGTTTATAATATTAATTTGATAACAGTAAATTCTGCTGTTTTGCTTGTTTTATTTGTTTTGTTGTCTAAAAATTATAGGACGCAGCAACGTATCAAAATAATTAAAAAAATATTTGATAACAGTAACTTCACTCTGTTTTGCTTGTTTTTTTGTTTTGTTTTGTTTTGTTTCTTTTAGAAAATTTCTTGAAAATATCACTTACAATCACAGGACGCAGCACCGTATCAAAATTGTCGTCTGGTACCATTCGGCTCATCAACACTCAGGCGTTTGCGTAGGACAGCCGAACGCTTCCGAGTCGAACCTTACGAAAACTGGATCGAAATCGATATCAGTACCGGAAATACTATTACATTTGTTTAGACATTATTTCTTTATTATTATATATAACTTTATAAAAATAGTCATTGATGGGCAGAAGTCTGGAGCACATGGTATCAGCGCTGGTGTGCCTCAAGGGTGTATTCCAGGTCAAACCTTCTTCTTGATCTTCACAAATCATCTCCCAAATCACATTCTAAGGATATTTATTGACATCTATGCAAATAGTAAAACCATCTATAGCAGCACTTCGAAGATCTTTCAGATTCTCTCGTGCAATAGTGGGGAAAAGTGGCTGGTTACTTTTAATACATCTAAAACCAAGCTTCTCTTTTTACACCACCAACGCTCGGATCCTCATTTTGCTCCAGTCGATATTAATGTCTCTCCCTTGAGGAAGTCCCCAGCTTTGATAAGCTTCTAGAACTGAATTTAACTCCAGACCTGAAATAGAAAACATATCAAATCTCTTGCTAAGATCTCTGGAAAAATGGTTGGATCATTCTACTGCTCCAGAAATGTATCTGACATCCTCTACCTATATAAAGCTCAGATACGTCCTAAGATGGAGTACTGCTGCAACATCTGGGGAGGTGTTGCTTGGAGTAGTATTGCCTGCCTTGACAGCGTGCAAAACCAACTTTGAAATCGAGTTGAGATATACTCTTCTTTTCTTTACAGCCTCCTTCTATCAGAAGATTCATTGCTAGTCTTTTTCTACTCCATCGTTATTTTCATGTAAAGCGATCGATTCAGCTCCAATATCTTGTACTCCCCCGTAAAACATTCACAGAAAAAAAAGTTAACCAAAACCAGTGTAAATAATTTTTTTCAATTTTTCTTCCATATACCTAAAACTAAACGGAACTTTCATGATCAACGTTTCTTTCCAAAGAACTACCTGTCTGTGAAACACAGTACCACGGAGTTAATTCCCAGCTGACTACAATATTGTCGTTTTCAAATCCAATATTAACACATTTTGGTAAAACCATCCTCTGAAATGATGAAATTTTGCTAAATTTCAACGATCGTATCTAATCGTCAAGGTGTTATCTTATCATCCACATGACAAACTAATACACTTTTATCCTCGATCGCATTATGAGCCTTGATAAGCGGTGACTCATTAGTGCCTAAAATATACTAGCAGGGCTACCCTGCGTCGCTAAGGAACCGAATTCGCATAAATTACGTAGATTACAGAAAAATAAATGAAAGTAAAGCTAAACAATTTTGTAATTCGAAATGTCTTTGTTTATTTCGAAAAAAAATTAGAATAAAGTAATTATGTCGGGACTGTGGTTTGAACTCACAAACTCTGTCACTAAATACAGTCAGCTAACCGATTTACCCAAGGGGACAAGTAAAGAATGGCGACGATATTAAATACATAAACCAGACTAGCTATTTTGTTCCCATCTCTCTCTCTCTCTCTCTCTCTCTCTCTCTCTCTCTCTCTCTCTCTCCTATCTATTTCCCTTTAGAGTCGAATATCAGTCAGACAAAGGCAACGAAAGAAAGGAGAGAGAGAGAAGCGAAAATGACAAATCAAGACCTCTTTTTCACCGGTGACTAATCGCAAAAACTCCCTATTATTGAATAAGTAACCAGTGATTTCGGTAGTTGTATTAGGATTGCTGACTGTGAAAGAAACGATTCCTCCGCTTTCCTTTATTTATTACTAATAAAATATTAATCAAATATTAATCAAATATTTAATTAGATGAGATCGATTAAAAATAAAAATTCTTTATTTTCAACATAGATCAATATTTGCTGTCAATCACTGTCGAACCGATGTTTATGCAGTGTATAGTAAAAAAAGGCTATTAATAAAAAAATGTAGGGTAGAAAATCATATTTACTTATATATGAAATATGTACTTATATAAATATATATATATATATATAAATACATAGTCCTATACATATATCAACACATATACATGCATATATATCCATGTATACACACATATATATTTATATACTCACATATATACGTATACATATATATACATATATATGTATGTATACATATATGAATCCACACACATATATATGAAAAATATTTATATAAAATATTTTTATCCATAGACACGTGTTTTGTCGTCGCTAAGACGGATCAGTGTGGCTAGAATCAGCGAGATATAAAACTGTGACCCTATATATGTATACATATATATATATATATATATATATATATATATATATATATATATATATATATATATGCTTATATGCTTATAGGCCTATATGTATATACACACTTATATACATACATATATATATATATATATGTGTGTGTGTGTGTGTGTATGTGTACTATTGAGTCACTACTTATCAAAACTAAAAGCCACTCGAGCATTAACTTTATGAACACCACGAGATGACTGAAAACACGAATGGAATGAATAAAATCCGAAAAGCTATGAAGGCAGTTCAACATCCGAGACAATGGACATTGCATTTGAAGATAACCATGATGCAGCCCCAATTTAATTAATCTTGTGGCAGCGTGTTCCAAGGATTAGACATTGCGAGAAAGAAACTCTGTTCATGGAAACCCCGCCCGATACCAAGCACACGGCGGAATATAGGAAAGTTATCTGCATCTGTGGTAATGAGACGGGTTCTCCTTATGAAATTCTCACAAGGAAATAATCGGGAGTGATACTCAGTCGATTACTTTCCATAGAGATCCTGATAAAGAAAGATTAGCAATGTCTCTTCTGTGAGACAAGGGATGCGAGCACAGAAAGGGTCATCCTCCACATGATTTCAAAGTCGATTTTTAATTCTGTCACTAAAGTGTTCCCTGAGCGGCACAATACACGATGTGGCAGCAGTAATTCATCTTAGGACGTATGTTACTCTTATTTTGGGCCTTTTGGCCAAGATCAAAGTGTAGTATCTGTTCCGATGGATACTGCACCCCATAGACTAGTATCGTCTTGGCCTTCGGGGCTTAGTTCCGACGGTCTATGGAGTTGTCCTGTGCAATTCTAGGAGGTCCATCCTCCCAGGCTTTGCCTCCCCTCTTTGGGGAGGAGTAAGTTTATTGCTTATTGCCTGAGGCGCCCCTACCGGGGAATGCCGACGGGGCTGCCCAGGCAATTTTTAATGGCCAGAGTGCTCACTTTCTCGGGCGCTGGCTTTTCAAATCCTACTTTCCCGACCACCCGACCTTGGGTCACATCTTACCTTGTGGGAGTAAGATAAAACTGGCCTTGTGTCTAACCTCCTGGAGAGGAGGTAAATAAATACTCTTATTTGGGTAGAGGACTGCATCATCATTCAGGTACTTTCTAGAGCGGTAGAATTATCCAACCATTTTTCAGCAACTTTAGCAACAGTCTTCATATTAGTCTTAGAAAAGTTGAAAACGAAAAACACGAGTTATTTATTTTTTTACAAATGTATATGCAAATAAAATGGAGAATGACGTCTGCAAATCAGAGATTTTAAAAGATTTCTCAAACAAAATTATTATTTATTACTTATTAACAGTAAAACAATGGTTCTATATAAGCTTGAACATAAGTAAAAAATAGTGGTGATTGTGATCTTCCATACTTGAACAAAGCCAAGGAGATATTTTAATTAAAATTGGTTTTAAATGGTAGCGAATTCAGTATTTTGGTAGTTGAAAACACTATGTAATTTTTAATAAAACCAATTTAATATTAGTGTTACATAGTCCTTTAATTACTCGTACCTTTTCTTCTTCGTCGTGGAGGGATGTCGTCTCGATGTCGTCCAGCGTTTGAGTTCTCTCCTCGTTTCGGGACTCCTGTGGAACATCGCCGCCATCATCGCCACACGCCGCGCGTCCAGTATCATCATCGTTGTATTGGGCTGTAACAAAGATTCTCATACACAGCGAAAAACAAGGCATACTCTCTCTTCTAAATGTGATTACTTTTATTTAGGCGTCAAGTTTCTGTGGTTCTTAGAGATGTTTTACTAACGAAGAAAGAGATCAATTCACTACTTTTATCATAGTTAATTCCTAAGTATCTATGATCCATTAAGTTCTTAGCCATTCGAGGAGGGGGGAGGAAGGAATCTATTTAATTTTTAATGAAACCAATTTAATATCAATATACTTGTTAACTAGATTTGAAATACTTCTAGAAAACTGATAATTATCAGTTTTTCATCTTGATAGATGTTGGAAAATATTAACACTTGCGAAATTTAGATTATTTTTTAACTGTTGTCGGTAAATGTTTTGTTCTTTACTTAGTTACTTCTTTACGTAATCATAAATCCTCTATTATTATACTAAAGCTGAGTTAATCAACGTCTGTTTCCCTACGGATTTTTCTAGATATTTGAATCACACAAAATAGATGCGTAAATATTCCTTGGTTTGGAGATTGAGTTATGTTTGAAAAATCTATTTTGGTGGTTAATTAGTCCTAATTTGGAGTTAACTCACCAAGTGACCAATCTCTTACTAAATATATGTAGATCACTCTCTTACTCTCTCAGTGTATGATGTGTGACACTGTTTCTATCACTCTCGCTTCTATGAAGCTCTCTCTCTCCCTATCTGTTTATTAATAGTTGAATATATTAAAAGAAGAAAGAATATAGATTGAAATTGTCCATTAGAAACAAAAGGAAATAACATCACAAGTATTAAAAATATTTTACCTGTATCCGAGAGGAAAGCGACTCATTTTTTTTAAATTTTATTATTTTTATATTTAACTGGTTTTACAAATTTACATTTTCCTGATTTAAAAAAATCGAAGATAGAACAAGTGACTCAACGGGGCACGTCTTTCTAGTATATTTAAATTTCAATGAAATATTAACTGAAAAGAATAACATAAACTCGCTGTAGAGCTGTTTACAACATTTAATGTATGTAAAAGGATTTGCATGAAAACCGCGCCATTTGCGAATAGGTAATACATCTTTATTGCTCGCTTGTATACACGTGTAACCCGCCAGAAAGTACATACACTTTTGTTTTGTGACATCATTTGAAGCAAAAACCGAGTAAGTGTGCCCACGTGCGCGGTATTCTTACGTGAGAACTATTTTTTTCTTTTTTTTTTTTTTTAATCTTTTCAAAGCTGTGAGAGTAAACGATCTCGTCTTTTTGTTCATTAAACTCATTTCAACCCCGTCCCTCCACCGAACTCCGTTCCTCTCTTTGACCCTCGTCTTTCATCTTTTCTCTCTCCTTGCATGCACACGTCTTTTCTGTGCAGATGCTGTTTCTCTCTCTCTCTCTCTCTCTCTCTCTCTCTCTCTCTCTCTCTCTCTCTCTCTCTGTCTCTCCTTCTCTCCCTCTCTCTTTAAATCGGGGACATGGCTAAAAACACACACACACACAATGTTTACCGCCGGAAAGAAACAATAAAGACAAACAAAACAGAGGTGATGACAACAAATAAGAACAAATTGCAATGGTACGTGTCTAATCAAACAAGTTCTCCGAGAGATAACCAGCTATAAATTCTAAACAAGTTGAAATACTCTGCGTTTTATGGGTATTCAATTCGCAGGATTGCTCTTATTTTGGACTGTTTCTAGAATGAATTCTACTTACACGTTTTAGGTACAACTCCTGTTGAAGAAACAATTAATGGGGTTAATACTCCTGTATTATTATTATTATTAGTAGTAGTAGTAGTAGTAGTAGTAGTAGTAGTAGTAGTAGCAAACTATGTTTTAATATATATTTTTTATTATATATATATATATATATATATGTATATATATATATATATATATATATATATAAAGTGAAATAATAAAATAAGGTGCGAATCAAATTTTATTAGAATTCAATGTTCAGGCAAAGTACCTTAAAGTCCTTAACTTATGAGTTTTCAAAGAAAATTCTTCTCCTCAGAAGACCATTACCGCAATGACATTACTGCAGGTAATAAAATTAGACTTTTTTATATATTTTCAAAGTTTCATTTTATTACCTACAGTAATGTCATTGCGGTAATGGTCCTCTGAGGAGAAGAATTTTCTTTGAAAACTCATGAGTTAAGGACGTTAAGGTACTTTGCCTGAACATTGAATTCTAATAAAATTTGATTCGCACCTTATTTTATTATTTCACTTTATCTATTGCTATTAATGCTCTATTCAGTATATTGAGCTTCAGTTTTATCCGGATGTTCACTAATTAAAGATATTAGTTGCCTCTTATATCTTTTGTTGGATTAACTTTATATATATATATATATATATATATATATATATATATATATATATATATATATATATATATATATATTATTATTGTTATTATTATTATTATCTAATATTATTATACGCCTTCAATCTCTGCTTCCATATAGATAGCTTGGTATGGCCAACCGAAATTTGCACTTTTTTCAACCTGCATAATAAAAATTGAAGTTAAAAAGTAATTTTGTTGTATTATCAAGTAGAAAAGTTGAAAAAAATTCATATGTAAATCATTTATTTTAAACTATTACAACTGTTAAATATTTTAATACGTTTTCTAACGCGAACAAATAAAAACGGGTCATGTCTTATTATTACCGAATGGTTAAATCTACTCAGGTTTCAAAATATTACTGAAACTCAAATAATTACTTGATTTTATTATTTTTTTACCGATTTAAAAAATAATTTTAACTTAAAAGAAAAAAAGAAAAGAATATTTAGCTGATAGTTATTTTTACGGTAACTGGACAGAAAATATTTATTGTTTAAAAAGAATTAAATTGTTTATTTATTTGAAATTCTCACAAAGAAGTGGCATACTGTTTTATTAATTTAAAGAATATTTACCTGACAATGAAAATTATGTTTACTGCCAAAGAATAAGTCATATTTTAATAGTATTTACTCTAACAGACATTTATTGTTTCAAAATAATATTATTATACAAATTGATATAAAAGTCACCGTGGAATTTCTACGGGGTCCCGCTAGTTTTTTTAATAATACGAATTATACTGACACAGCCACATATCTCCAGTGATAATGTTGTTCTTACGGGGTACCCGGTAAGATCTAACAAGAATGACAAAGAACAGAACGTATATGGAAAAACTTTGGTTTTCTTTATTTCATATCACCGGATGGTTTTCGCCGGCTACGCACATAATATAAAAAAATCTTTTGATATACTGTTGTCTCATGAAAGTCTTTTCCTTGCTCGGGTCACAGACTTGGTTTCCACTAGAAACTCGTTCATATATACATCCGATTGGAAATCAATTTGCTCTGCATTGTTTACCCGAGCGCGAACTGAAGCAATTGTTTAACAAGCCCTTCCAATTGTCTGTTTGATGAAATACATGTCACATTACCAACTTGCTGATCAGTCGCATTGTTAGTCAGCGGATACGAAAGCCTAACAGCAAGACGGGGTTCGGTACCATAGCCAATAAAGCTTCATCGGTGCCATAAACATCGGTAAACTCCCATTCTTCTGGTACTTCGATACTCCGATCACCAAGCGTTCCGACTCTTCGCGTTTCTGAAACCGCCGCCTTTTCAAGTCTCCTTTGCATTGCAGAACCTTCCCCTTTTTAACAGTTATCAAGTCGCTTTCTTTCTTTCTTTCTCGACGTCTCGTCCACAATGGACTCGTTCACGATTAATGTTTGCCACTGTTCATTATCTTACAATAACACGTGGGTGACTTTTATTTCGGTTCATTTTCAATCTATATCCACATGTTCACTTACTCTTCAAAAATAAAGTTTCTTTGTAATTTCTTGATTGTCTCAAATAGATAGTGACAATATTATTTGAACTATTATGGAAACAAACAGGAATTATAACTTTTTTGCACTAACTTCTGTGTGTTGTTTAGTGAATGGGGCGTTGTTTATAAATTACAATCTTGAAATATTTCCCACCAAAATACTCAGCATTTATCCACGAGTTAGAAAATATTCGTTACAAGAACTGTGGATAAAATAGAATTTTAGTGTAAAATAGCAACAACCATGGAATAAGCAAACAACGAATAGTTAATTTATGAGAGCTCGTTTTGCAAAAATATATGCAAATTAGTTCATGTTTGGACGTCGCCCGCAGAGACATGGATGATTACCTTAAAAAGCTGTTTTTCTTTCACGAATCAAGAGTTTCAGTGATTTCGTCGTCGACAATCAGTCCGACAGTGGATGGATCGCTGGGGTCTCAGCTGCTCTTGCTTTGTCAGGGTGAGGTATGGTTCTGTTTAATTGTATGTGCATAAACCCAGTCTTTACATTCTCTCTTGATAGGGATTGGTTTATTGCCAAACGCCCGAAGAACGTCTCCCGGTAAATGCTGACAGGAGTTCCTAAGCTATTTTAGCGGAGCCAGTGTGCACTAGCCTTTGATTAGCTGGTCTTCCCTATCTTCCACCTTCCAGACCTTGCGCCACATCTTCTTTTAGTTGGAATAAATAAATACTATCCTGAATAGAAACATGGAGACTAGAACTGACAGCTGGAGAACAACACTTGACTGAGATAAGAGTACTCTCTATCATCACTAGTGTTTATCATGGCCATGATGCCACTCAACAACATACTTAAGAAATGTGATACCGACCACAAATTTGCAGGCACAGAACAAAGCATAAACCACTTCATGTATATTGGCGACCTAAAGCTAACTGCAAAAAAATAGGGGAACTGAAAAAGCTGAAAAACGCGACGAGCATCTTTAACCAGAACATTTAAATGAAATTCGGAATGGAAAATTGTACACTGTTCCAGATGAAAAGGAAAAAATTATAGAAACATCAGAGCTCATGAAACGGCCCAACCAAGAGGAGATGAGAGCACTTGGCAAACATGATACCTACAAATATTTGGGAGTTCTGGAAGCTGACACCATCAAAGCAACAGAAATGAAAGAGAAGATTTGAAAAGAATACATAGGAATAACAAGAAAACTCTTACAAATTATATAGTAGAAATATAGTAAAAGATTAAAATACACGGGCAGTATCACTATTAAGATATTCTGATCGATTAATAACCTGGACAAAGTCAGATCTCTCGACCTTAGGACTAGGTAACTAATGACAATGCACAATGTGCTACACCCAAAATGCTATATTGACCGACTCTATGTGAAAATGAGAGAAAAGGAGAGAGGACTGGTGAGCATAGAAACTGCGTGGATGACACATAAAAAAAATTGGAAAAATACATAACTCAGAACACAGAAAGGCGTATCACTAAAGCAAGAGACACCGTCAGCATAAACAATACAGGAAACAGCGAAACCAGAAACGAAAAGATATAAAAGAAAAGTGGGAAGAAAAACAGCTACATAGACGATTCATAAGATTGACAAGAAAAGAGATTCACGAAAACACCTTTACATGGCTACGAAAGAACACTTAAACAGAGAAACAGAATCGCCACTGACAGCTTCACAGAATAATGCAATTAGAATTAACTATATCAAAGCTAAAATATACAAAACTTAGGAAAACAGTAAATGTAGACTCTGTGGGCAAAGAGACGAAACGGTAAATAACATAATAGGTGAATGCAGTAAACTAAGCCAAAAAGAATACAAGAACAGCCACGACTGTGTGGAGAAGGCAGTTCACTGGGAACTATGCAAAAGACTGCACTTTTAACATGCAGAAAAATGGGGCAAACAAAAACCGAAGACAGTACAAGAAAACGAAACTCACAAAATCTTCTGGGACATGGAGGTACAAAGAGATACACTTATTAAAACAAGAATACTGGATGTCATAACAAATAACAAGAAGGCAAAAAACTGAACAGACAGAAAAATGAAAGAAATACACAGAACTTGCCACAGAACTGAAAGGAATATGGAACATGAATAAAGTCTATATAATACCAATAATCGTAGGAGTACTAGGAGCAATCCCGAAAAAACTAGAGAAAAAACTTAGAGCAATTTGAATCAAAGGGAAGACTGAAACGGACGGTAATGATGTAAACAGCTGAAATCTTCAGGCAAATCCTCGAATGTGAAAACCAACCCACATGAACAGCGAACCCTAACAACCCACATGTAAGTTGCAATAAAAAGAAAACAAAAAGATAGGAAGAACACCAACACATGAACCCAAGGTAACTGAAACTGAAGTAAATTCCATAAACTGCCTCCCCCCCAAAAAGCAACAACAAGGTGATGGCACAAGATTCGGATTATAGCACACCAAACCGTCGTGAAAGAGTTAAGGAGGATGGAAAGACCGAGGAGAGAATGCACTAACCAGACCACAACTAGAAGAATACGAAGAATACTGAGACCTTGGGAGGCGTATTGCAACAAAAATGGTCGCAAGAAATCAATGGTAAGCGGCTGTTGATATAATGTAAAATCATGTGCAATAGTTATCGACAAAGTTGGAGAGTATTACAAATCTGGAGAACTTTGTAACCCACACCTCAGGAAGAACCACCGTTAGTATTATTTTTTCCATTTGTCTTTTTAACACATATTTTCTTTCACGGCATTTCATTTTATGATATATCGTGCATTTTACTACAATATATATATATATATATATATATATATATATATATATATATATATATATATACTAGACCACCCGTGACCCGTTGGGTCAGTTTGTTATATTAGCTATGGAATTCATGTATGAGCGTGACACTTGTGGCATAAAGAAAATAGGTTTTTTTACTTAACAGAAGCATTTCTATGAAAGTATATTAAAATGAAAAAAGAATATAGATTGATTTCTATGAGTCGTTCCGTTTATTATAATTGTTTTTTTTTTAATTACAGTTACTGAATTATAAGTGGTTGGTTAGGGCGATTTGAGAAAGGAAGGGGGAACAGCAGGCTTTCTCGCGTACGTAACGAAAACAGAGGGAGTAGGAGTGGTGAAATCTATGAGAGGGAAAGTGGGAGGTGGTTTCGTTCACCGACCGCTAGTATGGCTGATATTAATAATGAGTGTTGTTTTTTTGTTTGTTTGTTTTTGTTTTTTAAAAGGGAGGAGTTTTTTTGAAACTGCGACAGACTTTACGAAGTCCTCCCATTGAATGTTTTTAGCCGTGAAGAAAACAAATAAACTATTTGATGAAATTAAATGAAATTGTTTAAAAATTTCCAGAATGAAAAATTTCATGCGTTCGTTAATCATAATAGAGAATAACGGAATTGGAATAACAGATTGAAGACGATGCTATTTACGCATGCGCAACCGGATTTTTAAAACCGGAAAGCTGAAAGCTGATTGCAAACATACAAGAACAATAGACTTTTAGTATTATATAGATATATATGAATTTATTGATCAATTTCAAATATGTTAATAAAAAAATAAAACCAATATTTTACAAAGTAGAACATTTATGAACAATATAACAGTCTTACATCAATCAACCAACGTTTCGATGCTACAGAATCTTTTCGAAGACTGAATAAAAATAAAAATAAAAATAAAAAGTGAAAATTGATAAACTCGCATTGAAAAATCCTGCTAATGATTTTTTCTTATGCAAGATTCTCAATTTTCACTTTTCATTTTAATTTAATTTTTATTCAGTCTTTGAAAAGAGTATGTAGCATCGAATAGTAATTTTATGCAAATACATATATATATATATATATATATATATATATATATATATATATTAGGTAAACTGTTTTCAATGGATACCAGAATTTTTTATAGAAAAATACCGTATTTAACTATAGAATTGAGTGTAGAACATTTATCTAAATGAACCATGCCAAGGGGTATAAACAGTTGCGAACCAGCTTCGTCATTACGACTTGACTACTGGGAATCTTATGGTGAGCAAAGGTCGAAATAGTATTTCAGTTATCCTCTACGCGTTTATGAATGTTTTATACGCTTTTCATATTTTTATATAATCTATCATATCATTCCATATACATAGTGTACAAGGTAACTTAAAAATATGCTGCCACATTTCATTTATTTACTTAATATGTATGTATATGTATATATATATATATATATATATATATATATATATATATATACATATATATATATACGTATATATATATATATATATATATATATATATATATATATATATATGTATATGTATATAACTGACAATTTTGATTTTTAAAAATGATTTATAAGTACTTAATATATATATATATATATATATATATATATATATATATATATATATATATATATATATATATATATAACTGACAATTTTGATTTAAAAAAAAATGATTTATAAATATTTCATTTGTTTAACAAAATCTTGCGTCATGTTAACTGTTTCTAAGATTTCAAAGTTATCGTTTTAACGACGCTTATACGCTGTAAGAAAATTTAAATCTCATTATTGTACACATGCATTTCAGTGCGCTCCACTACAGATCAGAAACATGAAAAACAGCATCTTCATAACACTAGAGGATTGATCTTCGTCCAAGACGTAAGACTTTTACTATGAAAATAAAGAAGAAAACAAAAGAAAAAGTAAAATATAGTCTGTACCATGAATAAGGTTTTTAAAACAGAAAATTTGGATAAAAAAAAAATGATTTAATAAATATTTCATTTGTTTAAAAAAATCGCGCGTCATGTTATCTGTTTCTAAAATTTCAAAGTTATATATATATATATATATATATATATATATATATATATATTTATATATATATATATATATATATATATATTTATATATATATATATATATATATATTATTGTTTCATGTATCCACATAAAATTTTATAAGAAGATATAATTTTTTATGTATCAATTTACAGTATTTACTTCAACAGAGCTCGATACGTAAGAAGAGCTCCATGCATTTTAGCCTAAAGGATTCCCTCGAGGATACAAACGCGGGAGCCTCTGTGTAGCTTAATTGCCATAAATATATTTTCATAGCTTACTATATATATATATATATATATATATATATATATATATATATATATAATCAAATATAAACTAAAAGTAAACTTTTAGTAGATAGAACCTATAGTGAAATGTTTTAAGCTCAATATATCTTTATATATATATATATATATATATATATATATACATAAGTTTTATTTATACAAATATATCAAAGCTACACATCCGGGGAAAATATTTCGATCGTAGCTTTAATAAGTAACGATCTCCTCAGACTGAAAAAAATATGTCCGATCTCTAAGTATTCATTTTGAAAATAGAAAGAAGCCAACCTTACAATCCGTAAGGGTCACGTGACCAGATTCAAAATTATTACTTTTGAATCTACCGTAAAAACTTCCTCATGTTGAAACTCAAACGTTGTTCGTTCAAGAGTAAGTCGTTAGGTACAATCAACCGTCTACATCGCTAAATTTAAGTGGGTCAATTTTGCAGGAGTTCATGTTATAGATTCGGAGGGGGTATAAAATCCATTACCTTTATTTATCTCATCCACGATATACGACATATAATCCTCATTATGATTAATATTATTGTTAGGCGTTTACCATTCATTTCTCGCTGAAAAGGATCGTTGGTTATTCCTAGAATTTGTGCGGCGATAAGTGTGACCCTTGTAGACAATTTTGCGTAGTACCATTTGGGGCGGCTACAACAATTTATTTGCGGATGTCTGATTATGGGATTTCTGTCAGTTTCGATTTTCTTTGGATTCGTTTACGGTCTTTTTATATTGTTTGTTCTAATTACCCGTGGTTACTTTTTATATTGTTTGTTCTATTTACCCGTTGTTACTTTTGTAATTATTTGTTCATATTTATCCGTGATTACTTTTTATATTGTTTGTTCTATTTACTCGTGGTTACTTTTTATATCGTTTCTTATATTTACCCGTGGTTACTTTTCATATTGTTTCTTCTATTTACCGGTGGTAACTTTTTATATTGATTGTTCTATTTACCCGTTGTTCCTTTTTATATTTTTTGTTCTATTTACCCGTTGTAACTTTTTATATTATTTGTTCTATTTACCCGTGGTTACTTTTTATATTGTTTGTTCTATTTACCCGTGGTTACTTTTTATATTGTTTGTTCGATTGACCTGTGGTTACTTTTTATATTGTTTGTTCGATTGACCTGTGGTTACTTTTTATATTGTTTGTTCGATTGACCGGTGGTTAATTTTGATATTATTTGTTCAATTTCCCGTAGTTAATTTTAATAATATTTGTTCTATTTACCCGTGGTTACTTTTTATACTAGTTGTTCTATTTACCCGTGGTTACTTTTTATATTATTTGTTCTACTTACCCATGAACACATTTGATATTATTTGATCTATTTACCCCTTATTACTTTTTATATTGTTTGTTCTATTTACCCATTCTTACTTTTTATATTGTTTGTTCAATTTACCCGTGGGTACTTTTTATATTGTTTGTTCAATTTACCCGTGGTTACTTTTTATATTGTTGCTTTTATTTACCCGGGGTTACTTTTTATAACGTTTGCTCTATTTACCCGTGGTTACCGTTTAAATTATTTGTTCTATTAACCCGTTGTTACTTTTTATATTGTCTGTTCTATTTACGCATGGTTATATTTTATATTGTTTGTTCTATTTACTCGTGGTTTCTTTTAATAATTTTTGTTCAATTTACCAGTGGTTACTTTTTATATTATTTGTTCTATTTACCCGTGGTTACTTTTTATATTGTTTGTTCTATTCACCCGTGGTTACTTTTTATATTATTTGTTCTATTTTCCCGTGGTTACTTTTTATATTGTTTGTTCTATTTATCTGTGGTTACTTTTTATATTGTTTTTTATATTTACCCGTGGTTACTTTTTATATTGTTTGTTCTATTTACCCGTTGTTACTTTTTATATCATTTGTTCTATTCATCCGTGGTTAGTTTTTATATTGTTTGTTCTATTTCCCCGTAGTTACTTTTTATATTGTTTGTTCTATTTACCCATTGTTACTTTTTATATTGTTTGTTTCTTTTTACCCGTGGTTACGTCTATATTATTTGTTCTATTTACCCGTGGTTACTTTTAATATTATTTGTTCTATTAACACGGGGTTACTTTTTATATTGTTTGTTCTATTTATCCGTGGTTTCTTTTTGTATTGTTTGTGATATTTACCGGTGGTTACTTTTTATATTGTTTGTTCTATTTACCCGTGGTTACTTTTTATATTATTTGTTCTATTTATCCGAGGTTAGTCTTTATATTGTTTGTTCTATTTCCCCGTAGTTACTTTTTATATTGTTTGTTCTAATTACCTATCGTTACTTTTTATATTTTTTGTTCAATTTACCCGTGAGTACTTTTTATATTGTTTGTTCAATTTACCCGTGGTAACTTTTCATATTGTTTGTTCTATTTACCTGTGGTTACTTTTTATATCGCTAGTTCTATTTACCGGTGGTTACTTTTAATATTATTAGTTTTATTAACCCGTGGTTACTTTTTATATTGTGTGTTCTATTCACCCGTGGTTACTTTTTATATTGTTTGTTAAATTTTCCCGTGGTTAATTTTAATATTGTTTGTTTCTATTTACCCGTGGTTACTTTCTATATGATTTGTTCATTTTACCCGTGGTTAAGTTTAGTATTATTTGTTCAATTTACTCGAGGTTACTTTTTATATTATTTTGTCTATTTACCCTTGGTAACTTTTTATATTATTTGTTCTTTTTACCCGTTGTTACTTTTTATATTGTTCAATTTACCAGTGGTTATTTTTTATATTATTTGTTCTATATACCCATTGTTACTTTTTATATTGTTTGTTCAATTTACCCGTGGGCAATTTTTTTATTGTTTGTGCAATTTACCCGTGGTAACTTTTTATATTGTTGGTTTCTATTTGCCCGTGGTAACTTCTATATTATTTGTTCTATTTACCCGTGGTTACTTGTAATAGTATTTGTTCTATTTACACGTGGTTACTTGTAATATTGTTTGTTCTATTCATCCGTGGTTACTTTTAACATTGTTTGTTATATTTACCCGTGGTTACTTTTTATATTTTTTGTTCTATTTACCCGTGGTTACTTTTTATACTATTTGTTCTATTTATCCGAGGTTAGTTTTTATATTGTTTGTTCTATTTAACAGTAGTTACTTTTTATATTGTTTGTTCAATTTACCCGTGAGTACTTTTTACATTGTTTGTTCAATTTACCCGTGGTTACTTTTTATATCGCTTGTTCTATTTACCCGTGGTTACTTTTAATATTATTTGTTTTATCAACCTGTGGTTACTTTTTATATTGTGTATTCTATTCACCCGTGGTTACTTTTTATATTGTTTGTTCAATTTTCCCGTAGTTACTTTTTATATTGTTTGTTTCTATTTACCCGTGGTTACTTTCTATATTATTTGTTATATTTACCCGTGGTTACTTTTAGTATTATTTGTTCTATTTACACGTGGTTACTTTTTATATTGTTTGTTCTATTAACCCGTGGTTACGTTCTATATTGTTTGTTCTATTTACCCGTAGTTACTTTTTATATTGTTTGTTCAATTTACCTGTGGTTACTTTTTATATTATTTGTTCTATTTACCCGTGGTTACTTTTTATATTGTTTGTTCTATTTACCCGTCGTTACTTTTTATATTATTTGTTCTATTTACCCGTAGTTACTTTTAATATTATTTGTTCTATTTACCCGTGGTTACTTTTTATATTGTTTGTTTAATTTACCGGTGGAAACTTTTGATATTATTTGTACTATTTACCCATTGTTACTTTTTATATTGTTTGTTCAATTTACCCGTGGGTACTTTTTAAATTGTTTGTTTAATTTACCCGTTGTTACTTTTTATATTATTTGTTCTATTTACCTGTGGTATCTGTTTATATCGCTTGTTCTATTTACCCGTTGTTACTTTTAATATTATGTGTGCTATTAACCCGTGGTTACTTTTTATATTGTGTATTCTATTCGCCCGTGGTTACTTTTTATATTGTTTGTTCAATTTTCCGGTAGTTACTTTTTTATATTGTTTGTTTCTATTTACCCGTGGTTACTTTCTATATTATTTGTTCTATTTACCCGTGGTTACTTTTAATATTATGTGTTCTATTTACACGTGGTTACTATAATATATTGTTTTTCTATTTACCCGTGGTTACTGTTTATATAGTTTGTTCTATTTACCCGTGGTTACTTTTTATATTATTTGTTCTATTTACCCGGGGGTACTTTTGATATTATTTGATCTATTTACCCGTGGTTAGTTTTTATATTGTTTGTTCTATTTTTCACATTGTTTCTTTTTATATTGTTTGTTCAATTTACCCGTGGGTACTTTTTATATTGTTTGTCTAATTAACCCGTGGTAACTTTTCATTATTTTTGTTCTATTTACCCGTGGTTACTGTTTATATCGTTTGTTCTATTTACCCGTGGTAACGTTTAATATTTTTTGTTCTATTAACCCGTTGTAACTTTTAATATTGTGTGTTCTATTCACCCGTGGTTACTTTTTATATTGTTTGTTCAATTTTCCCGTAGTTTCTTTTTATATTGTTTGTTTCTATTTACCCGTGGTTTCTTTCTATATAATTTGTTCTATTAACCTGTGGTTACTTTTGATTTTATTTGTTCTATTTACACGTTGTTACTTTTTATATTGTTTGTTCTATTTACCCGTGGTTACTTTTTATATTGTTTGTTCTATTTACCCGTGGTTACTTGTAATATTATTATTTCGATTTACCCGGGGTTACTTTTGATATTATTGTGTCTATTTACCCGTGGTTACTTTTTATATTGTTTGTTCTATTTACCCGTGGTTACTTTTTATATTATTTGTTCTATTTACATGTGGTAACTTTTTATATTGTTTGTTTAATTTACCCGTGGAAACTTTTGATATCATTTGTTCTATTTACCCGTGGTTACTTTTTATATTGTTTGTTCTATTTACCCATTCTTTGTTTTATATTGTTTGTTCAATTTACCCGTGGGTACTTTTTATATTGTTTTTTCTATTTACCCGTTGTTACTTTTTACATTATTTGTTCTATTACCCCGTGGTTACTTCTTATATTGTGTGTTCTATTCACCCGTGGTTACTTTTTATATTGTTTTTTCAATTTACCCGTGGTTACTTTTTATATTGTTTGTTGTATTTACCCGTGGTTATTTTCTATATTATTTGTTCTATTTACCTGTGGTTGCTTTTTATATTATTTATTCTATTTGCCCGTGGTTACTTTTTATATTATTTGTTCTATTTACACGTGGTTACTTTTTATATTATTTTTTGTATTAATCCGTGGTATGTTTTTATATTGTTTGTTCTATTTCCCCGAAGTTACTTTTTATATTGTTCGTACTATTTACCCATTGTTACTTTTTATATTGCTTGTGCAATTTACCCGTGGGTACTTTTTATATTGTGTGTTCAATTTATCTGTGGTTTCTTTTTATATTGTTTGTTCTATTTACCCGTGGTTACTTTTTATATCGCTTGTTCTATTAACCCGTGGTTAATTTCTATATAATTGTTCTATTAACCAGTTGTTACATTTTATATTGTTTGTTCTATTAACCCGTGGTTACTTTTTATATTGTTGGTTCAATTTTCCCGTAGTTAATTTTTATATTGTGTGTTTTTATTTACCCGTAGTTACTTTCTATAGTATTTGTTCTATTTACCCGTGGTTACTTTTTATATTATTTGTTCTATTTATCCGTGGTTACTTTTTATATTGTTTATTCAATTTACCTGTGGAAACTTTTGATATTATTTGTTCCATTTACCCGTGGTTACTTTTTTTATTGTTTTTTCTATTTACCCATTCTTACTTTTTATATTGTTTGTTCAATTTACCCGTGGGTACTTTTTATATTGTTGGCTAATTTAACCGTGGTTATTTTTTATATTGTGTATTCTATTTACCCGTGGTTACCTTTAATAACGTTTGTACTATAAACCCGTGGTTACTTTTTATATTATTTGTTCTATTAAGGCGTGGTTACTTCTTATATTGTGTGGTCAATTTACCCGTTGTTACTTTTTTATTGTTTGTTCAATTTACACGTGGTTACTTTTTATATTTTTTGTTCTATTTCCCTGTGGTTACTTTCTATATTATTTTTCCTATTAACCCGTGGTTACTTTTAATATTGTTTGTTAAATATTCCAGTTCTTACTTTTTATATTATTTTTCTATTTACCCATTGGTTACGTTTTATATTGCTTGTTCTATTTACCTGTGATTACCTTTCATATTGTTTGTTCTATCTACCCAGAGTTACTTTTTATATTGTTTTTTTTCTATTTACCCGTGGTTACGTTTTATATTGCTTGTTCTATTTACCCGTGGTTACTTTTTATATTGTTTGTTCTATTTACCCAGAGTTACTTTTTATATTGGTTTTTCTATTAACCCGTGGTTACTTTTTATATTATTTGTTCAATTTACCCGTGGTTACTTTTGATATTATTTGTTCTATTTACCTGTGGTTACTTTTTATATTGTTTGTTCTATTTACCCGGTGTTACTTTTTATATAGTTTGTTCTATTTTCCCGTGGTTACTTGTAATAATATTTGTTCAATTTTCCCGTGGTTACTTTTTATATAATTAGTTCTATTTACCCGTGGTTACGTTTTATATTGTTTGCTCTTTTTACCCGTCGTTACTTTTTATATTGTTTGTTCTAGTTACCCGGAGTTACTTTTTATATTTATTTTGTCTATTTTCCCTGTAGTTACTTTTTATATTAATGTTCTAGTTACCCGTGGTTACTTTTTATATTATTTGTTCTATTCATCCGTGGTTACTTTTTATATTGGTTGTTCTGTTTACCAGTGGTTACTTTTTATATTATTTGTTCTATTTACCCATGGTTACTTTAAATATTGTTTGTTCTATTTACCCGTGGTTTCTTTTTATACTAGTTGTTCTATTTACCCGTGGTTATTTTTTATATTATTTGTTCTATTCTCCCGGGGGTCCTTTTTATATTGTTTGTTCTATTTAGCTGTTGTTACTTTTTATATTGTTTGTACTATTTACCCGTGGTTACTTTTTATATTGTTTGTTCAATTTACCCGTGGTTACTTTTTATATTGTTTGTTCAATTTACCCGTGGTTACTTTTTATATTGTTGGTTCAATTTACCCGGGGTGACTTTTTATATCGTTTGTTCTATTTACCCGTGGTTACTCTTTATATTATTTGTTCTATTTACCCGTCGTTACTTTTTATAGTGTTTGTTCTATTCACCCGTGGTTACTTTTTATATTGTTTGTTCAATTTACCCGTGGTTACTTTTTATATTGTTAGTTCTATTTACCCGTGGTTACCCGTGGTTTCTTTTATATTATTTGTTCTATTTACGCGTGGTTACTTTTTATATTATTAGTTCTATTTACTCGTGGTTACTTTTTATATTCTTTGTTCTATTTACCTGCGGTTACTTGTTATATTGTTTGTTCTATTTACCCGTGGTTATTTTTTATATTGTTTGTTCTATTTACCCGTGGGTACTTTACATATTGTTTTTCTATTTACACATGGTTACTTTTTATATTGTTTGTTCTATTTGCTCGTGGTTACTGTTTATATTTGTTGGTCTATTTACCCGTGGTTACTTTTTATATTGTTTGTTCTTTTTACCCATTGTTTGTGTTTATATTGTTTTTTCTATTTACCCGTAGTTTCTAAGTTGTGTGTTTTGGTTTCCGGACGTGAGGAGGATTATTATTATCATCATTATTATTATTATTATTATAATTATTATTATTATTATTATTATTATTATTATTATTATTATTATTATTATTATTATTATTATTATTATTCTTATCATAATTATTATTAGAATTGTGATTGTTGTTGTTGTTGTTTTTATTATTATTATAATAAAAATAATAATAATAACAATAATAACAATAATAAAAATAATGATAATAACTATCATTATTATTATTATTATTATTATTATTATTATTATTATTATTATTATTATTATTATTATTATTTTTATTATTATTTACTAGCTAGGAGTTCAAACACTTCGATGTAGCTTTTTTCTAAAGTTGGAGTCGCCATGTCTGCAAATTTGTTGTGAAAGTTTCAAGTATGTCATCTTTACGAAAACCAGTGGCGAATGTGAAGCCTAGACTTAAGGTTTTCCGTTATGTTTGGGTGAGTGTATTTTTCGATTAGTTGAGAATTAAATCTTCGTTGCCTTACTTTTTCCGTGCGCTTTTGTCACATAATGTGTATAGTTTCCTATTTAAATTTGTTCTTGATGTGAGTTTTTATACGTGTTAGTGTTTATGCTTTTCCCCATTTTTACGTCTCTCCGAACGCGTTTTATTATTCTTTTTTGTCTCAAATAGTAAAACGCGTGCCAATGACGTTTCCTTGTGCGTTTTTCTTTTTCTCATGGATTTACCGTTTTCGAATAAATTTAGAATCTTCACTTTTTCAGAAAATGTACGTTGATCCGAATGAAACTGGTAACATCTCTATTTTCTTGATGATTTTCTCTGTATTTAAGTTGTTTTCCGTTTGGCTTTCACACACACACACACACACACACACACATATATATATATATATATATATATATATATATATATATATATATATATATATATAAAATCTTTATAGATCATAGGAAAATAACCGACCACTTTATATGCTAACCTGTTCCGCACCCAAATTAGAAGTGATGCTCTAATAGTTATGTTTTTAAAAAGTTAAATCATTCTTTTATATTCCCCCGCGCAACGCCGGGACACCGGCCTGCTTATATATATATATATATATATATATATATATATATATATATATATATATATATATATATATATATATATATATATATATATATATATATATATATATATTTTGTGTGTGAGTGTGAGCAAACAATCGTATGTTAAATTCAAATGACCAAGTCTTTATTAATTTTTTCTTACAGAAATTTGAAACAATTCAGTGTTCAGTTGACGACCGTTTCGCGCACAATCAAACATCCATTAATAAACATGTAATTACCAGGATCTTTCATTTATTCAGGTCAATAGCGGACCAAAGATCACTCCCGGAAGAAACCCTCGAACAAAAAATACGTAAAAGACGTTTTACAATTATCTTACATAGAACTTAATTCCTCAAAGGAAACAAGGATTGTATCGTAGTCAGTTGGCCATCTTTAAGTTAAGAAAATATGTTGAACATTGCTAACAATGCAAGTCGGATTATAAAGGGGCCCCTTTCCTGGGGCTAACACTCGATCTCTATATAAGATACATAGATATCCATATGTATGGATATTCGATTAAAGTTATCCTTACATGTCAAACGTTGGGTCAGGAAAAACTTAAGAACATTAATTTTCCTTTTCGCAATTGACCAGTGAACTGTGTTACAGTATATCTTACGTGTACTGTCTTGGTCCTACCGGATCCTACGACAAGAATTCATCTTGTTTGGTGGAATATCTAGCTAAGTGATGTTACTTAAGGTACCATCACCAGGAAAAGGTGCACCATTCCTCGGATGAGCTAGTATATAGACGTGTCGAATGGATCTTATTTAGGCGTCGAATACTCTGTTATTTTTAATATTTGGTCATGGTTAACTTGTATGGGGAAGTATCCTCATGTCCGGTTGTCCTGACAAACTCGTGTACAGAGAGATCGAAGACACTCGAGAATGTTATGTAGTAGGTAAATCAAACTCTCTATTTTTATGTGTGTGTTGTGTGTGATCATTAAAATATATTTATATTCACATTACGTTAATATTTCCATTTTCTATGAACGCACAAATATACTTGTTTACCTCTATATGTTTGCATGCACTCCCTATATATATATATATATATATATATATATATATATATATATATATATATATATATATATATATAGATATATATAATCGCATGACCGGTAGTGAATAGTCATATCTCTATGCTGATGAGTCCCGATTATAAACAATAACAAATATTATATATATATATATATATATATATATATATATATATATATATATATATATATATATATATATATATATATATATTCTTAAACCATATGCTTCATGTCAAGACAAATATACTGATAGGCAGAAGTATATAGAGATGATCCTGCAGACACACAGCCCTCTCTCTCTTCTCTCTCTCTCTCTCTCTCTCTCTCTCTCTCTCTATGCCTCGCTCTCTCCCCATCTCTATATCTCGCTCCTATGTCTGTCGATCGTGATTCTTGAAGAAAGCCATCAAAACGAAGTCCGCAAAAATTGTCATTCTGATAAGTAGACGCTAATTACTTTCATGCAAATGAAATGCAGAAAAAAAAATGGAAATTTTATTTTTGAACTTTCTATTTCGTTTCTTTCGTTTTTCTCTCATAAAAAGAATGTGCCCTCGAGGCGATCAGTTCGAATATAGATCAATTTTATTTATCTTTACAAACAGGAATGACACGGAATTCTTATCAAGGGAAAATAAATCGAGTTGTTATGTTGAAAATGTTTGACTCGAGGAGGACGTCGTTAAAGAAGCGAAATTACATCAAAACTAATCCCATTTCAAGAAAATAATTTCTCTTGCTACTTGCTGAAAACCATAAAGCATGCAGACATCTTTTTTTTCATCTTGACAGCTTCTCGAAATCATCCTATAAACATTGAGAAGATTTTTTAAATCTTTAAATGATGTTAGATCAATTGCAATATGTTGAATAAAAAAAAACATACAAGGGGCGTGTCTACAAACTAATAAGACTGTAAAGATATCTATTATGAAGTGTACTTCCTATGAGAATCTCTCTAACAGCCTATAGTGTGAAAATATTTGAATAGCTCGAATGCAAAACGCGATAAATCCAATTGGTCAAAATTGCGACGCTCAACAATAAAAGAATCAATCTATTAAATCTAGACTTCGACTAACAATTCATTTTAGCTGAAGACAAACAAGAATTATGCCGGTATCAGATTATGTAAAACATGATTTTGTGAAGTGGTCGAGTGTTGACATGGAACACATTTTGTAATGGCGTTCATCGCGTTTTTCAAATGTCGTTTATCGCGTTTTGCATACGAACTCTTTATTTGTTATCATCTTTTTTCGAAAACGAGGTTTATCTTGAAAGTAATGAGATTCATTGTTAAAATATATATTACTAGCTGTAATACCCGTTCATAGTTTTTATACACACTTGAGACTTTTAATACGTCAAAGAGACGGGACCCCAACATTCTTCTAAGTAATCAAAAACATTTTAATAATGGCGGAAACTGTGTTAAATTAAAGAATTACAAAACGGAAGTTAAAAATGTATAATTTAAAAAGAGAAATGTGTTCTATTTTTGTGTTTCCGTTTGTTCGCACAAATAAGGCATAGTGCCACTGAATAGTAAGAGCTAATATGATAAAATCCACATTTATAATGGAGCAACCTAGGTGGGTAACTGGTCAGCAAAATGTGTACTTACATTACTGTTATGGTGCCGTACCTGTACGGAGTACAAATGGACTCGTCTATCCATAATAAAATGCGAGAAGCATTCCAACTCTCGGACTTCTTTCACACAGTTCTATACTGGCAGTCTAGAATACCACTTCTTGTATATATATATATATATATATATATATATATATATATATATATATATATATATATATATATTCTTTTTCTTAAATAATATATCTTTGTTCCTGTAACCCCGTGTGTCAGTGTCTTTATTTCGGCCTCTAATAGGGTCACAACAATTACATTTAACGGGTCTTCACTGGAGGAACAAGTAATCCAGAAAGGGTTATTTTAAAGTTTTAATTGGAGCCACAAATTGACAAATAATATGTCAACACTTTTCAACATATTGTACTCAATCTACAATCGAATGAATATCACTGATTGAATTGAAAATACAGACTAACATTTCAATTTTATCCTGATAAATAATTAACTTATTCTTTTCCTCGTGTAAGTATACTTTCCTTTATTCTTTTGAATATAAATATGTTATGAATATATATATATATATATATATATATATATATATATATATATATATATATATATATATATATATATATATATATATATATATATATAAATGAACTGGTATGAGATTAAAAAAGATGGGGCATGTGTAATCAATGTCGCCTACTCAGTGGATAAAATAAATGGTCCAGTTTCCAATTATCAGAAAGTTATCGATTATGTCGAAATACACATGAAGAAGGTAGAAAAGTAAAGCGGCCTAAACGTTTCGCAAAAAACGCCGTTGATTAAACATTTAAATTAAAATAATTAACGCAAAATATTGTCTAAGACTCTACGTATACGTTCATTTAAGTTTTTGTTGTGGCCCTGTTTAAAGGGAGCGAAATGAAGACACGAACACGGTATAAAGTAGAAACAAGTGTATTAAGAAAAGAGAGTAGAAAGGGAAAAAATATGCGCCTGGTAAGTAGAGTTCGACTATCTTACTGGATTTCCCTTCTGGCGAGAGTTAATTGCCGTTGGCATTTATTGAGCTAAAAGGAAGAGTCCATGTTATAAATAGGTAAGTCACCATAACAGTTTTAAAATCGATTAACTTGAAATTTGTCAACATAAAACCTGTATCAAAATAATAAAAGTAAGCGTATATAAACTCATATATAAAGTAAAGATTGTCGCTAGTTAATGTACATTATTTAAAATGGATATTTTTTGTTCGATAATCTGAGAAACGGGAGAGAGCGGCGACAGTTTGAAAGATGATGAAGCGGGTGTAGGGGTTGCAAACAGTTGAGGGACATGGTTGCAGTTCATTGGCATGAATAATTCTTTGGAGTCTGGCCAAAGAACTTTGTCTCTGATTCGAATTTCTTAATACAATTTCTCCATATATTTTCTCTGATCAGAGAAAAAGAAAAAGACGATAAAATGTTTCCAACGATTTGAAATCGAAATATTAACAAGATGAAACAATGTCAAAAAAGACTTCCCCCGCCCTTGTTCAAAATGCGCAGTTTTGATCTATTCCAAATATTAATTCGATCTGTAAAAGAAATTACTTAATTGACGTAATCGATATTCGATGTCTTCAGAATTTGCTGGGAATCGTTTAATTGGGTTGGTGTTGGTACGGGGGGAGAATGCCGGCTTTCGGTAAAAGCATAAAGAAAGAATTGGTGGAGAAACAGGACTGAATAGGAGGAAGCAGTTTGGAATATTAATCAGAGTAGACTGCCTTTATGCTTACCCTGTCATTTCTCTGTGAACTACAATTACCCTGAGAAGAAATGGAAAGGAAACGTTTAATATGTTTGCTGAAAGAGACGAAAAACGGGGGGAGGAGAAGATGGTGTGTTAAAGTAATTGAGTGAGAGGGTGAGTGTGATTGATTGGCTGGATGGTTGAGTGAGGGAGCGAGCGAGCAAGGTGGTAGATGTTCGAGGGTCGTTTTGTGTGCAGAATAATATTTTGATTGAATGAAACAAATCAGAATGCACACTGAATGGAAAATTAACAAAGAAAAACGCACTCGCATTAAGTGAACGTCTAATGACAGCTTCATCTACTTATCAGGACAATTATTACAGCCATCACTCTAACACTGCCACTCTCGCCCATCCGGGAAACGAAATGTTGAAAAAAAAAAATTCTTCCTTGCAATTGATTGCATTTACGGGATGTCAAAATCATTTTGAGAAACTATTTCGATGCGATGAATCAAAAGAATGGGCCATTCATTTGTGCCAGTGAACAAGTGGTGGTGCATGTATTCACTTGTGTATTCGTTAAAGAAAACCACGCGAAATGTCTATGTGGTGCATAGTCTGAGGAGTCACTGAATAAATTTACGTATTCATGGATACTTATATGTTTGCAACTATTTGATCATGACAATTAAATCTGTTGAATTGCTCCAAAAGCATTTTATTTTCATTTTGAGAATTTTATATTTTCATCACGACAAAATAATAAAGATATCTCTATTTATATAAAGTTAGGTATGTGTATATGGATAAGGGTTAGGGTTAGGGTGAAGGTATGCGTATATGTTTATACATTGTATGCACAAAAGTAACTCTTAAACTAATTAACCAACCTTTATGAATGTTCGAACACAGTTGTCATGCGTAAGGGGTCGTAATACGGGTTATATTTAGTTTAATTTAGTTTAATGGAAAGGAAGTAAAATAGGCTGAAAGTGTTTTCGTCAAAATTCACATACCTCCGATTTTGTGATTTTTTTACAATAGGTATTAGACATCAATTAATAAGTATTTCTCTGCGGTATTTTAAAG
>OY744530.1:30349384-30376884 GCA_963556195.1 Sepiola atlantica
ACACCGGCGGAGCATTATTTTTCTCCCGTCATTTCTGACTGTGTGTACGTAATAATATCATTGGAAAATTAACAGGCACATTTAAACCAGCTATGCATATGTTCAATTAACAGCATCCAATAAATCGTTATGCATATTGTGTTTCAGCATTACGGTGTTGATTTGCCGTAAAACGGGGAAAACAAACGAATATTGTCGACTGGTTTTACTCCAGTATAGGTATACACGCGTCAGTCGTTTGTGTAGATACGAACGTAACGAAGACAATCTATGATTGGGGGTGAGTCTGTGAATTACTACACACGTCCTCTTTGATGCCAATACATGTGGATGTGCACACGTGAACGTATATATGTGTCTGTACACGCATGTCTGTGTTTGCATGTGTTAATTTAAGAAATTCATTTTCGTTTTATTAAATCTTATTGATTTCGCTAGCTTTTTACCGTCATTTCCCTTCGCTCGAGAAATTGTTCAATTAACGTAATGTGTTTTTTAATCGTTGAGTTACCGCGCTGCATTTCCTTACGTTGATGAGCGTGTGCGTGTTTAGCCCAGATGGTAGACTGGTGGGCTTTAAACGTCGAGGAACCACCAGTCAGAAAACGAATATTGTTTTCCTTACTTTTGTGTATTTGTCAGCGTTTCATGGAAATGTTTTATTTCATTCATTCGTTTCGTTGTGTTTCGATACGTGAATAGTCATTTGAATTTCAAATGGATTTATTTATATCGGAAGTATTTTGAAGGAAGTGACAATTGACAGAAAAAATACTATTATCGTATCACTAATTTATTTTCTTTAGAGATAAACAATTATTATTTACAAAGAGTTCTCACCCGAGACATTACCAGTAACTAATCACGAGTAAAAACAGGCAGTGTTTCCTGGAATCTAAGTGAAAATAAGTCTCCCTCAGCTTCTTTTGATTAGCATTGCAACTCCATGTGCATTATTGCACCAGCCGTTTATCGTTAAGTTCTCGCTTATAACGACCGATGGTTTCCATTGGAATTATAATGAGAATTCAAATGAGCCTCCTCAGGAGTGCAATACCGCCCGTGTCCTTCCAGTAGCTTTCCTTCCTTGGCCTTTCTATACTCTCAGACCCTTCGCGGTGGTACCAACCGATTTTGGTTCCGCCACACATAATTCTGTGGCGTTTTGTGGATGCGGTGGAGGAGGAGTTAAATTGATGTATTTATCTTATATATACCTAATTCACTTGGGTTCGGGTTCGTATGTATTTTTTACTATTTGTCACCACTTATCAAGGCCAAAAGCCACTTGAGAATAAGGGTTAATGAGACGGACATGATTGCCAGCATATTGATGATGGACACTATGGGAGTACTAACATTTATCAAGGGTATTAACTGATTATTGCTTATATATTAAATATATATATTATTAAATAATTTGTTGATATTGGATTTGAAGACGACTAAGTTATAAACAGCAGGGAAGCAGTTATGTGGTAATGTGTTCCACAGACGGGACGACTTTTAAAAGAAGTTATGTCCATTGAAATTTCGCATGACGCAAAGCACATGGAAGAAGAGAAAGTGTTTTTACGGTGTAGTAACAAAACGATTTCTTGCTGTGAATGTCTTACAATGGGGGGCGAAATATTGGAGCTTAATGGAGTACTTTCCATTGAAATAACGAGAGAGTGACTAGCAGCGTCTTTTCTGTGAGAAAGCGATTGTAGGGAACAAAATATATCACTCCCCACTAGATTTCGAAGTCAATTCTGTACTATGTCATGGCAAAAAGAGTCTGTTGTCCAGTTCCTCCTTAGATGTGGCAGCAGTATTCCATGTGTGGACGTATATGACTCTTATATCTGTATAGGATTTCAGCTGGAGTCCGTGCTATATCAATATTTTTAGTTGCGTTCACGAAATACTCTTTTATTTCAGATTGGTTGGGGTTGGTCAGTGTCATCTGCTTCAGTGGGTTACTTCCTGCATTCAAAGATATTTTGTTACATTTCGGCAGTTTTTAGCCGTGCCATAGTTTGTATGGTATCAATGTTTCCTTTCGTACTTATTTCTCTTAGTCATTTTTTTTTTGGGGGGGGGGGAACTGTTCTTTGTGATTTTACAATAATTAGTACTACGATAGTTTTCTTTATGTTCGATATTCAATTCAGTGCTCTGGCAATCTCTATGTATTTACTCAGTTATTTCCCCTCCTTGAACTTCTCAATGTGAACTGCTGAGACGATGATATTTACTATTTGGCAGATGTGTTCCTTCTTGTTAACTATTATCATGTTTAGTCTTCCTGTTTGAATGAGATGTCCCTTTAGTATTTCCAAATCCTCGTGAATTTTATGTCTATCGTTTTCCAATACTGGCTCTGTTTTTTTTTTTCTTGTGTCATTTGTCCGTATGTTCAAAGTGCAGTCGTTAGCACAGTTCTCAGTGGATTACCTTCCCAACCCAGTCTGTCTATTGTTACATCCCGTTTTGCATGCAACAATATAACTTTCAACGTTTCGTCTCTTTGTGCAGAGATTCTACATTTACAATTTCCCTGGATCTTGTCTATCTTTTCTTGTGGGTAGTTTATACAGATCGCATTGTTTTACACGGCTGTCATTAAAGATTCCGTTTCACTTTTTAAGTGCCGTTTCCGTAGATATGTAAACGTTTTCACGTGTGCATTTTTGGGATCGCTTCATAAATAGTCCATGCATTTGCTTTCCTTATCATGTTGATCCCCCCGTTTCGCTACGAGCATCATTGTTTAACCTGGCGACTTATGGCTTAATGGTCAGTCTCTCTGTCCCTAGTGTTATGTGTTTCTTTAACTGTTGTATATTAATCGTCTGCGAAATTGTCACTACTAAACAGCCTATTTTCACTTTCTTTTCTTTTTTTACATAGAGTCGGTCAGTTTCACTTTTCGAGTCCAGTGTGTTGTGTATCATTATTTGTTTCCTGGTTCTTTGACCCAGGGTCTCCAGTTCTTCTTGTATCCAGTTTATTAATGGCCCTCTGTGTCTTACCAGATATAGTGCTCAAGTGTGTATTTCTTTGAAAAAAAAGTCTATTACATATTACAGTACTCTCCATTTAATTATATTATTATTGTAACTCACTTATTGTTTCTTTTATCAGCTGTTTCCTAACGGCCTATTTTTTTCCTAGAATCTGAGTGACAATAAGCCTCCTTAATATTCCAGTACTCTCCGTTTCCTTCCAATTGTGTTGTAGTCTGGTGGTTATATTCACTCTCGCTCGTTCCATCTTCTCTGGCCTGGCGTTACGTTTTGGAACTACTGCGTTTTTTCTTATTGATCTTAAGGCCTTTTAAGAAATCATTCGTGGGTTCTTAAAAGCTGATTTCTACCCAGACCTCTAGTTATTATTTTTATTATTATTATTATTAGTAGTAGTAGTAGTAGTAGTAGTAGTAGTAGTAGTAGTAGTAGTAGTCTCTTATCTTGATACCGTATGAATATCAAACAATGCTATTATGTATATAATTGATAATGAATGGAACTACTGCGTTTTCATCGAAATTCTAGGGAAGAGAGGACAAGTGTTAGTCCTTTTTTAAGTTTCGGCAGATTTTACCTTTGTAGATTCAGCTCTCTTGGTTTCGTCTTAATATATTAAATAACTTTCTGAATCAAAGAAGATATTCTTATATTAGATAGAGATTGTTAATTTTCGGCAAATTAATTTCTTATTGGTACGTAGCCTGATCATGTACATTTTAAATAAATACTTCGACATCATCATCATCAGCAGCAGCAACAACAGCATAATCATCATCATCATCATTAGTAGTAGCATAGATTCATTAAGTGCACTTATGCACTATATCAACTACGAAAGGAATGAACCCCAATTCCCCCTAAGTTTGGGATAAAATACAAACGTAAAATATAGAAAGATCTTCTACTAAGTTAATAATGAGAATGTTTTAAACAAAGTACAAATTTGAGCCTGTTGAGTAGACGAATGAATGGCTGTTTGTGGAATAAGTAACGCATTAGAAGAAAACACCAAAATCAATGAGGTATTCGGAGTAATATATCGGGAGGGGATCCATAAGAACGAACCTAATGTGATCCCACATTTAGCCTATCAACCAAAGTTCATTTCCTTGCCGTCTCTAACCGGCCTTAAATTGAAGAGCTTGATTACGCCATCGTTAAAGATATACGAAAGAACAAATAAATGGCTAATAAAGAATATTTTTATTTTTTATACAGATGTGGTGTGCTGGCTTCTTCGTTATCTACAAAGTGGTACCTCAATAACGCGTTCTTCAATACCATCAGAAAGATAGTTGATATGCCGTAAAACAAACAGACAAAACCATCAACATTTTCATATCTATCATCACTATAATAATTATCCTCATGATCATCTTCTTTATCTTCTTCTTCTTCCTCTTCTTTCTTCATATTATTTTTCTTCCATTCACTCATTCAAGCAACGTACACACAAATGCAGGTTTGGTAAACCAATATAATTTCAACAAGAATGCAAGGCGAAAAAGTTGGTCTGATGAATGTAAGACGAGAAACTGTTAGACGCCATGTGAAATATTTATCTGCGTGGGTGTGTTTCAGTTTTTGTTTTTTCATTTACCGGGAGTCAGCGGAAGAAATATGTAATTCATAAGATATCTAACATATACATTTATCTGGTGATATTTTTTAAGTTGGACCTAAATATCATTTAAGCTGGCATGTTCATGTTTTATCGCTGCACCATGTAATTGGCCCTATAATAACGTACTTCACTCCAGTTGATTAAGAAAAACGTAGGTAGTTCTGTCTAGAATACTAGGAAAATGGAAACAAAATCGAAAAATAAACTTAAATCCTTAATGAAGATAACTTCTATTTTTATTGAAGGATATAAAAAGAGCCGTCTGTTTTCCAACTAAAATTTCTTTCTTTTGCTGTATAAGTTTAAAACTGCGCAAACAAATAAACATTTTTTAAAATAAAATGAAAGCGCCGGGTAGAGAAAAACTAGTATTCAATATTAAGAGCGACACTATTAGTTCAGTTCACGCTTTTTAATTGTATTTTGAAAATATTTACTCTCATTAAAGGCTGGATTAACATCGAAATTCGAAACTACGAAATTCACGTTTATTTTAATAGTATTTTGAAATGATTTACCCTCGTTAAAGGCCGGATTTACATTCAACTTCGAAACTACGGAGTTCATGTTTTTTTAATAGTAGTTTGAAAATATTTACCTTCGTTAAAGGCCGGATTTCCCTTCAACTTCGAAACTACGGAGTTCACGCTCTTTTTAATAGTATTTTGAAAATATTTACCCTCGTTAAAGGCCAGATTAACATTCAACTTCGAAACTACGGAATTTAGCTAACAATAATAATTGACTGATGTATGATTCCTGGGATACACTTAATTGACAACATATGTTCACTACACTAAGATATGGTATATGCGGCAATTGCTGAAGGGCAGATTTATTTCTGGGTGATTCGGTGTGTGTTTCACACAGAAAAACAAAACGCATTGCTATTTGTGTTTTCAATGGAAATGAATCGCTGAAAATTTATTTAAAATGGTGTGTTTACAGTTCATCTGTACAGGATCATAAAAGTTAGTTGGTGTCAAATCAGAGCAGTATAAACAATTATGTCGAACATATGCCGTAATGATGATCAATAGGCACAGGTCAAACCGAGTTCAGTTCATTACGCACGAATACCGCCGATGGGGGCATGAATTTAGATTTCCCTCGATCCATGATTAAATAACGTATATACATGTTCGAAAGTCATTCTAGTGTCTGTATTTTATCAATACAAGTTGCATATTGCGTTGAAAAGATAGATTCGAGATTACCGCTATATTCTAATATTGCACAATCGGCATCAATTTAGGTTTGGTTTGTCTGGTGTATGGTATATCAACCCTCTCGGTTGTCTTTTAATACCAAAACCTATTGTCAACAATGAATCGTATACGATTAGGTGAATACTATTTCAATGTAAGTGGGCTCATGCCTTTACCAATGTTATTAGATCGTAAATCGTTATGGTATTTGAACTGATAAGATTTGAGTTGAACATAGCCGATTCCATATGTCAATGATGCAACCCCAACAGTAGTTTAAAACGAAAACATTGTCGAAATAGAAATATAAGAAAATACTAAGTGTACCAATTTTATTTAATCTCGTAAACTAGACTAAATCCTGTGCAATTGAATTCCATGTGTTAGTTTACTTAATGCGTAAACGACGAGCCACTTCTTCAGTGAAATAGACTTGGATAAAACTATGAATGTTTCGTTTTCCCCCAACGAGTAATTTCGATCGTTGCCATTGATTAGATATCGAGCAATTATAAGCATTGCTTTTTTGGCGTCGTGCTGTTTCGGAAAATGAGCCAGCAAAGAATTAGGCATTACATATAATTACTTATCTAATTGTATGCACAGTTAGAATTAATCCTTGCAAATTAATACAAAATTGAATACAAATTAACGCCTAATAATGCATACATGCAAGCTCATTCATGTCTCTTTTCTCTTGCAATTTATGATTAATCGGCAATAATCTCATGGAAATAAATGACAAATCTATGAGTCTAATGTGCACTTGGACACGCATGCGTAGGTAATTAGGTAATTATTCAAGAATTTATTGTTTCAAACCGAATTGTGTTTTCTTTGAATTAAAAAGTGGTATTCTTGTTTTCGTTGTTTTATGTGGTGAGACGAATAGACAAAAACTTTGTTAGTGCGATTTTCGTAAATGACATTAATTGTTGGATTAATGAGAAACACAAGCACGGAGAGAAGTGAACATGATGAGGGAAATATTAAATCATTGATTACATGCGAGACAATGCTTCAAATAGTTTTATGTGATTGAATATAGATGCATTGCATGAAAGAAGATGTTTCGAACAATGAAGTTTGAGGACTGTGTGGTTGACCTAATGGATACCATCACAGATTATGGAATCAGCTTTTTTTCTTTTATTTTATTTTTAACGTAGTTCACCCCAAACAAGACAGGCCGCCACTGTAGACGTAAGAGGCTACTGAGAAGAAAGGAAAGGGGGGTCAACCTTAACTGGGATCTGCGCAGCGAGATGTCTGTTACATTAATTTTAAATTTCTGCATGTCAGTACTGTCGGGGAAACAGGGGGCAGGAAGAGAGTTCCAGAGACAAGCAGCACGAGGAAAGAAGCTATTTGTTAATTATCCTATCAGGTATAATGCCGTTATGCATGCACTAATATTGCTAAACAAATGTATAGACACGCAATTCCCTATTTTATTTGCCAAATGTAAAAAGATTATACTTTTTAGACGAGAAACACATTTAAAGGAATCTTGGTTAATTGGTGGCTCATGACTATAGACCAAACCTAATGAAAATATGAAATATTTGAATTTTTAACTCGGATGTTGTGCCCATGTGAGAACCCTAAAAAACCCTTTGAAATACTCCAAAGGAACTGAAATTTGAGGACTTTCTTAATTGATGTGTAATACGTATTGTTAAAATTACACAAACATCGGATGTGTCTTTATATTCACGAAGGGCTTTTACCCTTTTTTACCCCAATTTGCTTAAAACTAAATTAAAAGAAATATAGCCCACATTAAGACCCTTACGAATATCAGCTGTGTTTTAAAATTAATAAAGATCGGTTAATTAGTTTAGAAGTGAATATTGTATATACAAATATTTAAACATATAAAGATACCTAACTTATATATATATATATATATATATATATATATATATATATATATATATATATGTGTGTGTGTGTGTGTGTGTGTGTGTGTAAATATTTTAATGTAGTTGCAGTGCTGACTACGTGTATAGGACGATGTTAAGAATGGATAGTAGAGTCCAACAGCACATTTCGAGTAAGATCAGGAATGGAACCTTCCGGTCAACGTACGTTCAAAATAACACATACGGGTCTTCCATTACAGACCATTTATTTAAAGACCCGCCGTGCGGTAGGAATTTTACCATGGACTCCTTCACCATTCTCAGTCATGCTCACTCATTATACCATCTAAACATCTTGGAGACGATCCACGTTCGTCTTAAACGTCCCTCCCTTTGTGAGTAAAGGGAATGTCTATTGGGACTAGATGTGATCAGTCTCTAAGATGCATCCTCCATTGTACATATAACACAACGCTATTTTATTTTCTGTACTCTCTTTTCGCTCCCTTTTTTTTAAATCCCTCGTTGTTTTTTTTAATCTCTCGATACAGCCTTGATTAAGTGAGGGCGAAACTGGTCGGTTGGCATTTTGTTTTTGTTTTTCCTTTTTTTCTTGATTAACTTTTAATCATGAACGATAGAATTCGTCTTCCCCTCATGCCTACGATAATAAAATTATGTACTCCCCCCAAAATCATGAAATATATATATATATATATATATATATATATATATATATATATATATATATATATATATATATATATATATATATATATATATATATATATATATATATATATATATATATATAATGGGAAATGAAAAAGGAAAAACCAAAAAGGATGTTTTTTATGTGTTCATCAACGTTTTGTCTTTATTAGTAAGACTTCCTAAGGATGATAATATTAAGAAAAATGTCATGCAAGTACGTGAACATATTTGGTTGACGTGATGGGTTGATTAGAAGACGTAGTAGCCACTACTGGAAGCCGTAGGACCAACGTCCGCGCTTGGTGATGTCAGTTACGTGGAATGAAATGAATGTTGATTGTTCTGAGTGAAAAAAGTGGAAAGGTGGGAGTGATCAGGGATAATGTGGATGGTTGCAAGTGAAAAAAGTGGAGGGGGAGTTTATTCAGTGAACACCGGGATCAGTACAACAAAAGACTTTTTGAAAGGAAAAAGTCTTTTGTTGTGATGAATGATTTCATCAACGAAATGTTTTGGTAAACCTTCAAACACACACACACACACACACACACATATATATATATATATATATATATATATATATATATATATATATATATATATATATATATATATATATAAAGCGATACAACTAGAGTATTGCAATTCATTATCCACCTTTTATTTAAACTGGCCACTATGATTATTTTTCTTATTTTCAGTATCTATTAAACACATTGCAAATACGCGGTTAACTTTATAATCCAGGCGACATTTTAATTTAACTACAAAATAACGCATTAAGTCTAAATCCTTTTGCTGTAAAAAATGGATTTTTTATCTTTTTATATTCAACAATAAATGCATAGAAATTCCTTCCCTTATGAGATTATACATTGGGGCTGGATGTTAATTATAAATATCCAACAACCTTGTCAAGTTATCTAAAAAAAGACTGATTATTTCTTATGAGCATTTATTTATGAAAATCATAATGTGTTTTTCTAGTTAGCGACGCCCTTGATAATCTGTAAATGTATACGTCTCCCTAACTCTACTAAACACTCGCCCAGTCTAATAGTAAAAATACTAAACGAGAAATGCCAAAAGCATATCAGTATACTCTGAATATGTATTTCATTTATATCTTTATTAACTGGCAATAGTTGCATCGTCTACTAATCTTATATATATATATATATATATATATATATATATATATATATATATATATATATATATATATCAAGTGAGGCGCGAGAGCGCTCTATCCATTAATGGACTTCAAAAACGACCTATGCTAGAAATCTCATAACTCAAAAACCAATAAACCAAATTATTTAAAACTTTGCACAAAATTTTCATTTGATAGGTTCTTTAAGTGTGTAGAATTTCAGCATAATTAGTCAAGGCAACCCAGAGATCCAGAAAGGTCAAGAGTGATTTTGTGTTATCCGTGTGTACGTACGTACGTGTGGGCCACCCTGTATCTCATCAACTATTTGATGGATTCAGCTGATTTTTGGCAGATATAGAGGTTCTAGGATCTAGTTGATGGCATTTTAATTTCAGTTTACCATATACCTTAGTTTTCCAGAAAATGTTTAACAAACCTAAAAATGACCATTTTATTGAGGCATAGCCTTTACAAAAGTAGTGACATTCCATGATAAATGCAAGTATACTGAAATCATATGACCTTAATAGCGTTAAGATGAAAATTCATATACACTAAATGTACAAAAGCAAGGAAATTCCCAATTTTTTACACTTTTATTGTCATTAAGGGTATGACTACATATCAACCAAGCCATTTAATTATCACATCACTACAGTATAAATCTCTATGCATGAGTGGATGAAGTGTGTGAGGTGCGCTGAAAAAAAATTCCTAATAGTAAAATACATAGCCCTGTTGTGCTCGCATACCCTTAATGACAATAAAAGTGTAACAATTTAGGAATTTCCTTGCTTTTGTACATTTAGTGTATATGAATTTTCATCTTAACCCTATAAAGGGCATATGATTTCAGTATACTGGCATTTATCATGGAATATATATATATATATATATATATATATATATATATTTGTCGCTCCTCGAAAAGGTAGAGCACTGTATGTGTAGTATTAACACAGTATGACGTCACTAGCTTTAAATGCATCGTTCCTTCCTCAAAAAAGTAGAACGCCATAGATGTTATAGCCGCCGATAACGTGTTAAAATTATCACAGTTTATTCGCTATTTAAAATTGGCCGTGCGGTTAAGGCGTCGGATTTGAGTTGTAAAATAATCGTAATCCGGGGTTTCGAATCGCATGATTGGTAGTGAATAGTCATATCTCTATGCTGATGAATCCCGGTTTAAGGACGAAACGTATACGTACATAGATAATAAACAATAACAAATATTATATATATATATATATATATATATATATATATATATATATATATATATATAATAGTAACTCTGTGTGTGTATGTGTCCGCCTGATCTTTGTGTCTTATGTTCACTCAAACCGCTGGACAGAATTGCTTGAAAATTGGCATGTAGACTACTGATCTATCAGTGAAGGTCATAGGCTATATAAAAAAATATATCACTTAAACGCTGGGGGTCCCCAGGGGGGGGGGGACAATCCTTTCACTGAAAACTGTTTAGCCTTAGATTCAAATAAAATTTAAACCATAGGTAAATGACCAAAAATGATGTCGATTCTCGAAATTTCAGCAAATTCTGATAATATTAAGATGGTCTCCGGGGGCACAACCCCTCCACTGAAAATAGTTTTCCCTTTGATTCAAATGAAATACACACACACATATATATATATATATATATATATATATATATATATATATATATATATATATATATAATCGAGGAAAATACTTTTCTGTCTATGCATGTCTGTCTTTTAAAACGAAGACATACTAGGAAGTGTACTTTCAATATAATTGTGTTAACATGCACAATTTGCATGTGAACATAATGGAAGTATTTGTGCGTGTCTGGCTGCCCCTTAAATAAGCTAATGACAATTCTCAAACATGTTACACAATAAAATTAATCTATTTATTAGCGTTAGTTTAAGAGTATTAACATATATCTGAATAGCTCGGTGAGTAAGATATCCAGTTGACAGCATGAAGGTAGCTGTTAAAGTTAACTCTCTGTACTATGATGTTGCATATCCCACACTCTAACCTGGGCAACACCGAGTAGCTCTGCTAGTCAGATATAAAAGGGTTCAGTAATAAGATGTATTGTTTCATTGCAATGTTACATTTCCTAAATGAGTGGTATGGACGACTGTGTGTGTTTTCTGACGGCCAAGGATTAAATTGATTTTTTCTCAGGAAACAAAAGACGCCAAGGAATTTTACTTAAATACAATAATGTATTCATCCTAACTAATAGAGTTGCTCCTGGTTGGGTCAACCCCACATAAGCTCTAAGCACCCCTATTTACCGGGGCTGTACATATGTCTAACCTTACCAAGCTTTTATAGAAATTTCAATTATTTCCCATGTAACATAATTAAACTAAATCGTCAGTTTCCTATAAACCAATTGTACCGTATAACCAACCTTTCTTGGGCACTCATATCCCCACTTCACTTTCAACATATATTACCGCCAATGGCTGTGCAACAGTAAACGTTAGTTTCTCAACTTTGCTCTTAACTGCATCATTAACAATGGCATTCCTTTGCGAAATTCAAAGTAAGTCCAAATGTTGAATAAACCTTCCCCGAAAATATAGTGTTTAGCTGTTATTGTATATTTCAGAATTCTGCTCAGAGGAAATAACTCTATAAAATATAGATGAAAAAATAATAATAATAATAATAATAATAATAATAATAATAATAATAATAATAATAATAATAATAATAATAATAATAATAATAATAATAATAATAATAATAATAATAACAAGTATTATTATTATTAAGAAAAGTACTCGAGGGCGGAGGTCAACTGGTACTGATACCGATCCTGAACCAGCTTTCGTGACGTTCGACTCGGAATCGTTCGGCTGTCCTACGCAAACGACCGAGTGTTGACGAGCCGAAGCAGCGAGCAGCCGATAACGTTGTTACAAAGTGAAAATAAGTGCTTTCGAAGACGGATTTTTTGTCAGGAAGTTTTTTTGAAGAAAATAAACCCAAAATGAATTACAAAGAGCTTTGCACTGCATTATCATAAAGTAAAAATAAATAATAAAATAAAAAAATATGTCGTGATAAAAGTAATTTTGGTACAGCCGAACGCTTCCAAGACGAACGTCACGAAAACTGGTTCAGGATCGATAAGAGCACCGGTCAATTAATATGACCAGGTAACATGGACCAACCACAGGTGAGTTGAAGTAGAATAATGCGGCGTAAATAGAACCACAAAAATATACAAAGAACATATCACGACAAATCAATGGGAGCTGGAACTACCAGGATAGATAGTTAAAAAACAAAATTCTATACCCTCCCCCAAAAGAAAAGCTCGTAACAGGTCAAAGGGGAGGGAAGACCGAGGAGGGAGAGTACAGTCAAGACCTCCACTGGAATACCGAGGAGGCTTATTGCCACTCAAATTCCAGCGGGACCCAATGGCCGTTATCAATTTTAAAAAAACAATTGGAAACAGCTGTTGCGAAAATGCAAAGGGATTTGCAACGGTTACTAAAAGAAGCGAAGAGTACTGGAAATCGGGGAGACATGTTGTCACTCAGACTCCAGTGAACACCACTTGTTGCTTCCAGTTGGCCATCACTGGTAATGACTAATAATGAGTAAATACTACTACTAGTTCTACTACTATTACTATACTACTACTACTACTACTACTACTAATAATAATAATAATAATAATAATAGTAGTAGTAGTAGTAGTAGTAGTAGTAGTAGTAGTAGTAGTAGTAATTGTATGGTAGATTTTCACGCTATTGATGACTATTGTGAGAACACTGGATTGTATATATATGCAGCTTCAATAATTCTATATTTTAAACATTCAGCTGTGAACGTTAACCTTAAACTGTGCCTGTTAACTAAAGAAAGATGGTATCTTAATAAAAATGATTCCGCAAAATTTAATTGAAGGATTTATGTTTGAGATCCAATGATAATTGATGATACTAATTTACTTACATTTTTTCTTTGCTTTTCATTTGTGTCTGTTTTATCATCGATGTGAAACTTACATTTAAATAAATGTTCCGATTAAAATTAGCTGCTTTTAAAAGCCTTCAAGGCAATTACTAAGGGGCAGATAGATTAAGGATGTTTATACAGACGTTAATGCTATATATATATATATATATATATATATATATATATATATATCATTTGGTGTTTTTAATTGAAAGATTGCCAATTCATTTGAACATCGGCTGGCCGCAAGTAACGAGTTATTAGCGAGCAATGGGCCCCAGGAGCTGTTTAAGATCTCCAATGGCTTTCTAACATGAAGCGATGTTTAACTATAATCGTGCACTCTCACCTTACCTTCTTAATATTTATCTATCTTTCCATCTTGGCGGGCTTTTTTTTGGGCTTCTTTCTGTGATTGTTTCTTTAATTAACTATTGATTTTCTGCCAACCAATTGCAATGCATAAAAACACTTTACTCTGCCTAATTGCCGGCGGCCATTTTTTACCGTCTGCTCAGAGGATTTGTAGTTTCTCTAATTGGTTGTCGCTTTTCAAACTTCCAATTTTTAGTCTAATTCTGTTTGCTTATACAACATGAAAAATGCATTCTTGCGCCACAAAACTCTCGAAAAAAGATAATGTGTTCAAGTTTTCTTTTCAAGTTTGCCTCCACGTTGCACTCGCAAAGCTCGAAGATTAAGGAATGGTTTATTATGCTTAGCATGATTTGTTTTTTTATTATTATTTACTTCAACAATGTCCAAGTTTCTTTTCCTCATTGCCGCAAAGAAGGTTGGCTCCCTCTACCGTGCTAGTAAACTCCTCACACCTGACATTATCCTGTATCTCTACAAAGCCACCATCCGCCCATGCATGGTGTATGGTTGCCACATCTGGGCTGGTGCATCATCTACTAGTCTCTCCGTCTTAGACAAGGTCAACAAAAAAAAAGAGTCGCCAACCTAATAGGTCCCTCACTGTAAACCAAGCTCCAGTCCCTGTCCCATCGCCGCAATGTAGCATCATTATGTTTGTTTTACAAATACTTCAATGGATTATGCTCCGATGAATTGGCTACTCTGGTGCCCCCTCGACGTAAATTCAATAGACTAACTCGACAATCAACTAAATCTCATTCATTCACTGTGGAGGTCCCCAGATGCCGGAGAGCCATCTACTCAAATACCTTCTTTCCTCGTGCTGCTGGCCTTTGGAACTTCCTCCCTGTTCCCTGTTTCCCCGACAGTACTGACATGCAGAAATGTAAAACTAATGTAAACAGACATCTCGCTGCGCAGATCCCAATTTAGGCTGCCCCCCCCCCCCAACATTCTCCTCTTTTCTTTTTTCTCAGTAGCCTCTTACGTCTACAGTGGCGGCCTGCCTTGTTTGGGGTGAACCATGTTTTAAAAAAAAGTAGAATTCTGTCTCCATCCTTATTAGAAATGTTGTTTGCTCTGTATTGAAGGTGATTATAATGTCTCTAATAGATCTTTCAACGACAGGGCTTTCCGCTTTAGAGTGCAGATTTCTGAATGGATTCATGCATATGAATAGAAATGAGGGCTGCAGTCCTTAAAGGTTGATCGTGGATACTACGATTTCACAGATTAGATGGTTGTTAGTTTGTTTAAGCACGTGTGGCCTTTGCGTCAGCTGTGGCCCGTTTTGAGAGTAGATGACTGTTTAGCCTATGTAATTTTTAAAAACAAATCAGCCATTACTTATCAAGGTCAACAAACACTCGAGGATAAGGATTAATGAAATGGATAGATTGCCATTGAATGATTATGAGAGGATTGAAACTCTACAATTACTACTCACTCAAAACAAAAACTCATTCAGAAAAAAAGATGTTCCCCCTTTATCAGAAATATGGCTCATGGAATTTGAGGACTTAATGAAAAGATAGGAGGAAGCCATGGTTAGGAGGCGGCCAGAAGTCAACCCAAGGTCAACTTTCTAATCATATCAGTTTGGATGGCCGTTGTCTAATACGTCATTTGAAAGCTTTTGTATTTAGTGTTAATGCGAATTTAATCGCTATGTTTAATTTTTACAAGGAGAAACATTTTCAATTTAATAATATTAAATTTCATAAAAAGTCTATTAAAATTGTAATTTTTAGAAAGATATTTAATAGTCTTGAAAATAATAGACATTGTTTAGCATTAATTATTTAAATCCATTTTACTATGAAACATTAGAACTTTACAAATTTTGAAACAATTTTCTTTCGATATTGTCATGCTACATTTCTATTAATCACAGATTATCTAAAATAAAATAAATCTGTATAATTCTTCAACATCATCCATTTAACTTCAAAATATGGGTGCCTCTTGATGATCACAACGCTAAATAAAAACGCTTTATTATTAGATTTTGAAATAGTCTTATTTTTTCGTGGGTCTTCAAACCTCAACTGTATGGAAACTTTGCGCTGCCGTATTTTGATACAAACACAAAAAACATAGCGACGTATAATTAACATTTTAAATTAAAATACAAACTAGTTTGTTATCAAAATGTGCAAATTGGATTATTTTAAAATTAAGAAGTTTAATTGGATTATTTCAAGATTAAGACGTTTAATTGGATTATTTCAAAATGAAGACGTTTAATTGAATTATTTCAAAATTAAGACGTTTAATTGGATTATTTCAAAATTAAGACGTTTAATTGGATTATTTCAAAATGAAGACGTTTAATTGAATTATTTCAAAATTAAGACGTTTAATTGGATTATTTCAAAATTAAGACGTTTAATTGGATTATTTCAAAATGAAGACGTTTAATTGAATTATTTCAAAATTAAGACGTTTAATTGAATTATTTCAAAATTAAGACGTTTAATTGAATTATTTCAAAATTAAGACGTTTAATTTGATTATCTCAAAGTCACGCTTTTTAATTGCTACTCGAACTTTAAAACGAATCATCGTCTTAAATTAGGACCAATTTTGCAAATACCTGAAAAGCTGAACGGATAAAAACATATTCTAGGTCAACCTGTGCTAACATTCATGGAGTGTACCTGGTATATTTATAGGCTTGACGAACGTAAATCCCAGGTGCTTCTCTGTTTCGTCAATTTCGTTTAATGCGTTGTATATTTCTCTAGTCTTGATATCGGAAAAAATACATTTCATATGCTATAATTCAATGAAGTGTATGTAAGTCTCATCTCACCGAGAGTACAATAGTGATTCCTCGAAGAGTGTCAGTTGGAGAGTGAACCGGAAGGAAAAAGGACCACCCGTAACTAATACGCTTTTTATCAAAACGTTGTTAGACTCCCCCCCCCCTCTCTCTCTCTCTCTCTCTCTCTCTCTCTCTCTCTCTCTCTCTCTCTCTCTCTCTCTCTCTCTCTCTCTCTCTACTCTATCGTTATTTCCATGGTAGGTGCTCGAATAAGATCCGATCTCTGGTTCCTCCAAGAAAGTCTTTGCAAGAACTCGTCTTTTATCAGAAAAAAAACAAAACATTTCCTTTCTTCTACCATGTGCCTAACGTTAGGCGTAATTTCCATGGCCAGAGTTTCTTTTCAAGAGCTTCCGTACAGATTACAACATAGTCCTCTTCAAATCTAATGTCAACAAATACTTGTCATTCCTTCCCCATAAGTAATCAAACAGATCGTTCCATTAATCATTTTAATACGCCCATAATATTCTTTATCGATCAACTTACAATCATTTCATCGTATTGACCCTTATCTTCGAATGGCTCTTCGCCTTGAGAAGTGGTGACCCCAAAAGTTTTAAAATTCGATCACTTATTGGTTTGTCGGTTTTACGAGATTTAACGCATCTTCTGATTATTATGTCGAAACACAATCGTTATTTTAAATCAGTGGTTCTTAACCTGTGGAGAATTCCCCACTGGTGGGGAATGGCGAAGTTGCCAAGTGGGGAATGACCGGTCGGACAGAAGAACCACTGCTTCAAAATTTAATACATTACATCCAAATGTTGACTTACTTTGACCATGATAATTTTGACCATTTTCTTGATTCAATGCCACTTCTGGTGTTCGTTTTTTGTTTCTCTCTTGCATGATTTTCACTACTTTCTTTTCATTCTGGGCCACATTCTGGGCCACTATGCATGGTTCGTACCCTCGCGTTGTTGTGGAAGCGCTCACACTACTGGTTGCATTTCCCTCTACGTACCTGTGCGAGTCGGCGTTTTCGAGCATGGTTGAGATCAAAAACAAATCGCGAAACCGCCTGATTGACCTTGAATCTGATTTGCGCTGCGCTATTTCAAAGGTGAAACCGAATATTGAGGCACTTGTCAAGGCAAAACAAATGCAAAAGTCTCATTAACCTGTATGCGTCTAGTGCTAGTGTTACATTTTTTGTATGCTTCTTATAGGTCAAATATATTTAGAAAAAACATAACGAATCTTTTTGTATGTGTTTATTTCCATGTGATAACTGTGGTGCGAATGGAGAACTAGCTCACTAAATAGTCGGGGAATTGGAGAAAAAAGATTAAGAACCACTGTTTTAAATGATTAACTAAGTTTCTCTTTTAGCTATATTTGGAGAGGGGGTCGGTTCATACCTTTCCCAATGAATGCAATAGATCTAACTGGATTTGAAGCCAGCTTAGCCGATTCCATAGTCTACGTCACACAACCTGACTACGATAGCATGACATGCTTATAACCCGGGTTGATGATTACAATTTGTAAAATTGGATAAATAGTTCTTGTGAATAATCCAGTTGAATTATCATGAGACAATTACACTGAACTAATCATTTTAATTTCTTCGTGAGAAAGGGGTGCCTTATTGGTTCAATAGATACCATCGCCGGTTATAAAATCGGCCACGTCAATTTCAAACCCTATTACCCGTCTTTCATTTATGTATAAAAATAGCAACTTATGTTCAATTAATCGTATAAAAATCATCGTATACATTAGAAATTGCGCTCCGGGGTTGAATACGCTAGAAGCTGATGATTTGCTATGAAACAGACACGCCAAAAGAAACCAACAACAGTTATAAAGTTTCTTTTTTGTTCCGTTTGATTTTCCTTTTTATTCTAATCATTAGCTTATCAACTCGACCCTAACGTTAGCCTTGGCAATGGCGGCTACAAAATCAAGTTTACGTTCTTAAAAATGTATGGAAAGGACAGTTCATCTCGGAATTCTGTCCCAATGGAAAACAGTTATAAAATATGGATGTCGAGTGTCCGTGCAAAAATCAGCTGAATATCGAAACTAAGCCTCGGAATCTTACATGCAAAAAAATAAAGATATATATCGCTCAGATGAACGGAGTATGCGAGAGAGAGATATTTTTTATTTTAATGTGATAAAACTCACGTGACCATCGTGGAAAGAAATGCATGAATCGATCACATGACTAAAGAAAGAAGGAGGAGGCGAAAGAATAGAGGGTGGTGGGTGGTGCGTTCACTAAGCTGAACATTAATTTCGTAAAGGTCAACCAGTGCGCTATCTTCATTTGCGAATGACAGTAAAACAAACAGCGGAGGGAAAATCCAAAATTATTGCCCATCTTTTGCATGATGAATTTTTTGATTTGATTAAAAATTCATTGTTTTGACTGATTAGCCAATTTCGTTTGCGACGTTTTCATAAAGAAAATATAATACAGTTATCATTATTATTATTATTATTATTATTTGTACTCACTAGGAGTTCTCACACAGATCATCGTCAGTGATTGCTCACCGACAACAACCAGTGGTATTTCCTGGAGTCTGAGTGACAACAAGCCTCCCCAGATTTCCAGTATTCTTCACCTTTTTCGATAACGATGCGGTATCGCAACAGCCTCTTACCATTGATTGCTCGCTGGTAAGGACAATTGGTCTTCTCTGGGATTTGGGTGGCAATAAGCCTCCCCAAGGTCCCAGCATTCTCTGCACTTTTCCATACAATGAACACCGCTGTAAAATGACAGCTTCAGTTTAATGGTCTATCATCGATCGTTTCGAATAAATATCGTGTTTCGCTATCAAACAACAACAAAATGGTTGATATGCCGTAAACTAGACAAACATAACCGACTCTTTAAGTAAATACTGAATGAGTGATTTGTACGTAGGCTCGTCATCTTAAACTGACAGAATTTAACACATATTGCATTAGTATTTTCATCAAACCATTGAATTTACATGAGAAAAAGAAAACTATATATATATATATATATATATATATATATATATAATAACAGAACACGATGTAGAAAACAACAAAACATATACACAAACAAATGGAAGTTTTCTTTGAAAGTATTTTTCATGGAAATCGCACCAGACAAGACGTTAAGCCACTTTATGTAAGGAGCTAACAAGAACAAATATGATTATCGCAAAGAAATGAGATGCCTATTGACCTTAGTCTTGAAAAGGCCAAGATTATAGGTAGGAGGAAAACAGTCAGCAAGAAGAGAGTTCCACAAGCCTGCAGTTCTTGGAAAGAAGCTACTAGAATTTATTGTGCAATGTCCTATCCGTGTAACACTGAAGAAGACTATATGTATATTCCTCTTTCATTCCAAGATTATTTACTTATTCAAGTATCTGTGTAGATTCTTATAACTAACGACTGTTTTGTAAAACTGTGAAAAGAAAACATGTATTTTTTATCGCATTAGTTCGAGATGGAAATTGACGAATTCGGATGTTTTGAAAATGTAATTGATCGTTACAAAATGAGTTACACGTTTTTCAAAGATTAGATCAGAATGTCTGTATGTTATCGTTACGTTGTAATCGAATTTTAAGCGAATCAAGTGAAGCATAAAGTTGCATCACAATCCGCATAGAAACTCGTAAAAGGCGGGCTTCACATAAAGAAAGATATCCTTTTCAAAGGTGATTCCTTTTTTTTGCCGAAAAGGTTCTGTATCTTTACTTATTTTGAAATAGGCAACAGAACTTCGACAACAAGCGATTGTAATAAAGGTGTGTACACACGCGATCGCGCACGCAGGAGAACCACAGGCTACACACGTGCACACTCAAATAAACACGTGAAAGATGCTATCTAGATATATATAAAGCATATGTCCCTTTCGGGGAATTAAGAAAAGAAACCGTTGTAATCAGTGTCATTTAAAAATTAACTGGTAACTAGGGTTACAAAAACAACAACATCAACAACAATAACAACAACAACTATACACGTTTTAATTACTTTATCCGAAATAAGTCAATAGATAAATACTGCTTGGTGACTTATTCAATTTTCTTTCCTTCAGTTTGGTTGCTATGCATTGAAAAGACTTCATTGTAATCAATTATTTTAAGAGAGCAGCCCCCTCCCCCCTCTCTCCCTATCTCTCTCTCTATTTCTCTCTGTCTCTCTCTCTCTCTCTCTCTCTTTTGTTATATATATATATATATATATATATATATATATATATATATATATATATATATATATATATGGGAAGAGAAGGATGAAGGTAATCCGACGTGATGGGAAAATGAAAAAGGAAAACCAAAAAATGGATGTTTTTTATGTGTACATCAACGTTTCGTCTTTATTTATAAGACTTCATCAGGATGATGATATAGAGAAAAGTGTAATGCAAGTACAAACACATGTAGGGAAAATGCCGGAAAAAAGCCTTCCAAATATTCTCCAGAAACACCACACAAAAAAATCAAACTCCAAACACCTCTCTCATAGACAGACCCCTTTCTCTTACCCACGCATTCCAATAACACATCCATATGCAACACGCTTAACAAACGAGGCATTCTAAAAGTACAAACCACATCTCAATCCATAAAACAAACATTAAACACATCCAGACATTTCCAACAAAAACCCACATCCCATGCCGGCTTGAATACTGTCCCATGCAATGACTGCCATCAATTTTACGTGGGAGAAACACAACGTGAATTAAAGAAAAGATTAAATGAACACAAAAGGGACATAAAAAACAAAAACCCTCTCAGTGCACTTTTCTCCCATGCACTAGAACATGGTACTGCCTTCAAATTAGAACGAGCCGAAATTACAAAATACATCCACAACAAATCTCGGCGAAGATTATTGGAAACTGCTCTCATCACCGCCTCCACCGCCATCAAGCAACGAAATGGCTTCTTTAACCTATCACCCTTAATAAGCAAGATCATGCTTACAGAACAAAAACTCTTCCCTGATCATAGATAACATTTATTTTCATCTCTAACCTTAATGACACTCTCCCACTTACTCACACCCTTCCTTTTTCTCCATGAATCTTTACTTTCTCTAACACATTCCGTTTTTCCTTCACATTTTAACACTGCAGTCCAATGAAACTTTCTCATTTTCCAAATATTTCAAATATTCCATACCCACCTGTTCAATTACCTCCCTCCTCCCTCTCCTCCACTCCTCCACTCCCTCACTCATTGCCATCATTCTCCAAATATTTCAAATATTTCATACCCTATCACATGAAATCCCCCCTCTCCCCCTCACCCATCTCCCCTCTCAACTATTTTTTTCGAACCTTTACTCTTCCGTACCCCCCTTCTTAAATGCCCTCATTTTCTCAAAACGCTCTCTAAGACCATTACTTTCGCCCATCCACCAAAATCACAGCCCCCCTCCTTCTCTACCCACCCTCCTTTTCTCTGCATACACCCCCTACACACGAACATTCCAACTTACTTTTTCCCCTTCAGTCTTGACCGCAGCCATCTCTTCAAACACCTCTTTCCTCCCTCTCCTCCACTCCCTCTTTGCCATCCTCATTAATCCTGCTCATCCCCCACCTTTTTCCTCTTACTATCAGCCACAGTAATCCTTGCTCAGCCCCATCTTTCCACTTCTTCCCCACTCATTTTCATCAACATTCATTTTTCACTCCTCACCAAGTACGGACGTCGACCCAGTAGTGGCCATTATTTTCTTCTTTTTTCCTAATATGTCAACCCTACATGTGTTTGTACTTGCATGACACTTTTCTCTATATTATCATCCTGATGAAGTCTTATAAATAAAGACGAAACGTTGATGTACACATAAAAAACATCCATTTTTTGGCTTTCTTTTTTCATTTTCACATATATATATATATATATATATGTATATAAATATATATATATACACACGTATATATACGTCTATATATATGCATATAAATATATACATATATATATATATATATATATATATATATATACGGCACAATCACGTTGACACACCGGTTCCCGTGAGATCACCGAAGTAAAGCGGCGTCGAGCCTGGCCAGTACTAAATGGCATTGTTTCCATTCGCTTTGTACTACTACTTGCCATTGGAATCAAGCAATGCCGACTCAAGAGAGCGGTTGTTGAGATTGTGCAACCCTTGCAATTACAAATTCACGCGCGGGGCACTTATACGTCGAAATCGACGGGAGAGTCCATCATATATATATATATATATATTTATATATATATATATATATATATATATATATATATATATATATATATATATATATATATATATATATGTACGTCTCACCGCTTTAAATGTGTTAAAATTATAATTGTTTATAAGCTTTTCAGAATTGGCCGATCGGTTAGCGACGTTGGATTTAGGTTGAAAAACACTTGTGACCGGTAGTGAATAGTCATATCTATATGCTGAAGAGTCCCGATTGAAAAAGAACGAAACGTATACGTACATAGATAATAAACAACAACAAATATTTATATTTGTCGCTCCTCGTAAAAAAGTACAGCACTGTAAATGGTAGTACTAACACAGCATGACGTCACTTGCTTTATATGCATCATTCCTTCCCTTATAGAAGTAGAATGCCTGTACGTCTCGCAGCTTTAAATGTGTTAAAATTATCATTGTTTATAAGCTATTCAGTATTGGCCGATCGGTTAGCGACGTTGGATTTGGGTTGAAAAATACTTGTAATCCAGTGTTTCGAATCGTGTGACTAGTCATATATCTATGCTGAAGAGTCCCGATTGAAAAAGGACGAAACGTATACGTACATAGATAATAAACAATAACATATATAGTAGAGAATGGTAGTTTGCTTGAAGCATTGCTGGGTATAGTAGTAGTAAGTTTTTTAAAGGCTGTGGGCAATGCAATTCCGGGTAAGATGCAAGTTGAAAGGAAAGGAACAAAAACAATAACAATAAATCGAATACGATATAAGACTTACTATTTATTTTTCCTTTTTTTTCTTTTTTTTTTCTTACATAACAGCAAGAGTGTTTTAGCTGTTCGTGTGATGTCCGGGTGATTAAAAATCACTATTTGATATTTCGGGAAAAGACATCCCTTTTTCAAAAATAATTAGACCAGAAGAAGAATAATATTTTATTCTTCTCCGACTGTGTAGAGAATAATACAAAACAAAATGGCTGCCAGATATAGACCGCAGCAAAAAAGCAGTTTCACAGGGAATATAAATTAAGTTAAGTTTTATTTTAATATTATGTTAAATATATGATTTGGTGTTCAGAATATTTGTGTAATGTTGGTTAGGTGTATGGTGTTCGATAAACTGTTAGTTTTGATAATATATATATATATCATTTTTTTTTTTTTTTATATTTGAATATTTACTTTGTTTTATCTTCGTATTTTTATTTTGTTTATCTTTCTATCGTAATTTAAGAATTTTAATATAAAGTAAAGTAATTAGTCTCATATTTTAAATATTCTAGATCTATCTACTTATCGATTTCGATTATCATCTATTAAAGAAGTGTTATTAATTACTAATTGTGAGTTTCGTCAAATTAGATTAACGAATTAACTTATTAACTTGATATATTTACTATAAGATAAAGGGGAGTAACTCTGGATTTTTTAAAATATTTTTTTCATAATTAATTTTTATTTATTTATTTATTTTTTTTTTTTTATGTATTTATTTTTTATTATTATTATTTACTTGTTTAATTTATTTTATGAATTATTTATTTAATATTTGCATGTTATTTCGGCACGCTCCATATTCATTTCAATTCTCTGGCAAGTTCTGTGTATTTGCTTCGTTTTTCGTTTTCCTTATCTTTACTCTGTGGACTGCTGCGACAGCAAAATCTACAATTTGGCAGGATTTTTCCTTCTTGTTTACTATTATGACATCCGGTTTCCTTGCTTGTATGAGTTTATCTGTTTGCACCTCAATGTCCTAGAGGATTCTGTGATTTTCGTTTTTCAGTGCTGTCTCTTGTTCATGTTTGTCCCATTTGTCCACGTGTTCCAAATGCACTCGTTTGCATAATTCCCAGTGTACTACTTTCCCCACACAGTAATGTCTGTTTTTATATTCTTTTGGGGCTTGTTTACTACATTCACTTATTATGTGATTAACTGTGTTCGTCTCTTTGTCCACACAGTCTGCATTTAGTGTTTTTATTGGTTTTATCTATTTTAGCTTTAATTAATTTAGTTTGTCATAATCACATTGATCTGTGCAGACGTCAGTAGGATCTTCGTTTCTATTATTATTATTATCATTATTATTATTATTATTATTATTAAAATTGCAAAAACTCAGTTAAAATGATTAAGTTGCGAAACCTTCATAGTCGGTCGACCCCACGTTCGCTTAGAGTCGATATCAATATTAGCCGAAGATCTCCACTCTTTAGAAAGATGTTCTTTACGTCTGTGAGCTCAACTCACTATCTCCCAAACAGACTTCGTGAAACCACTTTAGTAGGATTTCCATCGCCAACTCCGACAAAATTCTAATACAATATTCAGCGCAGATACGCAGTTTCCACGAGAGGAATTACCTATAATACTTTAATACAAGTTGCATGATAAACTGATAATTAGTTCTAATTCTCATTGTTGATAACGTTTCTTTTTTATATCTTTTGGGGCCCGGCGACCGACACGTGTCAGTCTATTGTTCGATGACTTGCAGCCTTCCGTGATCAAAAAAAAATCAACGTTCGGCGGAAGAATGCGATAGTATTAATCGTCACTCAGAACCAACGCCGAAAAACGGACGACAACTAGCACATGGCGGTTGGGAGGATGACATGTACGTAAAATGGATAACAAATCATTTCTTATTCCATGTTATTTATAATAGGTGTATCCGTTACACACGTTTTATACCTCTCGCTACCCAATTTTATTTTATTTCTCGAGTCAGATTCTTTTATTTAAATTTCTCAATATTTTGCCGTCGGTTTTATTTGGTTGCTGCAAACACCATCAAAATAATTGTAATAATACTACTATTCTTCTTTATTTCATATTGTTCTATTGTATTAGTGCTGCGTGATAAGCCCAATGTACACTGAGCCAGACTACGGAATCGTCTAGAGCCTATAGTGTCTATTTTGCTGAATTAAGTACGAACCCAATTGCGAAAGGTAAGAAATAATAACTTCGCCAGCTACGGATAAAATAGTAACTTGTGTTCAATCCATCGTTTACAATAAATCGTACTTAATAGCTATTGCGCGCAGTATCAAAAAATAAAAATATAAGATGTATATACCGTAACACAGAAAAACAAACAAGGCACATTTTGTATGAGTTCAAACGTATTTAATTATAAAGAGAATATGCATATTTATATACGCATTAGTGATCTATATTAAATATTGAGTACGACCGTAAAGGGTATCCGGTGGTCATTTTAGAGATTTGGTAAATGTGGAATCACTCCATAATTGCTATAACCCCTAGGTCAATTCTCATTCGGAAAGCTATTACATACCCTTTAAATTACATACCCTTTAAATTACATACCCTTTAAATTACATACCCTTTAAATTACATACCCTTTAAATTACATACCCTTTAAATTACATACCCTTTAAATTACATACCCTTTAAATTACATACCCTTTAAATTACATACCCTTTAAATTCTCGTACCTTCTCTTCCTTTTCTCTTTCCATTATTTCCACTTAATACATGCGTGTATTATTTTTTTCAAATTTTGATTTGTTTATTTCAGGCGTTAGTCTACCGTCAATCTTGGAGATGTTTCACCAACGTAAAGGGAGAGACCAAATTACTACTCTATCGTAGTTAATTCCTAAATTAAGTCCTTAGCCATTCGAGGAAGGGGGGACGAAGGAATCTCATGCCTGTATTCTCTTAGGGAATTTAATCCCCTAATCATTTGAAGACTACATAGAGAAATCGTCTGTTCGGCCTGCTCCCAAAACTTAGATTGGCAAAACTCTGTTTTCCACACAAAAGCCCGTGACGTCACAGAACCCCTATGCGCAGGTGCACCTTGACCCTTGACCTGAGCTTTCCTCAACGTGGTGGCCCTGTCAATGTCTGTGAGCTCCGACTGTGAGAACAGCCCTATTTTGCACTCGGTTGTACGGGTTCACCCGCACTAAATCGCGCAAGCCAAACCAAACGATCCCTCACACATACGCCCACTTCAATATGTGTCCGGCGCCACAGGGCCATTATCCAACAGTACCTGTCAGGATCGCACCAATGGATTTAATAGAATCTATCGTTTGAAGAATTTATTTACAAAATATTTGCCTACAAACCTTTAGGCCTTTTTTCCAGGAGCAAAGTGTAGTATTTGTTCCGATACTACATTTAATATTTTCTATACTCGATCAGTGAATGGGAAATCCTTCTAGACAAAGGCAATTTGAATTTTTTCCCCAATCCAGGTGCTCATTTCGGGGGAGTTAGATTCTATCCACAGTAAAAATCAACATTGTCTGTAATTTTGCTCTTGTTGGGATACAATAAATAGTCACAAATCCAATTAATACATAAAACATGCGTTTCAGTTTAAAGTGACCAAAAAGTGTTGGCATGCCGTAAAAGCCAACAATCAGTCGATTGATATCATGCCTCACATCACTTGCATAGAGTTTTCGATGTTCTAATAGTTTCTTATTTTGCATGACAACCTAATCAACGCTGTGCAACATTTCAGATATAACATATAAACGATTTCCACAGATTC
>OY744530.1:30381884-30391884 GCA_963556195.1 Sepiola atlantica
CACTGATATCAGCAACAATTTAAAAACAAGAAACATTTCTCTTTGTTGGATGCTTTTATAAAATGAAATATCAGCATTGGACTTAATTATTTTAAAGATATTTAATGTTTTGAATTAATGTATTTTACAAAAATGAGATTAACAGTAAAATATTTTTTTTCGTTTAGTTAGAACTAAAATATAATTCAACATCAACGAAAATATATCAAAGTATGAATTACCGTAAGTTTGGCTATATTCATTGTCAATCTGATTTCACATAAGAGATTTTTTTTTAATTGCATTAAACGAATTTTAGGGCAATCATTTCAAATCCGTTGTAATTTACACAAATCCAACAAGTTGACAACATTAATGAAAAGTCAGAACAAAAATCCAGAGAATCGTAAATTATAAATCAATGAAACTCGAAAATATATTATAACGATTGACGACCGCTAATAATATTCGAAAACTGTTTAAGATTTTGAGACAAAATTACTTATAACATTACTGTCCGAGCATCAAATAATTTTCCTGGAGTAAGATAGACACACACGCCGTAGTAAATTAGCCGAGCATTGAGTATAATCTCTGTTATTCCAACTCTAACGATTACAATTGTTGCCCTAATAGGAAGAAGAAGAAGAAGAAGAAGAACTAGCAGGACCCGTGTAAATTACAAGAAATGATATTTTCAATACTAATTATTTTGTTCATAACCTATAGATGTTTGAATAAAATACTATAAGATTTGACTTCAAAAAACTGAACAATACATGAAACAATTTACAAAACTTCTTTATATACCATATTTCTAGTGAAGGTAGTTCCTCTTCTCTGACCATGAGTAGAATTATTCTGAGGACAAATTTTCACTCGTACACTGTTCATAGACCTTGCTCTTGAGAAGGTTACATAAAGTTGTGTCTAATAAATAAAAACGGTTTCGTGTCCGTCCGTCCGTCCCTCCCCCCGTCAGACTTTTTTCTCGATTTGATCGATCGACTAATTCTGATTTCGACGACTAAACCTTACTTTGTAAATGCTTTAAATTAAATTAAATTTGGCTCCAGTTCATGAGTAGCACAGAAAGATTCGGAAGGTCGTTGCTTTTGATATAAGCGTGATGCACAAAATAACACACACGCTATCGTATTAATATATTATTTTTTTAGAAATTGGTTGGGATCGAACTATAAACCAGTGGGGTCGATGTCAAAAACCGACGTAAAAATCCTACGTCGCTAATGGTTGCGCCAAAGGGAAATACTTAGTAAATATTACGAAAATTAGGTGACTTAAATGCTTTTCCAAATGTAGGTGCGGCACGCATACGCAGAGCTTTTGATAATGTAATCGTGACAGACGAACACAATCACTATCGTATTAATATAATAATAATAATAATAATAATAATAATAATAATAATAATAATAATAATAATAATAATAATAATAATAATAATAATAATAATAATAATAATAAATGTTTACACTTTATGGAGTTTTTGCAAAGAAAGGAGATGCCGATTGATTGTATCTACCGAGAAAGGTGGTCGAGGTCTACTTAGAGTTGAAGGTGTTGTGAATATAGAAGAAGGTTGTCTATATAAATATATTTCTGAGAGTAATGAGATTCTTCTCCGTGAAGTGTAAAGAGAGGAAATACGAAGAACTGGGGTGAAAAAGAATCAAAGGTTAGAAGAGAGAGAGTTAAAATTATTTGGAAACAAACTACACAGTGTATTCTTTAAAAATACTGCATTTAGAGATAATGACAGCTGGAATTGGTTGGTCAGGGGTGATCTCAAAAGATCTACCGAGAGCACCTTAATGGCAGCCCAGGAACAAGCCACCCGCACTAGGTCCATCAAACATTACATTGAAAAAACTGCAGAATCACCGATGTGTCGATTGTGTAATGAAAGAGAAGAAACCTTAGCGTATATTGTATCTGAATGCCAGCACAATACGAGTATAAAAAATGGAGACAGGACATAGTCACTCAGGTACTATACTGGAATATATGCAAAGTGTATGAATTGGACCACAATGAGAAGTGGTACGATCATAAGCCAGAAGTGTTACAAGAGAACGACAATGTAAAACTTCTTTGGGGCATGCGCATATAGACTGATAATGTTCTTGAACATTTAAACCCCGACTTGATCTTTCTAAACAAAACAAGAGAACTTGTTTAATCATTTATATAACCCGCCCCTTCGATACCAGAGTGCAGGAGAAAGAACACAAAAAAAAATATCAAGATCTAAAATAGAAATTAGACTATGGAAAAGTAAAGAAGTAAAGGTGATTCCCGTTGTAATTTGAACGGTTGGAACCATAACGAAAAGCCACCATAAATGGCTTAAACAGATTGACGAGGTAATTTATTTTCCAGTTCTGTAAAAGACTAGCCTGTTAGGAACAGAAAAGGCGTTGAGGTACAGTTTTAATCTCTAAAGTCAAAGGAATTTACTTGATGTTCAAAAAAGAAAAATCCAACTAAAACATCCAAACTTTGAGATTACTATGAACGAATAATAATAATAATAATAATAATAATAATAATAATAATAATAATAATAATAATACCTGAGAACACGAAAACTCTTAGAAACAAAATTATATAGTAGAAATCTAGTGAAAGGAATAACAATCTGGGTAGTATCACTAATAAGATATATTGGACCATTCATAAGCTGGACCAAATAAGAACTTAGACATCTTGACTAGGAAACTAATGGGCATGCACAATGCACTACACCCGAAAGATGTTACTGACCGACTCTACATGAAAATGAACGAAGGGGAGATAGGATTGGTAAGTATAGAAGACTGTGTTGAAGACACCAAAAAGACTTGGGAAATACATAATCCAGACACAGAATGGATGATCACCGCAGCAAGAAACACTGTCAAAATAAATAATACATGAAACAGCAAATCCAGAAACAACAAAAAACAAGAAATGAAAAGTGTGAAGAGAAACAGCTACATGAACGATTCATAAGAATGACAAAAGAAGAAAATCACGAAACCAGCTGGACATGGCTAAGAAAAGGATACCTGAAGCGAGAAACACAATCTCTATTTACAGCTCCACAGAGCAATGCGATTAGAATTATCTAAGATAAAACTCAGGAAAACAGTGAATGTAGATTTTGTTGACAAAGAAATTAAACAGTAAACCACATATTAAGTGCATGCAGCAAACTAGTATAAAACGAATATAAGAACAGGCACGACTGTGTGGGGAAAACAGTATACTGGGAACTATGCAAACGACTGGATTGTGAACATGCAGACAAATCGTGCAGACACAAACCGGAGACAGTACTACAGAAAGGAAACCGCAAAATGTTCTCGGACATGGAGGTACAAACAGATAAACTCATCCAAAAAAGGAGATCAGACATCATAATAGAAAGAAACTGCCAAATTGTGGATGTTGCCGTCCCACCACTACACAGGGTAAAGATGAAAAGGACAGAACAACAAGGCAAACACACGGAACTTGCCAGAGAACTTAAAGGAATATTGAACATGAAGAATATCAATATAATATCAATATAATATCTATAATTGTAGGAGCACTACGAACAGTCCCGAAAAAAAAACTGGAAAAAAGATTGGAAAAAATTGAAATCAAAGGAAAGACTGAGACTATACAACGAGCAGCAATGATGAAAACAGCTGAAGTCTTAAAGAAAATCCTCGAATGCAGAAACCAACCCACATAAACTACGAACACTAACTAGCCACATGGAAATCGCAACAGAAGTAAAACAAAAGCATGCAAGGAACACCACATGACACCAAGGGAACTGAAATTGCTAAAAATGTTATAAACTAAAAGAGATGGAAAAACTAAGCAAATACAAGAAAAAAAAGCATCAACCTCGGCTGATACCACACAAAATAATTGTGATGGGCCAAGGGGTGGAAAGACACCTAACCAGACCTCCACTGGAAGAGTGCGGAGAGTACTAGGACCGTGGGGAGACTTATTGCCACCCAAATTCCAGAGAAGCCCAATGGTCGTTGCCTGCAAAAAATCAATGGTAAGCGGCTACTGCAATGACGCAAAGTGATTTGAAGTAGTTATCGAAAGTGGTTGACAATACAGGAAATCTAAAGAGTCTTGTTGTCACTCAGACTCAAGGAAACACCACCGGTTATTATCAGTGACTAATCATGTGATGACCTTTGTGAGAACTCCGAGTGAGTAATAATAATAATGATGATAATAACAACAACAACAACAACGATGATGATGATGATGATGATGATGATGATGATGATGATGATGATGATGATGATGATGATGATGATGATGATGTAGAAACAAATGGCCTTATTTTTTGTTATGAAATTTCATATTAGAACATATTTATTCGTAAGAAGAGACACATATTTTTAACAGTCAGTTCTACAATTGTTAAATTCCTGTACAACAGTTTCTTATTTCCGATTGGAATGACCAGAATTACCAATTATAGGGATAATATGCCATGTGAACAAACAGTGACAACTTTTTTTCTTTGATCACAATAGTTATAGAAGTAGCAATTCGGGATATTTTCTGACCTTTTCTGTGTGCTACCTCGGATTAACCCCCACATTAAACTGATTTAATGTTTAACCTTGATGCAGTGCGAAGCGGGTAAATGACTCTCTCTCTCTCTCTCTCTCTCTCTCTCTCTCTCTCTCTCTCTCTCTCTCTCTCTCTCTCTCTCTCTCTCTCTCTCTGATATATATATATATATATATATATATATATATATATATATATATATATATATATATATATGCGGGCCTCCTGTTTCCGTCGTTGCCAGGGAAAACTGAGAAGCAAAACGTTCTTGCTTCGACACCTCGACCACATATCGGGGTTTAATTATATATATATATATATATATATATATATATATATATATATATATATATATATTTCTCTTGTATCTTTGACAAGAGTAAGACAATAGCCACATGCATCAGAGGCTACTATCGTGGGCCTTTTGGCTAAGATCAAAGTGTAGTATCTGTTCCGATGGCTACTGCACCCCATAGACTGGTATTGTCTTGGCCTTCGGGGCTTGATTTACGCCGGTCTATGGGTCTGTGCTGGGCAGTTCTAGGAGGTCCACCCTCCCAGACTTCGCCTCCCCTCTTTGGGGAGGAGTAAGTTTATTGCTTACTGTCTTAGGCGCCTCTACCGGGGAATGCCGACGGGGCTGCCCAGGTAATTTTTAAACCCCACTTTCCCGACCCAACCTTGGGTCACATCTTACTTGTGGGAGTAAGATGAAAACTGGCCTTGTGCTTAACTCCTGGAGAGGAGTAAATCAATACTCAACTCACCACTATATTAAGCTTATTCACTCGAGCGTATTATAATAAATTTGTGATTATTTTCTTCGTCTAACAGTAAATTTAACTTTTGGCCTACCATAGACGACTTTCCTATTCACAAAAATTTCTGAAAAACAACGAGTTTACATTTTCGCAGCTAATAAACATTACAAAGATAAGTACATTTCTTTTTGCTCACATACGATTTAAATTAGCATTCGTCGATTTTTTAAAGTATATTTTTATAATGATGAATAACGATGCTTTACTTAACCCACGGCAATTAAAAAGAACACAGACCGGCGTCGCTAAAAATGCTACTGATAATTTGACCTATTTACGTTCTCTCGGCATTTTAATAATATATATTTTACAGGTGGTTCATACCAAATAATTATAGTTTCGTCTTTTTACACTCATACTTGCTTCAAAAAGTATTTACTGACTGACCTCTTAAATTTGTTTTGCATTTTTAGGTCCATACGAAATTGTGATTTACGTGACTAAAATAGTAATTCATCAACACCTTATTTTACGCAATTCACATCAACATTGTTTTTTTAGTTTTTTTATTATTACACAATATATATTTATCTTACGTGCCTAAACTAAAATATACATTCGTTACACATGGTCCACTTTCAGTAATATTTCACTACTCACGAGAGCAGAGTTAGACACAACGTTAGTTCTTAGTGTGTCGAAAATCCACTAACATAAATAAACATTTACACATCATACAAGGATTTGCTTTCGATGACGAACGAGAGAATAGCTAACAGCCCGACCCGAAACAAGTAACCTTTTCCATAATCGGTCAGTGAAGGAGATATCCTTCTACACTCTGGCAATTTCATTTTTTGTAAAACTCAGAAGAAATCTTTTTCATGGGTAAATATCGTCCGATGTTACCTATTTGCGTTCTCTCGGATGTTGACAAATTTTAATTCATTCTTTTATTTCTCTCCCAGGCAAAGCCGGGCGCCGGGCCCAGCTAGTATATATATAGTTATAAACAATAATCATCGAAAGAAATTGAACACTTATGTATTGGTGGAGATAAACAAAAACTCTTAATCGCCTTTCTCTCTCTCTCTCTCTCTCTCTCTCTCTCTCTCTCTCTTACTCTCTCTCTCTCTCTATCTCTCTCTCTTTCTCTTTCTCTATATTAGGAAGTGTTTATTAGAAACACGAAAGAAGAATTAGTAGCATTCGTTCGTTGGTGTGTTTGTATGGAAGACCCAAAATGCTACTAGAAGCGTCTGTAAAACTTGACAGTTATATGGGGACTATTTCAGATTTCGAATTGTTTCTGGAAGAGTAACTGTACTCATATAATAATGTGTTCAACTATAATTACCATAATCTTGTGTTTCTTTGTGTTAAGTATGTCACAATTTGTATAAGCTATGAAATTCAGTTCATCGCTAAAATAGATTAGTATTGAAATTGTTTCCTTAAGAAACCCGCTTGGTTTTACAAATGTTATGAATGAGCCACAATTGTACATTACGTGAAAATAGTCTAATATTATGGTCTGATGTAATCTAGGCACTGGCATTAATTGCAGATAGTAATAATATTTGGTTACACATCGAAGAACACACAAGCAAATATAGTAGTGCTGGTTTTGTTCTTGGTATGAAGATAATTATTGAAATGTGTACCGTACGAGAACAGCACGATTTAAGATTCATATCTTTGTACTCTATAATTTATTTTGTATAATATTGCTATCTACAATAATTATTGTATTCATGATTTTTAGGCGAATTAGATTGTCAGTAATGATGTTCCGTAAATAGCAGAAAATTAATAATGAAACAAAGACGAACCGTTGCATACTGAATTATGTCTACAAAAAATTCCAGTGACTCTGAATGAAGTGTTAGGACTTGGAAGATAGGGAGTGAGTTCTACCCCAACTGCAACTGAGTCTTATCACCAAACAAGAATTCCTTAGCACTAAATATAAAAATCAAAACATCAATCGAAAGTAAGTGTATTTTCCAAACTACACGAACCAATAAGTGCCCAATCCGAGTAACCGAACAAATTTGTATATGAAACATTTGTTAAGCAAACTATCGAACACCAATAAAGGGAGGAAACTGACTTTACTTTATATATTAAATATATATATATATATATATATATATAAGAGGTTTATGTAGTTTGCTTGAAGCATTGTTTATTAGTATATAGAAATGTGATACTTAGAAGGCAATACAATGCAGAGGTGTGACGGATAAACACAAGTTGGGGCAAATAAGACATATAATGGTGGAAAAAATTAAATAGTTTCACCCTTAATACAATGTATACATACACATATATATTTTTTCACAAACACACATATATCTCTCTATCTACACAATGTTACAATGTTATATAATACCTGTATCAAGATGGTCTGGTAGAAACTTCGGATGATATTATATTTCGGGAACTCTTCATTTCTTCAGAACCGTGCCCAACTCAAGTTCAAGCGTGCATATGAAGAAGGGAAGAGTTCCGGAAGTATTATATCATACGGAGTTTCCACCAGACCATCTTGATACAGGTATTACATAACATTGTAACATTGTGTAGATAGACAGATATATGTGTCTTTGTGAAAAAATAAATACATATATATATATATATATATATATATATATATATATATATATATATATACATTGTATTAAGGGTGAAACTATTTAATTTGTTCCACCATTATATGTCTTATTTGCTCCAACTTGTGTCTATCCGTCACACCTCTGCATTGTATTGCCTTCTAAGTATCACATTTATATATATATATATATATATATATATATATATATATATATATATTTACGGGTGTATATATTTTGATACATATATGTATATTCAAAACATATAGATAGATAAATTATATACAGTCGAAATACAATGCTGTGTGTGTTCTTTATTAGAATATATATATATATGTATACGTGTGTCTGTTTGTATGTAACTATATGACTGTTTTTGTCTGCTGTTCGTTATATATATATATATATATATATATATATATATATATATATATATATATATATATTAATAAATGTATGTTCCTCACCGATGATAGATATGCAAATCTAAAAACGTAATTTAATTACAATGCTGTCCGTGTTCTCACGCGGAATATGTTAGAAGTGGCATTGCCCAAGAAAAGGGCGGACTGACTTCATTTAAATCTATTTGAATTTGAAGCAATGGCGTTGAGGATATTAAAACGATCGGATTAGTCGCGAGTTGAGAAAGAGTGGAGAACAATGACCACAATTTATAACGGGTTCTTTTTTTTTTCAGAACAGTAGACATTCAGCTTTTACTTAAAAACAACACTATCAGAGCAATGCTAAAGTTTCTTCATGTTATGGTGAATAATAAATTGAAATTAATTAACATGGCACACCTCGCTTGACGAGAATCATGTCAAGGAGTGAGAGGGGCAACGGGAGAAAGAGAGAGACAGCTGAGGCGGGTAGAAGTGGAAAAGATAATCTCGCTTTGTCAAAACGCAAACTAGCACAAACAAAACGATTCGGCTTTCTACAGCGTTCACGCATGAACACCCACATGTATAAGTAAAAAATATGTTTATATATATATATATATATATATATATATATATATGTAAGCGTACGCATGCCCAATTTTTATTCAAACAATTTTACAGAAACAGACACAGGTTCCTACAATTATAAGCATGAATACACATAGTCGTGTTTGCATAAAGAAAACAAACTCAAACTATCTACCCGTCTATCTCTTACTTACCCTGGGTGCGTGGATATTCGTGTTGGCGCAGAGAGTAATATCTGACTCCAATGCCCGTGGTTACGATTTCGAATCTCGGTGTGGATATACTGGCTGTGTCTAAACCACACCGGTGAGTTTTAACAACGATGAAACAGCTGTCTGCGGATAACCAATATCATACATATGTATGCGCTCTCTACTTGGTAGCATTTTTTAGGTAAGCTTATCACTAGTGTAGAATGTAAAGTAAAGGAAATGTGCAAACGCAATGTTATTTCCCCTACTCCTAAGCGGTCGACGTGTAGGTTTTCTCACGCAATGTCTAGCTAGATACATTCATGATACATCTATTCTAATAGAATACTTCCAAAAGTCAATTTTCACATTTCACATAATATATATAATATATCACATATCACATTTAATCTATAAACTACCTTACTTGATATACTCATGAACAAAATGAAAAATTACAAATGTAATACAATAAAATATGTGAGTGTGTTAATGCGATGCTTCCAACCCTCTCTAAGAAGAGACCGCCTTATTTCTCCCTTTGTTTTTAGAGAAAACAAGCACAACGGTTCTCCAATATGGCTGGCTTCTTAAGCCGGACTAAAAAGAATATAATGTTGGAGATGGACAGGAGTATTATCCTTCTAAGATGAGATCATCGAGGTGGTAATGTAATGTAGGGGGTAGGAGTCTCGGAGGAGGTCTAATGACAAAAAGAAACGGGGGCAGAATACATATACTCAACTAGTTAGGAAAAGTCTCTAACCAGGATCAACGACCGTAGGTTACTTTATCTAGCTAGAAAACGCGTATTTTCATCTGGTTCGTTAAAATATGACTAGATTCGCGGCTTTCATCCATATTTCATTGAATGTAAT